>AP027112.1:48974928-49469928 GCA_028142955.1 Pinctada fucata | reverse complement strand
TTTCTGCTTCTTTTCTATAACCACTCTTCAGATTGTCATGACAATTTGTAGGTATGAGGTACTCATGCATGGTACCCTACAAGTGAAAGAATTTTGTCCAGATATCCACTTTTGGATTTTTAAGGAATATTTTTTAAGATTGTACATAGGTATAATGTATGTTTTCCATGCCCAATGGACCCATGGGGAGTGGCTTCAAACCCCGGCGGGACCCCAACAAAATTTTTTCCCCTTTTTATTAGCTCACCTGAGCCAAAGGCTCAAGTGAGCTATTGTCATAGTGTGGCGTCCGTCGTCCGTCGTCCGTCGTCCGTCCGTCCGTCCGTCCGTCGTAAACTTTTAACATTTTCAACTTCTTCTCAAGAACGGCTGAAGGGATTTTGATGAAACTTGGTATGCATGAAGTACTAAAGGTCCTCTACCAAGTTTGTTCATTTCGGCTCGATCCCTTCAGGGGTGGATCCAGGGCGGGGTCAAATAGGCCCCGGAGGGTACCCCTCTTCAAAAATCTTCTTCTCCAGTTCCACTGAATGGATTGAAAAACTAATTGTATCTATGTGATCTAGAAGGATGTATGATTCAAGTTTGTTCATTTCGTTAAAATCCGACGACTAATTTTTGACGCGTTTTTGACGTCTTTTCGGACTTAGTCAGAAATGCACATTTTTGCACTTTTTCTTTAAATAACTCAATAAGTGTATGATTTTACACACTCATTTACTACATATTTATCATATTTAACTTACTTAATGCTTTGATATGTATTTTATGCTTAAATTTTATTTTTTTGATTTTTTATGAATTTTTTTCTTATGTAAAAAGGAAGGGGGGGGGGGGGTGATTTTCATACATTTTCTGCTTCTTTTCTATAACCACTCTTCAGATTGTCATGACAATTTGTAGGTATGAGGTACTCATGCATGGTACCCTACAAGTGAAAGAATTTTGTCCAGATATCCACTTTTGGATTTTTAAGGAATATTTTTTAAGATTGTACATAGGTATAATGTATGTTTTCCATGCCCAATGGACCCATGGGGAGTGGCTTCAAACCCCGGCGGGACCCCAACAAAATTTTTTCCCCTTTTTATTAGCTCACCTGAGCCAAAGGCTCAAGTGAGCTATTGTCATAGTGTGGCGTCCGGCGTCCGGCGTCCGTCGTCCGTCCGTCCGTCCGTCGTAAACTTTTAACATTTTCAACTTCTTCTCAAGAACGGCTGAAGGGATTTTGATGAAACTTGGTATGCATGAAGTACTAAAGGTCCTCTACCAAGTTTGTTCATTTCGGCTCGATCCCTTCAGGGGTGGATCCAGGGCGGGGTCAAATAGGCCCCGGAGGGTACCCCTCTTCAAAAATCTTCTTCTCCAGTTCCACTGAATGGATTGAAAAACTAATTGTATCTATGTGATCTAGAAGGATGTATGATTCAAGTTTGTTCATTTCGTTAAAATCCGACAACTAATTTTTGACGCGTTTTTGACGTCTTTTCGGACTTAGTCAGAAATGCACATTTTTGCACTTTTTCTTTAAATAACTCAATAAGTGTATGATTTTACACACTCATTTACTACATATTTATCATATTTAACTTACTTAATGCTTTGATATGTATTTTATGCTTAAATTTTATTTTTTTGATTTTTTATGAATTTTTTTCTTATGTAAAAAGGAAGGGGGGGGGGGGTGATTTTCATACATTTTCTGCTTCTTTTCTATAACCACTCGTCAGATTGTCATGACAATTTGTAGGTATGAGGTACTCATGCATGGTACCCTACAAGTGAAAGAATTTTGTCCAGATATCCACTTTTGGATTTTTAAGGAATATTTTTTAAGATTGTACATAGGTATAATGTATGTTTTCCATGCCCAATGGACCCATGGGGAGTGGCTTCAAACCCCGGCGGGACCCCAACAAAATTTTTTCCCCTTTTTATTAGCTCACCTGAGCCAAAGGCTCAAGTGAGCTATTGTCATAGTGTGGCGTCCGTCGTCCGTCGTCCGTCGTCCGTCGTCCGTCGTCCGTCCGTCCGTCCGTCGTAAACTTTTAACATTTTCAACTTCTTCTCAAGAACGGCTGAAGGGATTTTGATGAAACTTGGTATGCATGAAGTACTAAAGGTCCTCTACCAAGTTTGTTCATTTCGGCTCGATCCCTTCAGGGGTGGATCCAGGGCGGGGTCAAATAGGCCCCGGAGGGTACCCCTCTTCAAAAATTTCTTCTCCAGTTCCACTGAATGGATTGAAAAACTAATTGTATCTATGTGATCTAGAAGGATGTATGATTCAAGTTTGTTCATTTCGTTAAAATCCGACAACTAATTTTTGACGCGTTTTTGACGGCTTTTCGGACTTAGTCAGAAATGCACATTTTTGCACTTTTTCTTTAAATAACTCAATAAGTGTATGATTTTACACACTCATTTACTACATATTTATCATATTTAACTTACTTAATGCTTTGATATGTATTTTATGCTAAAATTTTATTTTTTTGATTTTTTATGAATTTTTTTCTTATGTAAAAAGGAAGGGGGGGGGGGGGGGTGATTTTCATACATTTTCTGCTTCTTTTCTATAACCACTCTTCAGATTGTCATGACAATTTGTAGGTATGAGGTACTCATGCATGGTACCCTACAAGTGAAAGAATTTTGTCCAGATATCCACTTTTGGATTTTTAAGGAATATTTTTTAAGATTGTACATAGGTATAATGTATGTTTTCCATGCCCAATGGACCCATGGGGAGTGGCTTCAAACCCCGGCGGGACCCCAACAAAATTTTTTCCCCTTTTTATTAGCTCACCTGAGCCAAAGGCTCAAGTGAGCTATTGTCATAGTGTGGCGTCCGTCGTCCGTCGTCCGTCGTCCGTCCGTCCGTCCGTCCGTCGTAAACTTTTAACATTTTCAACTTCTTCTCAAGAACGGCTGAAGGGATTTTGATGAAACTTGGTATGCATGAAGTACTAAAGGTCCTCTACCAAGTTTGTTCATTTCGGCTCGATCCCTTCAGGGGTGGATCCAGGGCGGGGTCAAATAGGCCCCGGAGGGTACCCCTCTTCAAAAATCTTCTTCTCCAGTTCCACTGAATGGATTGAAAAACTAATTGTATCTATGTGATCTAGAAGGATGTATGATTCAAGTTTGTTCATTTCGTTAAAATCCGACGACTAATTTTTGACGCGTTTTTGACGTCTTTTCGGACTTAGTCAGAAATGCACATTTTTGCACTTTTTCTTTAAATAACTCAATAAGTGTATGATTTTACACACTCATTTACTACATATTTATCATATTTAACTTACTTAATGCTTTGATATGTATTTTATGCTTAAATTTTATTTTTTTGATTTTTTATGAATTTTTTTCTTATGTAAAAAGGAAGGGGGGGGGGGGTGATTTTCATACATTTTCTGCTTCTTTTCTATAACCACTCTTCAGATTGTCATGACAATTTGTAGGTATGAGGTACTCATGCATGGTACCCTACAAGTGAAAGAATTTTGTCCAGATATCCACTTTTGGATTTTTAAGGAATATTTTTTAAGATTGTACATAGGTATAATGTATGTTTTCCATGCCCAATGGACCCATGGGGAGTGGCTTCAAACCCCGGCGGGACCCCAACAAAATTTTTTCCCCTTTTTATTAGCTCACCTGAGCCAAAGGCTCAAGTGAGCTATTGTCATAGTGTGGCGTCCGGCGTCCGTCGTCCGTCGTCCGTCCGTCCGTCCGTCGTAAACTTTTAACATTTTCAACTTCTTCTCAAGAACGGCTGAAGGGATTTTGATGAAACTTGGTATGCATGAAGTACTAAAGGTCCTCTACCAAGTTTGTTCATTTCGGCTCGATCCCTTCAGGGGTGGATCCAGGGCGGGGTCAAATAGGCCCCGGAGGGTACCCCTCTTCAAAAATCTTCTTCTCCAGTTCCACTGAATGGATTGAAAAACTAATTGTATCTATGTGATCTAGAAGGATGTATGATTCAAGTTTGTTCATTTCGTTAAAATCCGACAACTAATTTTTGACGCGTTTTTGACGTCTTTTCGGACTTAGTCAGAAATGCACATTTTTGCACTTTTTCTTTAAATAACTCAATAAGTGTATGATTTTACACACTCATTTACTACATATTTATCATATTTAACTTACTTAATGCTTTGATATGTATTTTATGCTTAAATTTTATTTTTTTGATTTTTTATGAATTTTTTTCTTATGTAAAAAGGAAGGGGGGGGGGGGGTGATTTTCATACATTTTCTGCTTCTTTTCTATAACCACTCTTCAGATTGTCATGACAATTTGTAGGTATGAGGTACTCATGCATGGTACCCTACAAGTGAAAGAATTTTGTCCAGATATCCACTTTTGGATTTTTAAGGAATATTTTTTAAGATTGTACATAGGTATAATGTATGTTTTCCATGCCCAATGGACCCATGGGGAGTGGCTTCAAACCCCGGCGGGACCCCAACAAAATTTTTTCCCCTTTTTATTAGCTCACCTGAGCCAAAGGCTCAAGTGAGCTATTGTCATAGTGTGGCGTCCGGCGTCCGGCGTCCGTCGTCCGTCGTCCGTCGTCCGTCCGTCCGTCCGTCGTAAACTTTTAACATTTTCAACTTCTTCTCAAGAACGGCTGAAGGGATTTTGATGAAACTTGGTATGCATGAAGTACTAAAGGTCCTCTACCAAGTTTGTTCATTTCGGCTCGATCCCTTCAGGGGTGGATCCAGGGCGGGGTCAAATAGGCCCCGGAGGGTACCCCTCTTCAAAAATTTCTTCTCCAGTTCCACTGAATGGATTGAAAAACTAATTGTATCTATGTGATCTAGAAGGATGTATGATTCAAGTTTGTTCATTTCGTTAAAATCCGACAACTAATTTTTGACGCGTTTTTGACGGCTTTTCGGACTTAGTCAGAAATGCACATTTTTGCACTTTTTCTTTAAATAACTCAATAAGTGTATGATTTTACACACTCATTTACTACATATTTATCATATTTAACTTACTTAATGCTTTGATATGTATTTTATGCTTAAATTTATTTTTTTGATTTTTTATGAATTTTTTTCTTATGTAAAAAGGAAGGGGGGGGGGGGTGATTTTCATACATTTTCTGCTTCTTTTCTATAACCACTCTTCAGATTGTCATGACAATTTGTAGGTATGAGGTACTCATGCATGGTACCCTACAAGTGAAAGAATTTTGTCCAGATATCCACTTTTGGATTTTTAAGGAATATTTTTTAAGATTGTACATAGGTATAATGTATGTTTTCTTACCAAAAAAGAAAAGAAATTCTCAAATCGCACCGGGTTATACACATTGATACTACTTTTGAATGAAGAAATTTTATTTGAATCACAAAAAAAAAATGCCGTAAAGATTAAAAGTACACAACTTTTTTAATATTTTTTCAAAGCCATGCACCTGGTTCCGGACCGGAATTATTCGAATTTTATGATCTGAGGACCCATTTTCACACGTATTCTTCCACACATGTAGATGTCTCACACACTTTAAAACTATATTCAAAATTTTATTTCATCTATCTAGTAAACAATCACGGGAAGACAATTGAAGATAAACATTGTGTGTATTTTCCACCAATTGTTGAAAATAATAAGAAAATAATCGGAACTATTTGACAGGACAATGACCTAGATATGCATTAATTCATCTTCGTCCCCAAGGCGCATCGTATTCCGCTAGGCGCTTCATTGCAATACAAACCGCAAAGCAGTACTGCGATATATTTCAGGAGATACAGTGCAAACGGAATAGATTTTTATACTTGGAACACTTTCATAATCTGTATCTGTATCTGTATGGGTACGTTGAATTACCAATACTGGCTTGTGATCAACGGAATGAGAGAGCGCATAAACTTACTTTATCGCGCTTCAGGCTGAATCTAAAGCCTTCCACAGTCCTTGACAGCACTTGATGGTTATCCAGTTCGTTCCACTCTGTGACTGTACGTATGAAGAATGAGTTCTTCCTGATGACGGAATTACATGTAGGTATGTTAAAGCAGCGAGTATGGTTTGAGCTATGAACAACGTTCATAATGGTTATCATTCATGTACTTGGAACACTTGCATATACTTGTTATCATGTATAAAGTTTGCTCGAATTTCCTCTGTCTTAGACTCTCTTAGATGAAGTAATTTACGGACTGATTTCTTGAAGAAACGTCTAATGAGTAATCTCTTCCTCTGGATTTTGAGAATGCATAGGACATTTAATATCTGAAATTCTTGAAAATAAATAATTCCGTTCAGAGTTCCTGAAATCTTCCAATGAAATGTTGGACCACAGAAGCTGTTGTTTTAATAGAGAAAATAAATTATTATTCACAACCTTAAGCCACTGTGTTCGTCATCTTGTATGTATAATATTTCTAAGAGGAACACAGAGGCCTGAGGTTGTGAATAATAAAACATTTTCTCTCATAAAACGACAGGATCCTGTGTTAAGACATTTGGGAATTTTTATCTGTTCAAATAATAGATACATAATGAGTTTTTATCAGACCAAATAACTTCTTGTTGGCAAATCCAATGCAACCGATACATTTCATGAACTCTCTCTGCTAACAACTTGCCCGTGTAACAGACCTATGATGAGGTAAAACAATTAGTTAACAGTAAATAACGATGTCGTAGGTCTGCTAGTTGGACAAGCTTAACAATTTCATGGGCCTTTTAATTTGTTTCAAACTGCGAAACCTTAGAGAAACCACTTGAGTTGTTGAACAGCGTATGCTGAAATGCGACGCTCCTTCTCGCCTGTTGAAATATGCATAGGCAAGAAGCGTCGCATTTCAGCATATTTACTTAAAATTATTTGTTCAAGTGGCTTCACTGGGTCATGAGGTTTGATACAACATACACTGCTTTTTTGGAAAACAAACAAACTGGCACAATTTCTGCACAACTCACTTGAATTGATGAATATTGTATCAAAACGATTTTAACTGTACGTTTCATGTATTTGAGATGAAATCAATACTATTCAAAAGCATAATTCATAGATTTCAGTGAATAAAGGCAAACCCGAAAAATCTTAGTTTTTTATGCCCCTGGAATAAAAGATTCGGGAGCATAAAGTTTTTGGCCTGTCCGTCTGTCTGTTTGTCTGTCTGTTTTCCAAAAAACTTTAACATTGGGCATAACTTTTGAATGGAAGCTGGTGATAGAGGTTTCATATTTCACATGTGTATTTACCAAAATTTTTGACCTCATGACCATAACCTTGACCTTTCACGTACTTCTCAAAAACTTTAACATTGGGCATAACTATTGAATGGTTATAGTGATAGGGCTTTCATATTGTACATGTGTATTCCTTGTGACAAGATCTTTCCATTGATACCAATATTACGCTGACCCTGACCTCTCACATACTTAACAGAAAATGGTGTTTATACTAACAAAGATGCCTCCGGGGGCATTCTCGTTTCACAAACACAGGCTTTATAATTTCTGGCATGCTAGCTATCAATAATGAAAGGTTTTGTGTTCAATTTTAAATAAACTTAATTTGTGAAATCATTTCATTGTTTTATTCTTTTTCTGCTGCACATTTATGTGGAATTTTACAATATGATTTTATTTTTGATGTTGCATAATTGAGCTATACTAGCTGGGCATATGACGTTGGACCACTTTATCCGTTTTTTTTTTCAAATCAGTAAAAAAGTTATTGTTTTGAAATGTGACTATTTTTTTCTTTTTTGTACCTTTAAAGGTTGTCTGAAAAAAAACACTTCTCTGCATCCGGCAAAAATCTTTTTAGAAAGGTTGTGGGCTAAAATCCTGGTACTGGCACTATCAGTATTCAATGTCAGTATGTCAGTTAGAGCGTGCATGGGTATCAGGTGAGCGTTGTGCCCCCTGGGGCTCTTGTTTTTCAATCTACGGACAAATTTTCTCAACTCGCTTTTCAACAAGGACAGATTCCGCTCTCATACAACAACAAAAACAATTCGGAGTTCCGAGAATTGTCTCAATGACGTCCGTTGATTTCTTTTACTTTGCTTCTGCTACTTCAGTACACCTGTACAGAAGATCAATAACTGCTCTTCTTGGGGTTTAAACTCACCACTCATCAGATTTAAATCCCATTGTTAGGAGAATAATAAACGAGACGGTCATTATCTGCCTCAGGTTATACACGCTTATACAGAGTACGTGAATTACATGACGTCGTTTTTCCTATGCATTTATTTATTCATTTATCAGCAACCTTTAACTGCATTTCCTCACTTTTTTGTGTTATACATGTATATAAATATAATATGATTTTACGGCATCAAGAAGATTCCCCAATTAACCTTGTACATCAATTTGGTACGTGAATTTGACGACCTGTGTTAAGATGTACTGGGTATAACGTCCCCCGGGGAAGTTGAGTACCTGTGACGGTGAAGAGAACACGACGCTAATTGCTTTGTTTTTCCAGAAATATACCTGTATAATTAGCACTCATTAAATTGATTGTCTGGTAACTACAGACGGCGTAATGCATAACGTAATACACAAATGGGGATTTTGCATTTCATCTGGAGGATTTTTCGTTTTCGTCGGGAGGATTCTGTTTCGTCGGGAGGAATCGGGAGGACTATTTTTCATTGGGAGGGTCCTCGTTTCGTCGGGAGATTTCGTCCTCCCGCCAGTAGGTTCACATGTATGTGTCTGTGGTGTTTTAAAAAAAATATCATGCACTTATTTTTGTTCATTTAGCCTTACATGTATGTACAAATATTCCTTCAATGCTCTTTTATCTTCCCAATTACATTTGGTTGTGAAATATGATATAAACAGTCTTATCTCTCTGTTTGTTTAACATGACATATTCTTGTTTTACAGACACATGCCAGGACATGCCAGCAGAGAAGTATTAATCATCCTAGGCAGTCTAACAACATGTGACCCTGATGATATTCTCAAAACAATCTCTGTAAGTTCAATGTCTAAGTTAGCATTGTATAGTGAAACATCTAATTTTGAATTCAATTAGTATATATTTCAGTTATACATGTGTATAGTATCAAATAAATGAGATGTTTGGTGTTTTGAAATATTAAACAGATACATTGTATTTGGATTTTATGGAATTGCACATGTTGCAGCTGTCAAAGGTCCAATGCATATGAAATGATGAAAAAAATATCACTAAAGAAGCAAAATAATCATGAAAATGGTACAAATTCATAAAATTAAGTCAATAGGCCACTTGCCAAAATCCATAATGGCTGACAAAATTACAAAAAAATGTCTGAGGCAGGCAATTTTCGCGCCCTTTTTCATTGTTACATCAGAATAGAATGGCCTCTTTTAACAATGACATCATAATGAAAAACAATGCCAAAAGATGTTCTCCCCAGAAATTTCAGATAGCATGGTGCTAAGTCTTCGTGGTGCACCTTGTGTTGGGATGCGTCATTGCGCGTTGCGTCATTCAATGTTGCATCATTGCATACTATTTCATGTGTTATTGCTTTATTACTAAACTGTTCAAAATAATTTTGATAATGAAATAAATGTGTTAATAATACTAGTACTACATTCTTATCTACATGCTAATTATCATTAAATTTTAGACAGTGAGATCATTGGTATTCTATTTGTAAAGAGAGTTTCATGACAGTTTTAAAACTCAACTAGTTTTGGGCTTTTTGAGAAAATTATCTTGAGACTGTTTCATGACCATAACTCCAGGTGTAAGAATTTAGCTTATCACACTGATTTGGAAGGAAATTCTGTGAATGGGCTACTTTCCATAATTTTCTGAAATAACAATGGGCCTTTTCTTTAAAAAAAAAAGTACTAAGTTTTCAATGGGCCATTTTGCAAATTAATGGGGACTATGGTGCATGTCCTCTGTCCTTCCTAATCACTGATATTAGTGAATCTAAGTGTGTTATGGAAAAAGAAATCTAATCTTGAGTTCTGGATTCTTGGTTAAGAGAAAGGGCAGGTTCACCTTTTAAAAAAGGTTGAAAATGATCTTTATACAAATTCCTACTTGAAAAATTGGATCCAAATATGGAAACTTTTACTCCCCCCCCCCCCTTCCCACAGGAGCTCGCCCCTTCCCATCTCTCTCCAGTCAAAATGTAAGGAAATTATATACTTGTGGATCGTTGGCATTGAGCTCCTGTGCACTTTCTTTATTAGCCATTGTAATATTGTTTGTGGTAATTTCTGGCAAAGAAAGCTAACAGTCGTTCTAATTTGCCCACAATAAGGCGCAGACCCCCCCCCCCCCCCAAAATGAAGATCTATTTTATATGTCAATCGCGCTCAGACTCATTTTAAAATAAAACGATGGTCCGTGCACCATGTTGTGTTTTGATGATTAATTTAATCCATCCGTCTAAACTGCTTATTAACTAAATTCAAGCGTATTTTAAAAAAAAATACAGACATACCGACTCGTTATTTATTCAAAGTAAATTGATTTTGCGCGAGCGAGATAACCTCTTCCTTATCTTGTAAAAGCGGCAATTATTTTGTATGACAAAGACGGCGAGGTCAGGTAATATGTCGAACAGTAAGACGGATTAAAAACATATTTTAATGACATCTGATAAAGCGTATTTCTATTTCCAATTTACCGTCACGCTATAACTATATGACATGTGCCGGTCAACACGATCTAACAATTATACATGTTTATGAAAACGTTTTCATAAAGTACGTTATAGAATGGTCGTCTTTTGTTGGTCACTCGATAGACATTGACAACGCAGTTATTTTAAATGTCCGATAGTTTGACGTGCGCCGTAGAAGCCAGACACGTTCTCAGCTCAGGTAAATAAAGCTTGCGGGGGGCTACAACACGTTTAACACCTCGGGTTGTATACCACCGGGGCTAATTAACCGGGAATGCAGCGGTTAAATCAATCAATTAACGCAAAGGGGTACATAAAATAGTTAATACACGATTTTTTAGGGGAAAAAATATAGCATGGCAGCCTTAAAATATAGCGTGGTGCTAATCCTGATAGCGTGGCGGTAAATCTCGATAGCGTGGCGGGGCCGCCACGCTAAAACGGCCTGGGGAGAACACTGCTCGGACATTTTGAGTTTTTAATCAAGGTCGGAAAATGGTCTGTTTGGGTTTACAGAGTGCAGAAACTAAAAACATTACAACTACATGTATATTTGACCTGACAATTCACTGAAATATACTTACATGTACAAAAGAAGCAATGTCCATCATGCAGATAGCACAGAGCTAATATTATGGAAGAAGTTTTGTAACGCTTGATACCATTGTTGTTATATCGAACAAGTGTCATAATTTGTTTTTTGTTACGGGTATACGCAACATGCAGCAAGTGCATTTATCGTACATGTAATGCATGTTAGCACATTTCATGCCATAAATGCACTTGTTGTGTTGTTGTGTTGTTGTGTGTTGCATACCTGTAACAAAACACAAATTATGACATTTATTCTATATATTTGTGTAGCACAATTGTCAGTTTCATTATTGTTTTCTGAAATAGCCTTTTTCCAGGTAAAACGGTGATGTTAAAATTCTGGTCTCTGAGGGTTCAGTTTGCAGATTAGAACAGCCGTCACTGCATGTTTCTGTTGAGTTAAGGCTCTGTGACGTAACGAGCGTTTCATGCAGAAAATTGCCAGAAATACAACATGTTCCTTTCACATGTTTCAGTAGTTTCAACTCAGGGAATAACATTGGTTGTACATATATTTACAGATGATGCGCGATAATAATGTAAGGTGCTCTGTGATTGGCCTAGCTGCTGAAGTCAGAGTTTGTAAAAGGCTGTGCCATGACACCAGCGGTAAGGTTCATATACATGTATTACATATACTCTACATGTATGTTGTCATATTTCTCCCATTATTTCACACGTTACTTTATAGTTTCACATGATATTCCATCTTCTGGGCTCACTCAGCAAGATTTTAAACATATGGTTCATGAACATGTGTGTTTTAAGCTTTCAGATTTATGCAAATACATGTACTTCTAGAATGAATTATATTATAAATACATGTACATTTCTGTTTGTACAAATTTTTAAAAGTTACATGTAGATTGAATTTTACAAAATTTGGCTGCATGATTGTGTATCTAATGTCATGTTCACTACATCCAGAGCACTCTGTTTTCCTCGGTTTTCTGTAAGATTTGATATTGACATCTTCCAAAAAGATATCAATTTGATAGTACTCCTTTAGTCATAACAGAAAATACCATTGTTTAGGCTGTATGTCAATTTAGTTAGAAATAGGACGGAAAATAAAGTCTTCAGGGATTTCTATCGTTAATTGGGAGCTTTGACGTCACTGTTTACTATTGTTTACACGGAGAACAATATGGCGGCGGCTTGAAATTAACATGGAAATTTCCCGTAGACTTTTTATTTTTCATACTGCAGTTTGAAGGCAGCAGATAGGGTAAGTTGAAGTTAATTTCCAGTTACAACTAAAGGAGGTCAATTCTTAGAAACTATAATTTATAGCAAAATTCTTCAGATGTCAGAATAAATCGCCAAAACAGGGTGCTCTGGATTTAGTGAACAGGACAGTAGTCTAATTTTTTACATAGAATCAATTTTGTCAAACTATGATCACTTCTAGGCAGTTGTTTTTGCCATTATTTGTCTATAGAGACTGAGTATGAAAATTTTATGTAGTCTAAGAACCTCTATGTCATACATGTACATGTATGTAAAAAAAAACATTCAAAGAAAGTACATAATTTTAATGGTACCACAATAGGATAATTTTCTTTTAACTTCTAGTTGTTAAAATGTGGCAAACACACTGAATCATAGAATCACACTATATGTAATCTATTTGTATATTATACAGGGAAGTACAATGTGATACTGGACGAGGCACATTTCAAAGATCTACTTCATTCTCATGTTACTCCACCACCAGCTACAGTAAGATATATACATGTATTATTACATCACGTTTTCACTTGATTCATAGTTTGAAAAAAAAAGAAAGAAAAAAAGCATGAATTAAAAAAAATTAGAATGTATACATAAATGTCGTGGTGTGTGCATTGTTGTTGCAGACTGGAGCGTGAGGCAGTATTTTCTGACACCATAAAGCAGACAATGTTAGGTCAAAATATTGTAATATTTTCATAATGATATGTGTACTTTGTTACAAATATACGTGAAAAGTGACTTAAATGATACATAACATCACCGAATTATATGTGAATAATTTCTGTGAAAAATTATACATGTATCACTTTAGACAAATAAATTCACAGTATACAGTAAACATGGTAAAGTTCACCTAGGTTTATAGCAAAATTCTGCTTGTATTAAAATGATTCTAAGAGCTGATTTTAATTAGATTGTTTTATTTTATGTATTGTAGGCCAATACAGAATCATCTTTGATCAGAATGGGTAAGAGTACTGACTACTAAAAATCTGGAAAGTTTTGTATCAATTTTTTTCTACAGACTTGAGTATGAAATTGCTCTGATAGCTGTGCAAATATGAAATCAAAAATGATCAAGGCTTGTTGATGGACAGGTAATTTTGGCTTGTCATTGAAGTAATGTGTGGAAATATTTTGAATCAATGTAACTTGTAAAATCGCTAAAAATTAATCGACAGTTGAAATGACCAGATTTACAGTATCATAAATTCCAATGTCAAGAATGAATTAAACATACATGTACATTGTAAGTTCAGTTTAGTTTACAACTGGTAAAACTGGCCTTAGTGTACTCTATCCTCAATAAGAATATTTCATATCAAATACAGTATAATATGTATACATTGAATCCATTATACATGTATTTACATGTACCACATATTAGTAAATGTACATGTATAGGAACTCTAATTTGATTGTAAAATATCTACTTTTTCCCCTCAGGTTTTTGTAAAATATCTACTTTTTCCCCTCAGGTTTTTGTAAAATATCTACTTTTTCCCCTCAGGTTTTTGTACAATATCTACTTTCTCCTCTCAGATTTTTGTAAAATATCTACCTTCTCCCCTCAGGTTTTTGTGTCGCCTGCGAAGCATAGCGACACTTAGGGATCACTTTGTCCGTTGTCCGTCTGTCAGTCGGTCCGTCTGTCTGTCTGTCACACTTTGGGTGTTACAGCCCATAACTTTTGATTGGTAAGTGATAGGGCTTTGATATTTCACATGTGTATTCCCTGTACAAGACCTTTCTACACATATCATAATTTTTGACCTTGTGACCTTGACCTAGATATTTGACCTACTTTTCTAAAAATCTAATATTGGCTATATCTCTTGATTGGTTAGTGATAGGGCTTTGATATTTCACATGTGTATTCCTTGTGACAAGACCTTTCTACACATATCATACTTTTTGACCTTGTGACCTTGACCTAGATATTTGACCTACTTTTCTAAAAAATCTAATATTGGCTATATCTCTTGATTGGTTAGTGATAGGGCTTTGATATTTCACATGTGTATTCCTTGTGACAAGACCTTTCTACACATATCATACTTTTTGACCTTGTGACCTTGACCTAGATATTTGACCTACTTTTCAAAAAATCTAAGATTGGCTATATCTTTTGATTGGTAAGTGATAGGGCTTTGATATTTCACATGTGTATTATTTGTGACAAGCCCTTTCTTCACATACTATATTTTTTGACCTTATGACATGACCTAAATATTTGACCTACTTTAAAAAAAATCCAAGATTGGCTATATCTTTTGATTGGCAAGTGATAGAGCTTTTGATATTTCTCTCGTGTATTTCTTTTGACAATACCTTTCTATATATACCATAATTTTGACCTCGTGACCTTGACTTGATATTTGACCTACTTTTCAAAAACTTTTAGATTTGCTATATCTTTTGATTGGTAAGTGATAGGGCTTTGATATTTAATGTGTAGTCCTTCTTGTGACAAGCTCTTTCTACACATATCATAACTTTTGACCTCATGACCTTGACCTAGATATTTGACCTACTTTTCAAAAAAACTTAGATTGGCTATATCTTTTGAATGGTAAGTGATAGGGCTTTGATATTTCACATTTGTATTCCTTATGAAAAGACCTTTCTAAACATTCCATAATTTTTGACCTAGTGACCTTGCCCTTGATATTTGACCTATTTTCAATAAAAAAAAAATCCGCTTCGCAGGCGACTCAAGCATTCCTTAGATTGCTATTTTTGTAAAATATCTATCTTCTCCCCTCAGGTTTTTGTAAAATATCTACCTTCTCCCCTCAGGTTTTTGTAAAATATCTACCTTCTCCCCTCAGGTTTTTGTAAAATATCTACCTTCTCTTCTCAGGTTTTTATAAAATATCTACTTTCTCCTCTCAGGTTTTTGTAAAATATCTATCTTCTCCCCTCTGGTTTTTGTAAAATATCTACCTTCTCCCCTCAGGTTTTTGTAAAATATCTATCTTCTCTTCTCAGGTTTTTATAAAATATCTACATTCTCCTCTCAGGTTTTTGTAAAATATCTATCTTCTCCCCTCAGGTTTTTGTAAAATATCTACCTTCTCCCCTCAGGTTTTTGTAAAATATCTACTTTTCCCCCTCAGGTTTTCCACATCACCAGCTGAGCAGTCATAAAGAAGAGAGTCCATCCATGTGTATGTGGTATGTAAAAATAGTAACAGAAAAGAATTTAGTCTTTTGTTATACCACTTGTAGTTAATCTTATCTAATATCAAAATTTGAGTAAAACTAAGATCTAGTAGAAGGTGTAAATCCCATTGACATAAAATGTCTGATTTCTGAACTTTGTGAAGTAAGATGCAATATGGAAGATACAAATATTTTCGGCACTCTTTGATTGTTCTCCATTGTTTTGACAATATAAATTTACTTGGGCAGAAAAGTAACCCAAGTTTTGAACAATGGTTTGGATAGGTGACTTAAAGAAATCAGAATAGACACGATGTAGATGCAATCTTTTGTTTTATGGCAGTCCTATGTCATGTAGATGTAACTTAGCTTACTCACAGTATAGTAATGATAAAAGTGCATTAAGATATTATGATTTATATGCATATTTTATTTCAGCAGAAACCCATAACTTTATAACCATTCACTTTCCACTTTACAGCCATTTAGACAGTAAAGTTAACACTGGATTTAGTACCACAGGATATTTCTGTCCTCAGTGTAAGAGTAAATACTGTGAACTTCCCACGGAATGTAAAGCATGTGGTAGGTACAATGTATATTTATTTACAGCCATTTAGAAAGTAAAGTTTACACAGGTTTACATGTAGTACCATAGGATATTCCTGCCTTCAGTGTAAGAGTAAATACTGTGAACTTCCCAGGAAGTGTAAAGCATGTGGTAGGTATATGTTATATTTACAGCCACTTAGACAGTAAAGTTAACACAGATTTAGTTCCATAGGATATTTCTGCCTTCAGTGTAAGAGTAGATACTGTAAACTTCCCAGGAAGTGTTAAGCATGTGGCACACATACATGTTTGTTATGTGCATACTGAAGAATCCTCATAATTCATGTCCAGTGTTCTCCCCAGGCCGTTTTAGCGTGGCGGCCCGCCACGCTATCGAGATTTACCGCCACGCTATCAGGATTAGCACCACGCTATATTTTACGGCCTCCATGCTATATTTTTTCCCCTAAAAAATCGTGTATTAACTATTTTATGTACCCCTTTGCGTTAATTGATTGATTTAACCGCTGCATTCCCGGTTAATTAGCCCCGGTGGTATACAACCCGAGGTGTTAAACGTGTTATAGCCCCCCCCCGCAAGCTTTATTTACCTGAGCTGAGAACGTGTCTGGCTTCTACGGCGCACGTCAAACTATCGGACATTTAAAATAACTGCGTTGTCAATGTCTATCGAGTGACCAACAAAAGACGACCATTCTATAATGTACTTTATGAAAACGTTTTCATATACATGTATAATCGCTAAATCGTGTTGACCGGCACATGTCATATAGTTATAGCGTGACGGTAAATTGGAAATAGAAATACGCTTTATCAGATGTCATTAAAATATGTTTTTAATCCGTCTTACTGTTCGACATATTACCCGACCTCGCCGTCTTTGTCATACAAAATAATTGCCGCTTTTACAAGATAAGGAAGAGGTTATCTCGCTCGCGCAAAATCATTTTACTTTGAATAAATAACGAGTCGGTATGTCCGTATTTTTTTTTTTAAATACGCTTGAATTTAGTTCATAAGCAGTTTAGACGGATGGATTAAATTAATCATCAAAACACAACATGGTGCACGGACCATCGTTTTATTTTAAAATGAGTCTGAGCGCGATATAGAACTGAAGGCTTTGTATACAATTGACAAGTCACATATAAAATAGATCTTCATTTCTTGGGGGGAGGGGGGGGGGTGTCTGCGCCATATTGTGGGCAAATTAGAACGACTGTTAGCTTTCTTTGCCAGAGATTACCACAAACAATATTACAATGGCTAATAAGGAAAGTGCACAGGAGCTCGATGCCAACGATCCACAAGTATATAATTTCCTTATATTTTGACTGGAGAGAGATGGGAAGGGGCGAGCTCCTGTGGGAAGGGGGAGGGGGAGTAAAAGTTTCCATATTTGGACCCAATTTTTCAAGTAGGAATTTGTAAAAGATCATTTTCAACCTTTTTTAAAAGGTGAACCTGCCCTTTCTCTTAACCAAGAATCCAGAACTCAAGATTAGATTCCTTTTCCATAACACACTTGATTCACTAATATCAGTGATTAGGAAGGACAGAGGACATGCACCATAGTCCCTATTAATTTGCAAAATGGCCCATTGAAAACTTAGTACTTTTTTTTTTTAAGAAAAGGCCCATTGTTATTTCAGAAAATTATGGAAAATAGCCCATTCACAGAATTTCCTTCCAAATCAGTGTGATAAGCTAAATTCTTACACCTGGAGTTATGGTCATGAAACAGTCTCAAGATAATTTTCTCAAAAAGCCCAAAACTAATTGAGTTTTAAAACTGTCATGAAACTCTCTTTACAAATAGAATACCAATGATCTCACTGTCTAAAATTTAATGATAATTAGCATGTAGATAAGAATGTAGTACTAGTATTATTAACACATTTATTTCATTATCAAAATTATTTTGAACAGTTTAGTAATAAAGCAATAACACATGAAAAAGTATGCAATGATGCAACATTGAATGACGCAACGCGCAATGACGCATCCCAACACAAGGTGCACCGCGAAGACTTAGCACCATGCTATCTGAAATTTCTGGGGAGAACACTGATGTCATGTTTATATAAAATCTTTCTATTTAGATTCTAAGATAACGGTCTGTCATGAGCTACATTTATACATGTATATCAAGTTCTGTGTTTTGAAAGTCAATGCCAGAATACATGTATGTGGGGATCATACCTGTATACTTTTTTCAGACAAAAGAGGGTCAATAAAAATATAGTGTTTTTATTGTACTAAATTTAATTTAGAAACTTTTTAACTTTCATGTATTTGACATGTGACTATACATTAAGCACAATGTTATCCAGATGTTTTTTTTTCAGGATTGACGTTAGTATCAGCTCCCCATCTTGCTCGGTCATATCATCATTTATTTCCCCTTGACCATTTTAAGGAGGTCCCTGTTGCAGAAATCTCAGAACAAGATAAAAATAGGTCAGTATCATTTTTTCACAAAATAATTTGAAACAGTCAAATTTCCTGCCCTCAGTATATGAGCATAGATTAAAATACTTTGTTTGTAAAGTACGATTTCATTTAATTTTGAATATTTTTTTAATGTTTATCTGTGTACACATTGTATAATTTTTAAATTGTAGAGGGTGCTATTCCTGCCAAGGAGAGTTTGGAGAAATTAGTGTAAGATTTCTTTATGTTAATCCTTTCACATGCAAAGAAAATAACAATCTTTATTTCATATAAATTCTATGGACGTCTTTTTGGTTTTGTTCATGGCTTTAAACTCTACTTACATGTAGCTTTTTGAAAATGTTTGTTTCCATTTATTTCTTTTCTAAATTTAATTTACTTTATTTGATTGCAAATACATGTACATGTAAATCACTTTCAGACAAGTTTTTTTTTTTTAGAATTTTCTGCAATGATGAAGAGATAAAAATGTACAAATGTACATGTACATGTACTAGTGCTGTATATTGATATTGGAATATTGAAGAGTATCGATACTTTGAGATTTTCAATACGTATCGATACATAAATGCTGAGTATTGATACTTTCAATACATATGATAAGAAAATAAAATCCTAAACTTTTAATTCGTTTTGGCCTTATTTTCATATATTTCTTCCTTATCTTCTCTGATCACATCAACGTTCAGACATACGAGTTCAAATAAAGTTTGTATTGTAATAATATATCGATAAATCGGGTTGCCAATGTGACGTCACCTCCAAGTTTTGAACTAAGGAAGAATTTGCCAACGTTAGAATACTCTTAACACTGTAATTCGCTGTGTTTGCGATGTTCGTGCAAAAAATAGGGTGTCTAATATTCAGAGAAAGTAAATGAATATTAGAAATGACTGTCTTAGTTTTGGTGTTCATGGGTGTATAATGCGCGATTCACGGAATTTTAACTTGACAAGTCTTTGGTAGACAATTAACACTTTCCATACCTGCTATTTTCATCTTTTTATGCCCCCGGAATCAAAGATTTGGGGGCATATAGTTTTTGGCCTGTCCGTCTGTTTGTCTGTCTGTCTGTTTGTCCGAAAAACTTTAACATTGGACATAACTTTTGAATGGGAGGTGATAGGGCTTTCATATTTCACATGTGTATTCCTAGTGACAAGACCTTTCCATTGATACCAATTTTTTTGACCTCGTGACCTTGACCTTGACCTTTGACCTACTTTTTAAAAACTTTAACATGGGCATAACTTTTGACTGGAAAGTGATAGGGCTTTGATATTTCACATCTGTATTCCTTGTGACAAGACCTTTCCATTGATACCAAAATTTTTGTCCTCATGACCTTGACATTGACCTTGGACCTGCTTTTCAAAAACTTTAACATTGGGCATAACTTTTAAATGGTAAGTGATAGGGCTTTGATATTTCACATGTGTATTCCTTGTCACAAGATTTTTCCATTGATACCAAAAAATTTAACAAAGTGACCCTGACCTTTCACCATAGCTGTCAACTGACCCGATTTTGTCAGTTGTTTTAACAATCTGGTCTTGGATTATTAAGGGAATGTCTATGGGAAGACGATCGTAAACACGGAGATTTATACAGACGAAAAGGAACAAATGTTTTTACAGTGTTTAAAACAATTGAAGCAGTGAAATGTAGAGATCATTTCACATAAAATCTTCATCATGGTATATCAATAAGTAAATAAAAATATATTATCTAGCCTAGCAAATTTAACTATGAACCTTCAGGACTTGATTAATGAAGTCCTAAAATTTTACACATGTGCTACAATATCATGATTATGCAGTATTACAATTTAAATAAATGCTTTACATGTCTTACAGTAAAATGAACTTTATTGACCTGTTTTTTTTGGGGGGGGGTTAAATTTTATTCATAATGACACAAGCAAAAGGTCGCGATTTTGGTTCGCGCGTTATGACCCTCTTTTTCATTTCCCAAAGAGAGTCATTGACCCTCTTTTGTCTAAAAAAAGTTGACAGGTATGCCTTTCACATACATGTACTTAACAGAAAATAGTGCTTATACTAACAAAGATGCCACCGGGGGCATTCGTGTTTCACAAACACAGGTTTTATTATTCCTTTTTTTCCTTTTGAAATAATTGAAAACATCCATTTGTTGCTTATTTTTGTTCTGATTTGTAAAGTTTTCATTGATTAAAACATAAAAAAATCCATTTACTGATTCATTATTATGATTTATTTAACAAAAATGTAAAGATGTGTATTGTATTGAAAACATTGAGTATTGAAGCAAAATGTATTGTATTGTATTGAAAAATTTATTTCAATATATAGCACTAACATATACTAATTTCAGAAAATTTACATCAACTTGAATAAAGATGTGAAATACTTTGAAATTTTATTATTTTGAGGCAGATTTTGCGCCTAATTGTTACAGGTCCTATTGACTATGTGTATTTTCTTACTTTCAGAAATATGTCATGCATTTTCTTTTGACTCTTAAAAAATCTATAATATATTTACAGGCTTACATGTGTGAGAGATGTAGCTGTACGTTTTGTTTGGACTGTGATCTATTTATACACGAGACGTTACACTCCTGCCCCGGTTGTGCCTCAAAAAGACAAACTCAGCAAATATCAAAAATGTCATTCTGATCGTTATTTTCTTATTGTTATTAAATATTGTTATTTGTTGATGAATGTCTTCTATTTTGTGTGCAAAAACTTGAAATATCACCTTGGATATCATACAGCGAGTTGATATGATTCCAATACGAAATGAGGCGTACATGTACAACTAAAGGCCGTATGGATATAGTGATGCTAGGTAGCTTATAGCCCTCAAAAATTTGAAGTTGAAATGTAGATGTAGATGTAGATGAATAATGACAATAATATCAAAGCAATACCTTGTGCGTGTCAATAGATATATGTACATTTATGGTACAAAAAAGTTTGTGAAAGTCCAAGGTCAGTTTCACTAGGTTCTGGTCCATACAAAGATCTTATCACAGAGAATCTACATATATCAAAGCCTTGTTACATGGACCTTGTTTTAATCATGATTACCTATGCCTGTCATATGTGTTTTGATGACAGAGACATTTACATAGGAAAGTGACAGTTATGTGTCGGATCTTTTTCCTGTTTGACCTTTGACACTGACTAAAGGTTTCATCCTCTTCCAATAGAGAACAGTCTTCTATGCTGCTCACAAGGATTCCAAGTTTAAGTTCATAGTGACCTTGACCTAGAGAACAGTCTCCTATGCTGCTCACAAGGATTGCAAGTTTAAGTTCATAGTGACCTTGACCTAGAGAACAGTCCTCTATGCTGCTCACAAGGATTGCAAGTTTAAGTTCATAGTAACCTTGACCTAGAGAACAGTCTCCTATGCTGCTCACAAGGATTGCAAGTTTAAGTTCATAGTGACCTTGACCTAGAGAATATTCTTCTATGCTGCTCACAAGGATTGCAAGTTTAAGTTCATAGAGACCTTGACCTAGAGAACAGTCTTCTATGCTGTTCACAAGGATTGCAAGTTTAAGTTCATAGTGACCTTGACCTAGAGAATATTCTTCTATGCTGCTCACAAGGATTGCAAGTTTAAGTTCCTAGTGACCTTGACCTAGAGAACATTCTTCTATGCTGCTCACAAGGATTCCAAGTTTAAGTTCATAGTGACCTTGACCTAGAGAACATTCTTCTATGCTGCTCACAAGGATTCCAAGTTTAAGTTCATAGTGACCTTGACCTAGAGAACATTCTTCTATGCTGCTCACAATGATTGCAAGTTTAAGTTCATAGAGACCTTGACCTAGAGAACAGTCTTCTATGCTGTTCACAAGGATTGCAAGTTTAAGTTCATAGTGACCTTGACCTTGAAAATCGATAGGGTTCATCCTTTCCTAATGGCTTACATTTCATTTAATGTTTCTATGATAATTGCTTTGGCTTCTACGCTGTTCACAAGAATCCGGAAACTGAAAAGAGTTGCAAGATGATAAAAACAACAGAATTACCGTAGATACTTTGTACTTTATATATTTTATTGAGTTTCTAACTAACCGTTCATCAAGACCAGCTTGAATGTTGTGTTTAAATAATAACTTGAGTTAATAGAAAAATAGTATGATACAATACATGTACATGTATATACTAACTAAGACTATAAGTGTAAAAAAATAGTTGCCAGAGTCACCTAATGCTCGACTGCATAGCATAATATCTCTCATGACAGCCAATTTATTTAAACTCCCTTTCTCAGGCAACAACATATATCTCATCATAAATCACTGAAGCAGAAAAAGTAGGTCAAGGTCAGATTTCAATAGTCAAACCCAAGATGCATCCAATATGCAAGTCTGGTGCATGTAGCACTTATAGTTAGCTCAATATTGCCAATTTAAAGCAAGATCACTGAAGCGGAAAAAGTAGGTCAAGGTCATATTTCAATAGTCTAACCCAAGATGCATCCAATATGCAAGTCTGGTGCATGTAGCACTTATACTTTTCTCAATATTGGCTTTTAAAGGTAAAATAATTCAAGCGGAAAAAGTAGGTCAAGGTCATATTATGAAAGTTTGATCAAAGATACATCCAATATGCAAGTTTGGTACATGTAGCACTTATACTTTGCTCAATATTGGCTTTTAAAGGCAAAATAATTCAAGCGGAAAAAAGTAGGTCAAGGTCATTTTTTGAAAGTTTGATCAAAGATACATCAAATATGTAAGTTTGGTTCATGTAGCACTTATACTTTGCTCAATACTGGCTTTTAAAGGCAAAATCATTCAAGCGGAAAAAAGTAGGTCAAGGTCATTTTATGAAAGTTTGATCAAAGATACATCCAATATGCAAGTTTGGTACATGTAGCACTTATACTTTGCTCAATATTGGCTTTTAAAGGTAAAATCATTCAAGCGGAAAAAAGTAGGTCAAGGTCATTTTATGAAAGTTTGATCAAAGATACATCCAATATGCAAGTTTGGTACATGTAGCACTTATACTTTGTTCAATATTGGCTTTTAAAGGCAAAATCATTCAAGCGGAAAAAAGTAGGTCAAGGTCATTTTTTGAAAGTTTGATCAAAGATACATCAAATATGTAAGTTTGGTACATGTAGCACTTATACTTTGCTCAATATTGGCTTTTAAAGACTTTATTGCTATCTTAACATTTACCTTATCATCTCAACATTTGCCTTATCATTTGAAATAATTTCAAAAATCCCAACCCCAGGGGCTATATCCTCATCTGGATATATTAAATGATGTATAATTAAACATTTGCAACAAAAAAAACCAACAGAATATGAATATAGGAAAGGTAAATGTGTAATCTTAACATTTACCTTATCATCTAGTTCGGACGACGCCGACGCCAACGTGGACGCCGACGCCGACGCGGATGCCGACGCGGACGCCGACGCCGACGCCGGGGGTATTGCAATAGCTCTTTTGCACTAAAGTGCAGTCGAGCTAATGATGAATAGAAATTGTATAAATACAACAATACAAATACATGTATAATGGTATAAAATAAACTGAACTGATGAAATGGTAACATACATGTATATAGGAATTGCTCATCTGAATTACGAATTAGTGTCACTTTAACAATTTTATGTTGTAACAATTACACACTCATACAGTACTTTTCCACTTTAAAACTGCAATTTCTACATGGAGCTGTCACTTTACATTCTTTTGACAATGTATAAAATATTTTCATTGTAAAGTATTTTTTTATTGGACTTGAATGACTTATTTTAATGTTTTGTTGTTGAAAGATAATTTACATAAAGTTATCATGGTTATGAAACATTAATAAAAGACTGTGACACAAATGAATTTTAAACTCCTGACCTAACTTGGGCAAGAGACATTTCCCTGACATTTTTTGACTGATGACTTATAGGAACCCACGATGTGTCTGATCTCCTCTGTACAAAAGTGCAGATATCTTGTGCAAGTGAAATGTCAATATAATTATCTCAGCCAGCCATGTATCATGATAATACATCTACATTTTGACATACTTCTGAGTATTTAGATTTATGAAATATCCATAAATATTTTTTCTACACATATTTAAAAAGATCAAGATGTGTTGGTGAAACACTTAGGTCATCTCTCAAGAGATACAGCTTTACTTCAATCGGGTCAAGGTTGATAAGAATGAAATTTTGGTAGCAAAGGAAATTAGTTGTGTCAAATGAAATGCAAATAAGAAAAAAGAACCCTTTTGCCATTCCATTAAAAAGATAGGCTCAGTCACTGTGATATTTTTGCTTTTAATTACTTGCAAAAATATGATATATTGACACAAGGAATACACAATGTGAAATATGAAAGCCCTATCAGTTTCCATTCAAAAGTTATACTCAGTATTCAAGTATTTTATGTAGGAAGAGGGACAAACCAAAATAGTAACAACAGAAAAGTCAATATACTGAAAGGTACATGTAAGTCAAGATCACATGGTCAAAAATTTTGTACCAATAGAAAAAAGGACTTTTTAGAGAATTTCTAAAGGCTAGCATTCAAAATCACTAATAATCATATTGCATACATGTATCATCTAAAAGTTCAAAGACTTTGATTACAGAAGGACAGATCATAAAGAACATACATTAAAGGAGCTGTTAAGATAAGGGCCGTATTTTTCCCTGAATCTCGTGACTGATTTCTTGCGCATGGCGAATCGTATACAGAAAAACATGAATCATTATTGAAATATAATGTATTTGCAGACCTTTTACATGTTTTACATTATGTTAAGGAACTCTTAAGGTTGTAAAATTAAGGTCGAAAGAGGTAGGGGTGCTCGGATAGAAAATCCGATAATATCGACAAAAAAACGTGTACATTTTTGAATATTTTATCTAAAATGGATAAATATAAGCTAAAAGACATCAAATATGTCTACATTGTGTATCAGAAATAGATTTCAAAAGTTCTACCTCCTTTAATCGGTAAATTATGAAGTCCGTAACTTAAAATACGGTCTTATTCTTCATTCAATGGCTACAATGTAAGCCTTTTAGCGCAAAATACACATTGACAGAGAAATGAACATCACTCTTGCTTATTTCGTTCCTAATTCTTGTATCTTTCATTCAATCATATTGAGTACACAATGTTTGATGGATAAAAGAGGAAAATTAGTCAAATGTGCTATATTAAATGGTCAAAAAGATTCTTAAAAAATGCACCCCCCCCTTTCCATTTTTAGTTTTTTGCCTCTGGGGTAGTGTTCCCCCCGGAGATACAGAACCCCACTTTGCCAAAAAAATTGTATCATGGATACACATCTCCAGTAAAAGTGGCTTTCTGTATATCCGGGGGGAACAATGTTCAATAAAACTTTTCTGTTTTCTATTGATTTCTATGAGAAAAAGACACGTTTTAACCCCAAAATTAGCCATATTATGCAAAATAGATAAAAAATAACTTCATATCCTGATGGGATGCCGTATAGGTATACATTTTACCAAAATAGGTTCTTGAAATTTCAATTTTCAAAATTCCACTTTTCAGGGCTGATTTTACGCCTTATCTTAACAGCTCCTTTAAATATAACTGAACTTTTAATCTGGTGGTATATTCAATAAAAATTCAATGAGTATTTATAATTTACTAAAATGAAATTTTCATACATGTAGTTTGTTTAATGATTACAATCATGTATTTCTAAACATACATGAATTGTATGACATTATTTCAAATCTACACATTAAAGAGACAATTTTTATTATAACTTAAAGTTTGCTTAAAGAGACATATAACTAAAAGTGTGCTGGTCTGCGCACAATATATCTGCAAAGTGGATACCGACTGCAGACTAAATTTAAAGAAGTAGAAGTAGAAAGTAAGAGTGTACGTCATTTGCAGACAGAGGGAGGCTTTGCCGAAGCAGACAGCATAAAATAAGGTGTAAAAATTAACAAATACAGGTGGTGAACAACACGATGTCAACATCAAAATTTATCACAGATTGCATAAATGGTGGACGGAATCAACATAATATATTTTACACAAAATATGCATTATATACGATGTACATGGGGATATTTTGATATTATGTATTATACATATATATAAAGATTTGAATAACCATTATACTGTGAAATCATTATATTTGGTGGGGGCTTAATTTCCTTGGATAGCCTCATCCATGAATTTACATCCCGGCCCAATGAATAATTGTGCATAAAACAAGAAAATGAAAGAACTTTTAATGACAAAATGAGCATGCATATTAGATGTATAAACACCTTCTAATAATGTGGATACAATACATTCATAATGATTGCTTCTAACTGCAATGTTTGTCAAGCCAGTTGGCATAGAGGGGCTTTAAGGTGGATGTTTTAAATTAAGAACGACATTTAATTTAACATGAATTGTCACCACTTTCTGGCATTTCAAGCCATTCAACTACATTGGCTGATTAACATTCGTGAAAGTTTCATTTCACTACAAAATCCACGAAATTACATCCCCGCGAAAATACTGAAACTCACCAATCCACGAAAATTGGGCCCCACAAAAGTAAATGATTTCACAGTATTTATTGAACGTTTCATTGCTCTTAATATGTATCATGAAAACTGGCCATTAAATTTTGATTAATTTTCTAAAATAGGGCACTTTCCTTCATTCAGTTATAATCAGATCACTTAATTAGAATATTATATCTATGATCGTAACAAGAATAAATCTATGGAAGAAAATACACAATAAAGAAGTCCTTGAAATGGGTCTCGTCTTGTCTGATATTTAGTATGTGAGGAATGTTAGATGTAATGATTTCATCTTTTTCGTTTCATTTGTTAGTAAAAAAAGATATTACGTTAGTTAGATTTTGAATTTGGACACTAAAGCCTAACATTTACATTATTATGAATTTCATGTAATAAACATGTAAAAATTGCAACAACTTCTCATAATCCCCCCCCCCCCCCTCTCAAACTTCAGTAATCATGTCATCATTTTGGCCTTGACCTATTGGTACAAACATGTTTTTCTCAGAAATGTCCAGGTCACTGTCATAAATGCTGTCATCAATAAACACTTGCATAGGTATTGGGCGTGTCAAAGCTAAATTAGATCTTAACCTTGAGGACACAGATGAATCCGAATGGGTCAAGTTTGGAGTATTGAATGTCAAGGACATCTCTGAGTCAGAAACGTCTGTTTCCTTACTGGCAAGGTCAGACTCTAAATTCTCAAGGTCAATAATGAATGAATCAGAATCGGTAACATCTATGGAAACACTTGTGTCAGGTGATGGAGGGGAATGAATGTCGGCAGTGACCTTGAACTTTCCATCAGATGACCTTGGCAATTCTTGACCTTGGAGATTGATAGCAACATTCTTGGATTTGTCTTTTTGCTTCTTCTCTGGAGTGTAAAGTACAATTTCTTCCTCTTTGGCTGGAGACTTTTTCTTGATTTTGGTATGTTTCTTTGGTGTGCTTTGAGACCTTGACGGTATTTTCTCCTTGTCCATATCTGTTACTACAATAGTGGGTACCGCTCTTCCAGGCCAGTGAATATCTTCAGTGCTTCCCCTTTTCTTCTCTTTCTTTCCTTTATCTTTCTTTTTCTTCAAGCTTGTTCTATCATTCCTTAACCCCAAGGTTGTTTCCATGGGAAGGCACACTGGTGTAGCACCGTCAGGTTTGATTGGTGATTCATCAATAGGAATATCTGAGACGACAACTTTCATATCATCAAAATCATAATAGTCCCAAGTTGGAGTTTCTGGCCTTGATCCTGTATCGGACGCGACCTCTGACTTCTTTGAATTTGCACCAGATGACCTTTTGACATCTTTATACTTCCAATCCTGAATACCTCTTGGCGAAATATTATCCTCTTGGTCTGCATCACCTGAATGTATTGATTGCTTTTTCTTCGGAATGCTTTCTACTTTTGTTGAACTTTTTAAGACATTTTTTACACTGGAAAATGCAGATTTACTTTTCTCAGTTTTCGATTCATCATCCAAAGTTTCTGACATTTCTATCACCCGAGATGAAATTTTCGATGTTTCTTCGTCTGAGCTGATCTCCCCCTCTACAAACTCCCCTGGTATGTTCAGCACCGCTGTATTTTTTGAGACAGCTTTAACGATGACTTCATCTAATTTGTGATCCCTGGGACTGGGTGGATTGATTACTTCATCGCCCACATCCAACGACACAAATCGTGGAGTAACGACATCAGAAATCGTTACACCTTGTAAATCTGGGTCACTTGCCGCTCTATCTGATGTATTAGAAATGTCTGTAACTGACAAACATCTAACATCAGGATTGCTGTAGAAAATCTTTTTTGAGTTCGTAATTTGAAGTTCAGATGCACAGTAAACCTTCATGTTTGAGGGAATGGTATGATTCATACATGGAATCAGAGGATACTTTTCCCGCACTATTTTCTTTACGGCTTTGCCTAGCGACATATGGAACATTCCTATCATGTACGTCCGTTTTGTATATTTCTGCGTTATACAGATTTCTATCTGAACACTCTTGTCTTTGATTACGTCTTTATTGATTGCATTGTACTCTAGTTTTTTTGAGAATTGAAATGTTGATGGAGAAAACACATGTTGTACTCCCTGACTGAGCTCGGATTTTGTAAACTGGACATGTGCTGCCACCTTTTCTACTTTCACTTCCTCAGTCTTCCTCTTTGATTCCTTCTTTTTGTCTGGCATTAGGTAGCTCTTTGCATATATTGTACTGATCATTGAGGTAGATGCTGTAAAAAGTTATGAAATTAAATTGAAAGAAAATTAAACAAATTTTAATTTTGTTAAATTTCATTATCAATTTTTCAAGGAAGATGTATTGCCATTATACACTGCTATCCATAAATAACTATACAAACAAGGAAATCATTCTAAATTCTTTATAAGTTTATCCCAATTTTCTCTATCTGAGATTCATAATAATTGGCTCCACATAATTAAAAAACATAGGTAATCACAGATTACGAAGCTCACCTCCTGTTAGCAAAACATATTCCTAAGTACATGTATATTTGTTTTTATAGGCAAAATCATTCAAGAGAAAAAGTAGGTCATGGTCATTTTATGAAAATTTGATCAAAGATACATCCAATATGCAAGTTTGGTACATGTAGCATTTATACTTTGATCAATATTGGCTTTTAAAAGCAAAATTACTGAAGCAGAAAAAGTAGGTCAAGGTCATTTTATGAAAGTTTTGTCAAAGATACAAAATGCAAGTTTGGTACATGTAGCATTTATGATTTGCTCAATTTTGGCTTTTAAAGGCAAAATCATTCAAGCGGAAAAAATAGGTCAAGGTCATTTTATGAAAGATTGATCAAAGATACATCCAATATGCAAGTTTGGTACATATAGCATTTACACTTTGCTCAATATTGGCTTTTAAAGGATAAATTACTGAAGCAGAAAAAGTAGGTCAAGGTCATTTTATGAAAAGTTTGGTCAAAGATACATCTAATATGCAAGTTTGGTACATGTAGCATTCATACTTTGCTCAATATTGGCTTTTAAAGGCAAAATCATTCAAGCAGAAAAAGTAGGTAAAGATCATTTTATGAAACTTTGATCAGAGATACATACAATATGCAAGTTTGGTACATGTAAGCAATTATACTTTGCTAAAATATTGGCTTTTAAAGGAAATCACTCAAGCGGAAAAAGAAGGTCAAGGTGATTTTATGAAAGTTTGATCAAAGATACATCCAATATGCAAGTTTGGTACATGTAGCATTTATACTTTGTTCAATTCTGGATTTTTAAAGCGAAATCACTCAAGCAGAAAAAGTAGGTCAGATGCTGTGTTCGATGCAAGGGTTCATCTCAGCATCCCTAGATGAATCACTTGTGCAAGTTTGGTTACTGTAGCATCAGTGCTTTGTCAGATACTGAGCTACCCAAACTTCTTAACCAAGTCACACTGAGCTACCCAAAACTTCTTAACCAAGTCACTCAAGTGGAAAATGTAGGTCAGATGCAGCATCCGATGCATGGGTTCGGGGACACGGACATGAGCATGATTCATGTAGATGAAAGTGAAAGTAGAACGCTGATTGTGTTTGTGCGTTATAAACAGCCAATATTCACCTTATTTTGGATAAAAGTCATAGCTACAACATTCTTACATGGCATCAGATTCCCTTTTTGTTATAATTTATATACATGTATATTGCACAAAAATATTATAAAAACCTATTGTTCTGCGTTGCGAGATTACCCACCATGATATACTTCTAATGAAGTAAAGAGGAGATTTCTGACTTCATATGTCTAATACAGTGTATGTAATCATTATGTCATTTTAACAATCATATGACAGAAATTTGAAGTAAAATAAAGTTATTTACATGTATACAAGGAACAATTATTGTACATGTGACATTTTGTTATGTGACCTCCATTTGAAATTTATCACCTGACATGCCATACAATATGCGTCTCATAAATTGTGCACATTTATATACTTGTAAGTCATAAAATTAAAAAATAATTTTAAAATTATGCATGAAACAGAGCGAGTACAGAGAAAATTGGCAATATAATGAAAATCATTGTGTGTTTCTTGCACAAGTTTTACACTAAGTTTGCCTGAGCAGGAATTTGAATGGTTATACGTGAATGCCTTACAAATTCCTTCATTGTATCATAACTTACGTAGAGGTAGTAATAGATCACTGATCTGCCAGACACGGATCTTTAACGTCTCTTTATGACTGTGGTGGAGGTAGTAATGTCATAACTTACATGGAGGTAGTAATAGATCACTGATCTGCCAGACACAGATCTTTAACGTCTCTTTATGACTGTGGTGGAGGTAGTAATGTCATAACTTACGTGGAGGTAGTAATAGATCACTGATCTGCCAGACACAGATCTTTAACGTCTCTTTATGACTGTGGTGGAGGTAGTAATGTCATAACTTACGTGGAGGTAGTAATAGTGGAGGTAGTAATGTCATAACTTACGTGGAGGTAGTAATAGATCACTGATCTGCCAGACACGGATCTTTAACGTCTCTTTATGACTGTGGTGGAGGTAGTAATGTCATAACTTACATGGAGGTAGTAATAGATCACTGATCTGCCAGACACGGATCTTTAACGTCTCTTTATGACTGTGGTGGAGGTAGTAATGTCATAACTTACGTGGAGGTAGTAATAGATCACTGATCTGCCAGACACGGATCTTTAACATCTCTTTATGACTGAGGTGGAGGTAGTAATGTCATAACTTACGTGGAGGTAGTAATAGATCACTGATCTGCCAGACACGGATCTTTAACGTCTCTTTATGACTGTGGTGGAGGTAGTAATGTCATAACTTACGTGGAGGTAGTAATAGATCACTGATCTGCCAGACATGGATCTTTAACGTCTCTTTATGACTGTGGTGGAGGTAGTAGTGTCATAACTTACGTGGAGGTAGTAATGTCATAACTTACGTGGAGGTAGTAATAGATCACTGATCTGCCAGACACGGATCTTTAACGTCTCTTTATGACTGTGGTCGAGGTAGTAATGTCATAACTTACATGGAGGTAGTAATAGATCACTGATCTGCCAGACACAGATCTTTAACGTCTCTTTATGACTGTGGTGGAGGTAGTAATGTCATAACTTACGTGGAGGTAGTAATAGATCACTGATCTGCCAGACACGGATCTTTAACGTCTCTTTATGACTGTGGTGGAGGTAGTAATGTCATAACTTACGTGGAGGTAGTAATAGATCACTGATCTGCCAGACACGGATCTTTAACAATTCTTTATGACTGTGGTGGAGGTAGTAGTGTCATAACTTACGTGGAAGTAGTAATAGATCACTGATCTGCCAGACACGGATCTTTAACATCTCTTTATGACTGTGGTGGAGGTAGTAATGTCATAACTTACGTGGAGGTAGTAATAGATCTGCCAGACACGGATCTTTAACGTCTCTTTATGACTGTGGTGGAGGTAGTAATGTCATAACTTACGTGGAGGTAGTAGTGTCATAACTTACGTGGAGGTAGTAATAGATCACTGATCTGCCAGACACGAATCTTTAACGTCTCTTTATGACTGTGGTGGAGGTAGTAATGTCATAACTTACGTGGAGGTAGTAATAGATCACTGATCTGCCAGACACGGATCTTTAACGTCTCTTTATGACTGTGGTACTCAAATGTCAGGTGAATGTATCCAAGGGCTGAAATAAATAACCAGACTTGTCAGAATGACAACATAGCTCGCCGGTGGCAACCATATGTAAATTGCAACAACAACAATAAAAAAGGTCTTATCACAAGGAATGCACATGTGAAATATCAAAGCCCTATCACTAACCATTCAAAAAATATGGCCAAGGTTAAAGTTTTTCAAAAGTAGGTCAATCATCTCCAAGGTCAAGGTCACAAGGTCAAAAATTTTGGTATCCATGGAAACGTCTTGTCACAAGGAATACACATGTGAAATATCAAAGCCCTATCACTTACCATTCCAAAAATATGGCCAAGGTTAAAGTTTTTCAAAAGTAGGTCAATCATCTCCAAGGTCAAGGTCACAAGGTCAAAAATTTTGGTATCCATGGAAACGTCTTGTCACAAGGAATACACATGTGAAATATCAAAGCCCTATCACTTACCATTCCAAAAATATGACCAAGGTTAAAGTTTTTCAAAAGTAGGTCAATCTCCAAGGTCGAGGTCACAAGGTCAAAAATTTTGGTATCCATGGAAAGGTCTTGTCACAAGGAATACACATGTGAAATATCAAAGCCCTATCACTTACCATTCCAAAAATATGGCCAAGGTTAAAGTTTTTCAAAAGTAGGTCAATCTCCAAGGTCAAGGTCACAAGGTCAAAAATTTTGGTATCCATGGAAAGGTCTTGTCACAAGGAATACACATGTGAAATATCAAAGCCCTATCACTTACCATTCCAAAAATATGGCCAAGGTTAAAGTTTTTCAAAAGTAGGTCAATCTCCAAGGTCAAGGTCACAAGGTCAAAAATTTTGGTATCCATGGAAAGGTCTTGTCACAAGGAATACACATGTGAAATATCAAAGCCCTATCACTTACCATTCCAAAAATATGGCCAAGGTTAAAGTTTTTCAAAAGAAGGTCAATCTCCAAGGTCAAGGTCACAAGGTCAAAAATTTTGGTATCCATGGAAAGGTCTTGTCACAAGGAATGCACATGTGAAATATGAAAGCCCAATCTGTATTGGTTTAAAAGTTATAAGCAAGGTTAAAGTTTTTGTGCACGCGCACGCAGACGCAGACGCCGACGCAGACGCAGACGCCGACGCAGACGCAGACGCAGACGCCAACGCCGACGCCGGGGGTATGACAATAGCTCTCCGGACATTCGTCCCGGCGAGCTAAAAAATGTATTCAATGAAATTTCAGTTTATAGACGTGATACAATCCATTTACATGCAACTTATTCTGAACTCTTTATCTCCTAATTTGTTATATGTACATGTAAGTTTTAATCTAGATGACGTTGTTTGTTAATCTCTCTAAATAAGGTTAATAATGTAAAGCGCACAAAACGTGAGTACTTGAATTATTTAAAGCTGGAGATGACTGTGACCTGGCATTTCCTAATAACTTATAACATTCGTAGGAAAAGGGTCAAGGTTGTTGAATGCTTCATGAAATAGGAGATTCTTCCTTCAAATACATGTTTATCATGACTAACTTCCTAAAAACTGCTTAGTGTCTGTGTGATTAATATTAAGAGAATTACTTGAAGTGATCTCAGATACATATCTATGTACATGTATTGATTATAATAGATAATAAAGGCTTAGCTGTGTATAATAATAATAAGAATATTGAACTTCAAGGTCACAAGGTCAAAATGATGTACAACATATAAGTCGTTTCACCAGGAATACTATAGATACACATTTGAAATATGAAAGCTCCATCATATACTTATCATCAGTCATTTCCAATGTTGAAGTTTTTTTTTCTCAGACAAACAGAATATGCCCCTCCCCCAATCTTTGATACAGGTGAGGGGGGGGGGGGGGGGGGGCAAAAATCTTTCATAATTTTCTATTGTGAACTGTACTGTACCTGGAGGCTTCACATCCTCAGCTACACTCCCCTCATTGTCTGTAGAAATGGAACAGTCCATATCGGGTGACTCCACTCCACTGTCCTCCCCCTGAATGTCTTTTCTTGCCTCCTCTGGTGACATTGTCATGAGATCTTTCACCTCTGAAATGGGAAGAAGAAATTTTAATCAATTTTAATTGCTGTGTTTCCTTTTAAATTGTCTGACTTAAGAGATTTAAGTGTAGACAGCATATGATGTGCATTCATCATAAAATACAAATAACCTTGACCTTGGCCAATGACTCTGGGTTAAGGTGATAAGAAATCATTGTAATATGACATCATATGACAACATCTCTGACATACAGATGGAAAACTAAATGTTTTACAAGAAGATATTAATAACCAGAAGTCTCTGATGAGACTGAAGCTCTACTGGCTGTTTTGTTAAATTCACTGAACTGACATCCATTTTCCAACCCTGGGGGATAGGGGCTCACACAAAATATCAGATGCACATCTACACCAAAGACACATAATACATGTTATGCAAAAAGAATTTACTCTCCATGAATTACAGGTATACTTTCTGAGATCTGGCGTTCACAAGATTACAAAGACTTATACATTTGTATAGGAGAAAATGACCATACCCATTTTCAAAGAAGGGTCATTCTTAACAGAATCTCAGGCACACAATCAGATCACAGACTCATTGAAATGGAAAAAGAATTAGAAATATCTCTCTACATTATCAATTATACTTTCTGAGAACTGACATTCACTAGATTACATAGAGTCAAATAGGAGAAGATGACCACATTCATTTCAAAGACTCTGGAGGTCAGATGCTGAAACAAAATAGCAGGCACACACATAGACAAGAGATTGATTATAATGCAAAAAAATATCTCTATCAATTATACTTTCTGAGAATTGATGTTCACAAGGTAACATAGAATTATATAATTATGAGAAAATGACCACACCCATTTCCAAGACCCTGGGGCTCAGGGGCTCAAACAAAATATCAGGGGCACATGCAACTAGACCAGAGACTGATTATAATGCAAAAAGAATTATTTCTCTATCAATTATACTTTATATAGGAAAAAATGACCACACCCATTTCAAAGACCCTGGTAGTCAGTAAGAGTGAAACGTTTACACGTGTACACGGAGCCGTTTCGTTTTTTGGCTGTAAACGTTTACATAATTTATAAACGTGTACACGGACTACTGTACGTAACGGACTACTGTACGTAGCATACAAAAAATATCTTCTTTAAAATTATTATAAATCATACTCTAAAAACTCAATACTATAGTTGTCATTTCCTGAAGTCGCGAAGTCAGGCATTTGCTCATTTCGGAGATAACGTACGTGTATTTATGTACGCATCCCTCGATTCGGACACAGTGGACAAACTTTAAACAAACACTTCAAACACACAAACGTCTCTTTCTCCGTCACTACTGTCTATTTCTTCGTCTCAGACTCTCTGTGTCCATTTCTCCGCCCATTAACGCCCTTACCCCGATTTCCCGGTGTCAAACCTTCTATGGATTAACTGTTTTGTGTATAACTCACTTGTATTTTTGAATTATGGGAATCGTTCAAACATGTTTAAAAATAACAGTTTAATTTTTTAATCTTTGAAAGTTATCCTATTACTATACGAAACATCAGCATGTTGTATTGAAGTTAAGAATACTATCTGGTCAAGCATAACTAAGTCGTATTTATGTCAATTTATGACCACGTCTGCAAATAAACACTAATGAATATCACTATTCACAATAATGAATACAAAGAAACGTTTAAACGTTTACGTTTCGTTTACAGCCTTCCGTGTACACGTTTAGGAAATTTGGTAAACGTTTCACCCTTAGTAGTCAGAGGCTTAAACAAAATATCAGGTGCACAACTGGACCAGGGACTGATTAATATGCAAAAAGAATTATTTCTCTATCAATTATACTTTCTGAGAATTGGTGTTCACTAGATTACATAGACATATATAGGAGAAAATGACCACACCCATTTTCCAAGACCCTGGGGGTAAGAGGCTCAAACAAAATATCAGGTGCACAACTAGACCATGGACCAAACTAAATGCAAAAAGAATTAGCTTTCTATCATTTATGGTTTCAGAGGAGTTGCAATCACAAAAAATTGTTAACAGACAGACAGACGGACGGACGGACGGACGGACGGACGGACGGACGGACGGACCGACGGACGGGCCGACGGACCGACCAACGGACCGACAGACGCACAGATGGATGCGGGACAACATGGTATCGCATAAGCTCGACTGGTCTTTGACCAGTAGAGCTAAAAATGATTTAGGCATTGCCAAATGTCCATCACTGTGCCTGTTGTCAGAGATATCCATTGTGACATCACAATCAATAATACAGAAGTGTTCCAACTCTATACCTTCTTGAAGAAAATTTCAAACCAATTTTCATGCACCAGACACTTGTTTCGAATACAAATTCTCATCAGTGATACTTCCAGCAAAAGTGCTTTTCATATGCAGCTCAAATTAATTTCACTACCACCCTCTGATATTATTTTTAGAATTTAAATTTCTGCATTTACTTTACCATATTTACAAAGAGTGCGCAGCTCCAAATGGCAATTAAGTCAATAATTGTTTGACAGGCCATTAACTATGATCATGATGTCATAATAGAAATTCTGCCAGCAGGTGCATTGTCCAATATTTTCCATACACACATTCATTACAATGACCTTTGATGATGAAGACTTACTCACATCGTCGGAAACCCATGCTCGGTCACGCAAGCTCACCTCCCATAGGTCATAACTGTAGAATTTTCGCTGGACAGCATAACAAAAATCTAATGCAAGTACTTGTCAGTGAATGTGTTATCGATAGCAAAAGCATGATCTACTTCAAATATTCATCAACAAAGGATGCTCTAATTAATGTTGACAATGGTTCATATTTGTTAATTTTAAGAGTTACATAACAATATGACAGTTTATATTGGCTTTAAATAGCTCATTCACTGACATGTACTTGCATTAGATTTTTGCAATCCTATCCAGCGAAAATTCTGCTGTTATGACCCACGGGAGGTGAGCTTGCGTGACCGAGCATGGGTTTCCGACGATGACTTACTCAGAGATTCCAGTATCTTGAAGCACTCCCCTGTAGCCACATCAAGACAGGTCTTCCCCTCGCTGTTCCGTACACTGTACTGCCCCCCTTCTTGTAGAAGACACTGCAGACATTCCACATGATCTTCCTTAGCGGCATAATGAACTGAAGTATTACCCACCAACAAATCTGCCTTGTTTGGATCGCCTGTAACCATGGATACAATTTTTAAAGTAATATTAAATCTATGATGATAATGATTTGATTATTCTCTCTAAGACTTACTTTTTTTAGTCCCAAACTGCTTGTTGTAGGGTACCTATAGATATGTACTTTTTATGTCACATGCAATGCATTTTACAGCGACATATAGGGATCACTTTGTCCGGTGTCTGTCTTTCCACCTGTCTGGTAGTCACACTTTCACATATTTGGCTATTACTTACGATGTACATCATACATCTTTCAAACTTGCAGGGATGGTAAAGCATGATGAGACGCACCACCAAAAATAGGTCAAGGTCACTTCAAGGTCAAGGTCACGTATTTAAGGTTCAAAAGGCGACATACCTAGCTGTTCTTCATGAACAGTTCTACTTTTTATCTAGATTAAAGTTATGCTCATAATGGAGTGTAACGTTACTTTTCGTAAAGAAGGACAGAATAAATTATGGCGAGGCTAAAAATACTATGCCCAAAAATCCTTGATTACAGAGCATACAATACATACCACACTTTTTAGTATGCAAAGTGCCAACATCTCTGTTTTAGTTATGATATCATAATCATGATAATCATAATTATAGTCATAAGAATTTTTACCTTCCATTTTTTGTCCGAAAACAATGATCAAAAGTGTTATGACTTTAAATTGTCATAAATGCAAAAATTAGATTTCATATTGATAATCATGATAAGGCTAAACCTTTATGTTTGAGAAGTAACTTTAATATATCAGTCTCCCCATTGTTTGCTGCCTCATGGAGAGAACTCCACTGATACAAGCCGATTAGGTTAGGGTCGTATCCATGTTGTAGTGCCACCCTGACATCATCAACATCACTGTATCGGACAGCCTCATGTAGTTTGGTGTCAATAGTGCCCTCTAGGCTTCCCATCTAATCTTTGATGTCAATTACATGCATCTGAAAAAAGACAAATGTTTAATTACCTTTGATTTGACGTATAATTTGTATCATAACTTTTACTCAGTAAAAATTCATGAAGAAAATGCTAGCTATAGGCTAATATTCTGCTGGTTAATTTGACTTCCAGCGTAGCCACTTTTTAAACTATACATATTTAGGATTGTAAATATACATAAAGGATTGTAAATCATAATTTATCATTACTAAGTCATGCTATTAAACTATAATAATTAGTTAATATTGCATCAAATACATGACATTTAGATAAAACTGAAATCTGAATTCAATTAGAGTGGATCATTCTGAATTGACATTGCTACAACATGATCATTTTGTATAAATGTTTTGCCAATAGAGAATTTGAATCTGAATTGCTCTTTTTTCCATCAATTTGTATGAAATTAAATAAAGCTGACGGTATTATAAAAGTTTAATCAATATTTCATTTTCATAATCAAAGAACAATTTTCAACAAATGACAAATCAGTAAAAATTTCAAGACAATGTGGGCAATAGACCATCCTCACATTACCTCTAGACTTGCATTTAAGACACTCCTGAAGACGCAACATCACAACTTTTGACTAACATTATTTTTCATTATGACGTCTGATAGATCTGTTTCGACGTCACAGTGATAAATAAATTCAAATGTTGTGATGTCGGGTTTTGGAGTGTCTAAATTCAAGTTTAGATATATACTGCATAAATGTGAAGATTGTGAAGATCTAACCCTGTCTTAAAATCAGAACTTTTCGTAACATGCTGTAATATTGCATTAAATATAAGTCGAGGACATAGTCATCATCAAGGTAATCTAAGGCTCTTGTTATGATTTCAGAAACTGACAGGAGATTTGCATCACCTAAAACACTGGTGGAAATCTAAGATTAACATATATTTCAAAGTTGACTTGATACATTCATTTTCTGCAAATTATATATTTGTTAAAGTGTGATAGAGCAATTATTTAACGTTTATGTGTAGTCCTTTGTGTTTGATGTTTCTGTGTTGTGCGTTGACGTTCCTTGTCTGTTTTGCGTTTCTATCTGTGCTTGTTTGCTCTGTGTTTTTACAGTGGGTGTTTTGGGGTTTTGCTGTGGGTGCTGCAACCTGGTGTTGTTAGAGTTCCCCTTCTTTGTTTTAACCACATGAATTTAAGCCGTCATGATATCGTCAAATTATCAGACTTTGCAGTTTGTGAGGCAAGATTTATTTAAAGTTGGTATATGCATATATAACAGACCCACGATGGAGACGGCTTTCTAAGTTGTGAAAACTTGTGCCCGATCCAATTGTTTACTAAGACAATAAAATATGTTTCATTCATATATAACAGTACAACACAAGCTCCAGTGGAGCTTTTGACCGTTTAGCTTTTGTCACAGTAAAATTTACCCACGAATCATCTAAAAATAAAAATTGTGTATCTGCATAGGGGTAGTTTGTAACATCAAAGTGCAATTTACAAAAAAATTAAACTCCTATGGTCGGATCACCCATCAGTTTAACTTGATTCAAAGAAATGGCAAGGCAAATTCGGACTAAATTGCATAAGATATGAAATTCAAACAATAAAGGCCTTTTGAGTAACTTTATGTGCTATGTTTATCAACCAAAACATAAATACAAACTTGCTAATCATTAACGAACCTCAGAATGTGTGTAAAGAAACTACATTTCTGTGTAAATTCATGGTTGAGTGACTTCGACCGTAACCACCGACGCTTAAAGAAATGAACTTCCGGCAAATGGCGCGTGACATGTGCGCCTTACATTATCGGGACGTTTCGGGGGTTTTCTCCCACCTCAATGAAGACGTACGGATTATCGGAATCAATGGCGACCGTCAGATGCGAAACCGCAAGTTGATAGTTCACCTTGAAAATAGAGAATTACCTCATTGTTTATGCCTTTAAATCAGAAAAGAAAACATCTCTGTATTGGCCGAAATTACAGTTGCACTCATGATCAAATACCTTGTTATGGGACTTCGTGGTTTTTTCTTACTTGCAGCAAAAATATGGAGTTTCATATGTTATTGTTGCAAAAGACAGGCCAGGGCTGTAAGTGTATTGACTTTCAGTTATGTAAATATGTCTTTAAAAGTCCATTTCAAGTTTTATTCGTAATTTCATAACAATCTTGACTTCACTCTTCCTTTCGCCCCATGTCCAAATGAATTTCCTGCTTCAATTTTCCCTCCAAACCTGTGACATGGTTGTCCTAATTGGGGACATTGACCTAGTTTTGTTATTTTGATATTGCCTGAAGACTCTTGAGTCTTAATGGCCTTGTTAATTAGGGCTGCATGGGTATCGAAACCAAACTTTCGATACATTATACAATACAATACATAAAGTACCATTAAGGCACGGTCCATTTGATATTCTGGGGGGGGGGGGGGGCTTGGGTTTTTTGTCTGAGCAAGATTATTTTTTTCGCCCTGGACCGGAGCAAAATTATTTTTTTCTAGCAAAGTTGGAGCAAGAAATTTTTTTTCTAACATTAGTGATGTGCGATAGATTAAGAATGTTTATGTTTTATCAATAGAAATTCTTTACTTTGACTAAAAACTCTAAAATATGACTTCATTTTTATGCACAAATTTAATTCACATCTAACAGAGAGATAAAAGAATTTTACAATATAATCCTCAGTAAATAAAATTTAATTAAGCTAGTAGATTAAGTAAGCATGGGTCTGAGTAAGAGGTTCTTCCCGACAAATTTTCAAATTTAGAATTGTAAATTGGTGAAAAACTGAAGTTCTCTTTCCAAATTTGCATATAAAATTAGACTATATTATGATACATGCATCTATTAATAGTGAATACATTATATTGATAACATATTTAAGCCTTTAAGGAAGCCCCTTTTTTATTCAACATGCATTCTATTGATATTTTCAAATGGAAACTTTATGTTTTGATAGAAAACTATGGCGAGCGAAGCGAGCCAAAATTTTTGTAATAGGAATTGAAAACTGCGGCGAGCGAAGCGAGCCGGAAAATTTTCAAGATTTCTAGGTGAAATGTTATGGTAATTCTTCAAATTCAGATTACTTGTGAGAGCAAGATTATTTTTTTCTGTCACACCATAAGCAAATTTATTTTATTCATCAAAATTCAGAGCAAAATAATTTTTTTCGAAAAAAACCCAAGCCCCCCCCAGAATATCAAATGGACCGTGCCTAACCAGGTTGGGGAATACTTCAGATCGAGCTATAATAGTTCGATCGGGCTATAATAGCTCCATGTAGCTATCATAAAACTAATTTTTTCTTAAGAAAAAAAAGAAAAATTTATCATCTTAAAATTTTGTTTACAAGTCGCACTAGTACTGATAAAATAGAGAGGTTTAGTTACAAGTTCTTTCAACGTGTACGTATGACGTACATGTACACGTCACAGTTTGACGTCACAATCTGAAGACGTCGTTTAGTTACATGTACGAATCGGAGTAGGTATAGGTATAGCTATGTAGTAAGGTGTACGTGTAGCTTGCTTCTTTTAAATCAGTTTAGTCTGCAAGAAAAATACATCGAGATTCGTAAAACCTCGACGCAAGGAAAGTTAGAATCCTAAACGTGCTTTATAACACGGAAAACTGGAAGTTCGATCAATGATAAGTCTGGAATTCTTCAAAGAAGTTACCCGTTCTGTCGTTACGTGTAGAGCGTCGTTTACACGTCCATAGCGTGTAGCTATACGTCACATCGTGACGTCATTTTAACAAAGATCGCAGGAAGTGATGACGTCATACGTACACGTCGCGCTAAAACTTGTAACTAAACCTCTCTATTACCACAATTTTTATATAGAAACCCTAGTAGAAATGTCAACAGATAAGGAGATAAGGAACCTCAAACTTTTCATATTTTTAAAATCTTGTTGCTCGTCATCATTCCTTATTTGAATATAGGTTTCTTGTTGAAAGTTTTAGTATGTATCGTGTACAAATGGAATCAGTGAATAATTTTCAAAAATTCTTATTTTGGTTTAATTTTGTACTGAAAAATGTAAGTAAGCAATAGCTTGATCCAGCTATTATAGCCCGATCAAGCTATAATAGCTCCATTTGAAGTTTTCCCCAACCTGTTAACCGATAATTGGCGATATATCTTATCTAATTTTTTATTTTGTTAAACTCTCAAATGAACAACTTTATTCACTAAGTAAGTGACTCACTGTAATAACAACCCCTCCAGTCCCCAAACAAAAAATCAAATGGATTTCTTCTTGTGAAGTTTTCGCGCATTTCTTAGATTTTGTTCCCTGAAGTTTTTTATTTTATGATATTTTTAAATGTGGTTTAGAGTAAACAAACACGTGGTCAGCTCACATTCCAAAGTTTCTGGAATAAAAACTAAAGATAGGAAGTTTCAAAGAATCATGTTGAATGACGAAAATATAACCTATACATGCCGATTAAAAGTCATTCAGGTTAAAGTGAAGTGGCATTATGATCAATGAGATTTTCTGAGTTCTCCATCTTTGGAATGACATTCCTGACTCCAAACGCTGAAATTATATTTTATATTATATCATAATCATAACAACAGATAAACGAACCCTCCAAAATGCTGAGATCTAATGATAAAGATAGCTGGATCTTCACAGATTGTCTTCACGCTACTTGCAAGCCTTGGGCTACTTGATATTCTACTAGAAATCGTTTAACAATTTTTACAATTTACCCAATACCCTTATTTATACTCATGTTTAATGGGTCTGAGGCCAGTCCACTTGACGGTGACATTAATGAGTGCTATCAACGTTAAAATACAGCAAATGCTAGTTAGAATGATAAATGAAATCATGTCTACATCAAATTTAAGACACCTTCTCGATCCTGTTTAGAAGCATTGTATTGAAATGGTTCCATGTAAATTGAGGTCAGAATGGTTATTTAAGTATTCAGGGGGCTAAACCTGGATTAAAAAAGGTTCAATATCAAAAGAATTAAATAAGACCAACTAACATGGTAAATGAACAGAACATTTGATATTTATCACTATTATTAATGAACTGATGAATAATAGATTAATAAATGATGAATTATTTATATTTATTTAATATTTATTTATTGATTTATTAATGGATACATGCACATGTATTATGAAATTGCAATATCTGAATTTACCGTAACAAGTTTGGACTGACATGCTGGTAAAATTTGGAGAGGCAAAGCCAACATTTTTGCCAGTCAGATAGTTACAGCTGCAACGGAGAAATTATATTTTGTTGTGTATTCTAGAAGGTCACAATTGCTGTGTCTTCAAAAAGTCACAGCAAAATATCACTTCTCCGTCACAGCTGTAACTTCCAGCCACAATGACCAACATAATTATTCATTTAAGGAAATTTTAGTTTCTTTGTATTTATATGAATACATGTACATTGTATAAACATCTATAATGCATGGTAGGGGCTGGTTTTTAATCAGACTGAAGTACAAATGTACCTAATGCCTGGAAATACAATATGTTTAGACTAAAGTACGAACAGCGAGGGAAGAAAACGAAAATTTCCCTTCTATTTGCAAATGGTAAAATAAAATCATTGGAAAATTGAAATGGTAATACAGAAAGAAAGGCACTACTAAATTCCTTAGCTTTTCAAATCTTATAAGACATCATTTTTTGCGTACTCATAGGAAAAAAAAACAATAGTTTACTCTTAAATTGACTAAAGCTTAAGTCATTTTTTTTACCAAGGGTTGAGTATGTTAAATATAACCATGATAACACTTCACAGCAATTCCTTTTCATATAGGTAGATATTCACGGATCATTCAGGCATAAATCTATGTGTCGCATGGATATGGATATTGTATCATTCAAACTTGGCCAGTGTAGGTTTTACGGACTTGTGTATGAAAAAGATTATTTATTAAACGTGTTATATCATATGTGTGGAGGGAAAACACAAAAATGTTACCTGAAAAAAATTTCATTTCCAAACAGTGCTCTCATAGTCGATTATTTCCCTTGCGATTCACATGTATCCATCTTAAAGCGTTTTCACGTAAAATGAAAATTTCCGTTTTCTTAACTCGCTGTTAGTACTTCAGTTTTATACATTTTTGAGAAAATAATTTACACATGTAGAATGATATTTTTTCTTTCATTTTGTTTTGTAGGTGATCCAGCATCAGACAGTAAAGTATGAAGTAATACCTCTATCACCATTATCTAAACACAGGCTCAGTAAGTATACCTCTATCACTGTTATCTAAACACAGGCTCAGTAAGTATACCTCTATCACCGTTATCTAAACACAGACTCAGTAAGTAATACCTCTATCACCGTTATCTAAACACAGGCTCAGTAAGTATACCTCTATCACCATTAAACACAGGCTCAGTACGTAATACCTCTATCACCATAATCTAAACACAGGCTCAGTAAGTAAAACCTCTATCAGCATTATCTAAACACAGGCTCGGTAAGTAATACCTCTGTCACTGTTATCTAAACACAGGATCAGTACGTAATACCTCTATCAACATTATCTAAACACAGACTCAGTTAGTAATGCCTTTATCACCATTATCTAAACACAGGCTCAGTAAGTAACACCTCTATCACCATTATCTAAACACAGACTCAGTTAGTAATGCCTTTATCAGCATTATCTAAACACAGGCTCGGTAAGTAATACCTCTGTCACTGTTATCTAAACACAGGATCAGTACGTAATACCTCTATCAACATTATCTAAACACAGGCTCAGTAAGTAATACCTCTATCAACATTATCTAAACACAGACTCAGTTAGTAATGCCTTTATCACCATTATCTAAACACAGGCTCGGTAATTAACACCTCTATCACCATTATCTAAACACAGACTCAGTTAGTAATGCCTTTATCACCATTATCTAAACACAGGCTCGGTAATTAACACCTCTATCACCATTATCTTAACACAGGCTCAGTAAGTAATACCTCTATCACCATTATCTAAACACAGGCTCAGTAAGTAATACCTCTATCACCATTATCTAAACACAGGCTCAGTAAGTAATACCTCTATCACCATTATCTAAACACAGGCTCAGTAAGTAATACCTCTATCACCGTTATCTTAACACAGGCTGAGTAAGTAATACCTCTATCACCATTATCTAAACACAGGCTCAGTAAGTAATACCTCTATCACCATTATCTAAACACAGGCTCAGTAAGTAATACCTCTATCACCGTTATCTAAACACAGGCTCAGTAAGTAATACCTCTATCACCATTATCTAAACACAGGCTCAGTAAGTATACCTCTATCACCATTATCTAAACACAGGCTCAGTAAGTAATACCTCTATCACCATTATCTAAACACAGGCTCAGTAAGTAATACCTCTATCACCATTATCTAAACACAGGCTCAGTAAGTAATACCTCTATCACCATTATCTAAACACAGGCTCAGTAAGTAATACCTCTATCACCATTATCTAAACACAGGCTCGGTAAGTAATACCTCTATCACCATTATCTAAACACAGGCTCGGTAAGTAACACCTCTATCACAATTATCTAAACACAGGCTCGGTAAGTAACACCTCTATCACCATTATCTAAACACAGACTCAGTAAGTAATGCCTTTATCACCATTATCTAAACACAGGCTCAGTAAGTAATACCTCTATCACCATTATCTATATATACCAACAAATATTCAAATACTAATTTTCCATTCGAATATTCGCTGAAAACTATTCATTTGCGAATGGTAATAGACAATACAGGTATACTTACTGAGCCTGTGTTTAGCTAATGGTGATAAAGGTATTACTTACTGAGCCTGTGTTTATTATATTTACATGTAGTCCTGTAATTATACAGAAAAGAAGGAAGTACAAGGTATTGTATAACTTATGTTTACAGAAGGTGTTATTCCTTCAGACATGGAAACTGATATCATTTAATTTCCATTGTCATTTTTAAGAAACGAAGATTCTGATTGGCTGAGAAATTTTGTCGATCAACACAATTGTTCACGGAAGTCTATTTATAGCACTATTTTTATAGCTGGGGGTTCCCTCAAACACGAATGAACTCGTTGCTGAAAATACAATTTGTTGATGTTTGCTTATCATTTCAAGGGTACCATTTCTTTTCTACTTACTCAAAAATTAACAGTGCATGTAGAATTTGCTCTAACTGGTCCTTATTCCAAAGATATAGAGAGACGATCGCTCGCTGTTTGAATCATGGTGGCTGCAATAACTTGTTTGGCAGACGTATTACTGCGAAACCTTCCGACTTACGAAATATAGTACGGTGATTGATTGTTTTTAGATCCAAGAAAACAGTCTGTTTTCCATAATTAAATGATAAGAAATGAATCTTATATTTTTTCTGTTGATGCAGGTATCACCCGAAAAATTGGACAGAAAACTTCATCAATGCGCGTAGCCTGCTTCATCAATGCGCGATACCTGCATCAACAGAAAAAATATAAGATTCATTTCTTAAATTAATCTTGAGCAAACTAATGACCAACTAACGTTTGCAAAACTGGTGGTTATGTTGCATATTATTTTAAACATGCATGGGGCTGTCGAGTGTCATTTGCATTAAATCAATAAATGATAAAGAACTTCAGTGTCTTTTTATAACCATGATAATATAGATTTCATCTGATAATATTTTGAAGAGAAAGCGGCACCTGAATACGAAAAGTTGCATGACATGTACCCCATGCCCCCCTTCCCAATTTCCTGCTGTCATAATTATAAAAGAACTCATATAAGAAAAATTGATGTATATTGTTATAACTTTCCGACAGACATGTTTGCCATGTTAACATTTGTAGCTTTAAAGTCTTATATATATTAATCAGTCTTAATATTGTATCATTGTAGGTATGTTAAAGAAGAAGATATTAGTATTAGATTTAGACGAAACTTTGATACACTCACATCATGACGGAGTTCTTAGACAAACAGTCAAACCTGGTACCCCTCCTGATTTTGTTCTCAAAGTAAGTATGCAGACAAACAGTCAAACCTGGTACCCCACCTGATTTTGTTCTCAAAGTAAGTATGCAGGCTTCATCAACATTTTTTACAACTTGCCCTTTTTGTATATACATGTATATATTTTTTAAACTGTTAAATGTACAGGGCCTAAATAGAAGTTGACAATTTTCGCCAGACCAATGCAAGTTTTCCCCAGGTTAAAAAGTGTGCTCTAAATAATAAACATGTTGTATAAAATAAAAATATTGGTACATTTGTGCATATTCTCTAAGAAAAAAACATATGCATATTCTCAAAGGAAGTACGTTACATACATGTACATCTAAGGTGTATATAAGTTAATAATCAAGACAATTAATATAGTTCTTATGAAATTGAACAAACTTTGCCTAAATACATGTATGTCGTCTCATTGTCCCTGTTTACATGGATAGATTTAGACAAATCTGTGGAGCACTGATAAGATAATCAAGTTTCATACATACATGTATATGTTATGCCTTATGTTCCCTTAATAATATGTTTTTACCTCTCAGTCAGTAAAATTTATTAGTAAATAATTATGATGTAGATTTATTTATTTATTTTACATGGGTCACAGCTGTCCTGTAATTCCTATATTTCCTATTACATGTATAAAAAGTATAGGAACCTTTAAAAGTCTTTTATTTACGAAATTTGTCCTATAAATAATATATTTCATGCTCAAAAATGAAGAATTCAATGCCTTTTTTTATGCTACACCAGTCCTATATTTGATCATAAAAATACATGTATGATTTGCAATCAACTGTATCTGTAGAAGAATTTCAACTGGCTTCGCTCATCATCTTGCAGTATGTTTAACAAATAATTCAAATTGAAGTTAAATCTTTCCTTTGATAATTGATACTAATATAGAGGAAAAAGAGATGTAAGAGAAAAGGTACATGTATTTTTATTTTTTTGGGTTGAGATCAAGAAATGTCCTATATCTATCCTATTTTTTCGTGAAAATTTCCTATATTTGTCCAATTTTTCAACGTACAATATACCTAATAGTATATTCCTATATTTTTGGAGGAAGGTAAGTTGCCATGACCCATGAGATTAAAAATAATTTTGTAGTTATTATATAAACATGTATGTATAATATAAATTTCCTTCCGTCATTTTTTACAGGTTAATATAGACAGGCATCCTGTGAGATTTTTTGTGCACAAGCGACCTCATGTGGACTACTTCTTAGAAGTTGTAAGTACGGAGTTTGATGTGGAAGTGATTTCTTTAAATTTTACTGTATTTCAAATATTAATTGAAGGATCATCAAATGTCGGACATTTCACCTGATCGTGCACTTTACACTCTGACCTCATAAGCAATGGCCGGTCAAACGATGCTATGATAGGCTATTTGATTATGACGTCAAAAAATAAATTTCCATCACAAGGTGCAATGTCGGATGTTGCAAATACATGGAACATTAACATAGAATTGAATAATTTTTGGTAAAAATTAAATATCTTTAATATATTAACTTCTCAGGTTGTGAAAGGACACTTTGTTAAATTTGCATAATATTTCAAAACATACAATGTACATGAATGTTGTACATGTATATTACCGTTGATAATAACCTTGACATTACAGAAAAGTCAGTGGTATACATTTTGTATTACCGTTGATAATAACCTTGACATTACAGATAAGTCAGTGGTACGAGTTAGTTGTTTTTACTGCCAGCATGGAAATTTACGGTGCAGCAGTGGCAGACAAGTTAGATAATAACAGAAATATACTCAAACGCAGGTATTATCGGCAGGTAAGATAAAAATACATGTAGAAATATACTCAAACACAGGTATTACAGCAAGTAAGATAAAGATAAAAATATACTCAAACACAGGTATTATCAGCAGGTTAGATAATAACATGAATATTATCTGCAGGTATGTAAATTGGTCTTCTGTTTTCAAAAGATGCATTTTCTGATAGGATTAAACACACAGGATGTAGGACAAACACCTGTAGATCTGATCAGAAGACATGTTTTCAACTTCTTCATTCCTCTTGCTGCACAGAGTGTTTTGAAAGCAACTCATTTTGCTCAATACTCAGTTTTCATATTACCCATAGACTTGTATTATAAACACGCCAAGACCTGATGTCACAACTTCTGACATTATTTCTTTTCTTTTTTTATGCCCCCGGAATCAAAGATTCGGGGGCATATAGTTTTTGGCCTGTCCGACTGTTTGTCTGTCTGTTTGTCCGAAAAACTTTAACATTGGACATAGCTTTTGAATGGGAAGTGATAGGGCTTTCATATTTCTCATGTGTATTCCTTGTGACAAGACCTTTCCATTGATACCAAAAGTTTTGACCTCGTGACCTTGACCTTGACATTTGACCTACTTTTCAAAAGCTTTAACATTGGGCATAACTTTTGAATGGTAAGTGATAGGGCTTTCATATTTCACATGTGTATTCCTTGTGACAAGACCTTTCCATTGATACCAAAAGTTTTGACCTTGTGACCTTGACCTTGACATTTGACCTACTTTTCAAAAACTTTTAACATTGGGCATAACTTTTGAATGGTGAGTGATAGGGCTTTTATATTTCACATGTGTATTCCTTGTGACAAGACCTTTCCATTGATACCAAAATTTCTGACCTCGTGACCTTGACCTTTGACCTTTTAACCCAGTGACCTCACATACATGTACTTAACAGAAAATAGTGTTCATACTAACAAAGATGCCACCGGGGGCATTCGTGTTTCACAAACACAGGCTTTATTGATGTCATAACCTGTTCCAATGTCACAGTAAGAAGTTACGTCATATGCTGTGATGTCAGGTCATATGCTGTGATGTCAGGTCATGTGTTGTGATGTCAGGTCATATGCTGTGATGTCAGGTCATGTGTTGTGATGTCAGGTCATGTGTTGTGATGTCAGGTCATGTGTTGTGATGTCAGGTCATGTGTTGTGATGTCAGGTCATGGGTTGTGATGTCAGGTCATATGCTGTGATGTCAGGTCAATATGTTGTGATGTTAGGCCATGTGTTGTGATGTCAGGTCATATGCTGTGATGTCAGGTCATGTGTTGTGATGTCAGGTCATATGCTGTGATGTCAGGTCATATGCTGTGATGTCAGGTCATGTGTTGTGATGTCAGGTCATATGCTGTGATGTCAGGTCATGTGTTGTGATGTCAGGTCATGTGTTGTGATGTCAGGTCATGTGTTGTGATGTCAGGTCATGTGTTGTGATGTCAGGTCATATGCTGTGATGTCAGGTCAATATGTTGTGATGTTAGGCCATGTGTTGTGATGTCAGGTCATATGCTGTGATGTCAGGTCATGTGTTGTGATGTCAGGTCATATGCTGTGATGTCAGGTCATATGCTGTGATGTCAGGTCATGTGTTGTGATGTCAGTTCATATGCTGTGATGTCAGGTCATGTGTTGTGATGTCAGGTCATGTGTTGTGATGTCAGGTCATATGCTGTGATGTCAGGTCGTATGCTGTGATGTCAGGTCATATGATGTGTTGTGATGTCAGGTTATGTGCTGTGATGTCAGGTCATGTGTTGTAATGTCAGGTCATATGCTGTAATGTCAGGCCATGTGTTGTGATGTCAGGTCATATGCTGTGATGTCAGGTCATGTGTTGTGATGTCAGGTCATGTGTTGTGATGTCAGGTCATGCTGTGATGTCAGGTCATATGTTGTGATGTCAGGTCATGTGTTGTGATGTCAGGTCATGTGTTGTGATGTCAGGTCATGCTGTGATGTCAGGTCATATGCTGTGATGTCAGGTCATATGCTGTGATGTCAGGTCATATGCTGTGATGTCAGGTCATATGATGTGTTGTGATGTCAGGTCATGTGCTGTGATGTCAGGTCATGTGTTGTAATGTCAGGTCATATGCTGTAATGTCAGGCCATGTGTTGTGATGTCAGGTCATATGCTGTGATGTCAGGTCATGTGTTGTGATGTCAGGTCATGTGTTGTGATGTCAGGTCATGTGTTGTGATGTCAGGTCATGCTGTGATGTCAGGTCATATGTTGTGATGTCAGGTCATGTGTTGTGATGTCAGGTCATGTGTTGTGATGTCAGGTCATGCTGTGATGTCAGGTCATATGCTGTGATGTCAGGTCATATGCTGTGATGTCAGGTCATATGATGTGTTGTGATGTCAGGTCATGTGCTGTGATGTCAGGTCATGTGTTGTAATGTCAGGTCATATGCTGTGATGTCAGGTCATGTGTTGTGATGTCAGGTCATGTGTTGTGATGTCAGGTCATGTGTTGTGATGTCAGGTCATGCTGTGATGTCAGGTCATATGTTGTGATGTCAGGTCATGTGTTGTGATGTCAGGTCATATGCTGTGATGTCAGGTCATATGCTGTGTTGTGATGTCAGGTCATATGCTGTGATGTCAGGTCATATGCTGTGTTGTGATGTCAGGTCATATGCTGTGATGTCAGGTCATATGCTGTGATGTCAGGTCATATGCTGTGATGTCAGGTCATATGCTGTAATGTCAGGTCATGTGTTGTGATGTAAGGTCATGTGTTGTGATGTCAGGTCATGTGCTGTGATGTCAGGTCATATGTTGTGATGTCAGGTCATGTGTTGTGATGTTAGGTCATATGCTGTGATGTCAGGTCATATGCTGTGATGTCAGGTCATGTGTTGTGATGTCAGGTCATATGCTGTGATGTCAGGTCATGTGTTGTGATGTCAGGTCATATGTTGTGATGTCAGGTCATGTGTTGTGATGTCAGGTCATATGCTGTGATGTCAGGTCATATGCTGTGTTGTGATGTCAGGTCATATGCTGTGATGTCAGGTCATATGCTGTGTTGTGATGTCAGGTCATATGCTGTGATGTCAGGTCATATGCTGTGATGTCAGGTCATATGCTGTGATGTCAGGTCATATGCTATGATGTCAGGTCATATGCTGTGATGTCAGGTCATATGCTGTGATGTCAGGTCATATGCTGTGATGTCAGGTCATGTGTTGTGATGTCAGGTCATATGCTTTGATGTCAGATCATATGCTGTGATGTCAGGTCATATGTTGTGATGTCAGGTCATATGCTGTGATGTCAGGTCATTGCTTGTATAAAATGCAAGTCCACTGTGGTAATGTGAAAATTGTCTATTGCTGCTTGGAATTTTATAGAATATATTTCAATATTGACAATCAAAACAAATGGCTTAACCATGTGCTTCATAAAAATACTAAAGTCAGTCTTTACGTATACCATCATCTTCATCTGGAAAATTAAATGCAGTGTCAAACATTGTACATTGTATTCAATGTTACAGCACTGTCACTTATACTCTGGGAGTTATACCAAAGACCTCTCAGAGATCTGTTAAGATTTATGTTTCATTGTCTATTATTTGTTACAGCACTGTCAATTATACTTTGGGAGTATACCAAAGACATCTCAGAGATCAGTAAAGAGTAATGTTACATTGTCTATTCTTTGTTACAGCACTGTCACTTATTCTTTGCGAGTATACCAAAGACCTCTCAGAGATCAGTAAAGATTTATGTTACATTGTCTATTCTTTGTTACAGCACTGTCACTTATACTTCGGGAGTTATACCAAGGACCTCTCAGAGATCAGTAAAGATTTATGTTACATTGTCTATTCTTTGTTACAGCACTGTCACTTATACTTCGGAAGTTATACCAAGGACCTCTCAGAGATCAGTAAAGATTTATGTAACATTGTGTATTCTTTGTTATAGCACTGTCACTTATACTTTGGGAGTTATACCAAGGACCTGTCAGAGATCAGTAAAGATTTATGTAACATTGTGTATTCTTTGTTATAGCACTGTCACTTATACTTTGAGAGTTAAACCAAGGACCTCTCAGAGATCAGTAAGATTTATGTTACATTATGTATTCTTTGTTATAGCACTGTCACTTGTACTCTGGGAGTTATACCAAGGGAGGACTTCTCAGTAAAGATTAATGTAACATAGCCTTTTCTGTGTTATAGCACTGTCACTTATACTTTGGGAGTTATACCAAGGACCTCTCAGTAAAGGTTTATGTTACATTGTCTATTCTTTGTTATAGCACTGTCACTTATACTTTGAGAGTTATACCAAGGACCTCTCAGTAAAGATTTATGTAACATTGTCTATTCTTTTTTACAGTAATGTCACTTATACTTTGGGAGTTGGTTATACCAAGGACCTGTCAGAGATCAGTAAAAATTTGCTGTAACATTGTCTATTCTTTGTTACAGCACTGTCACTTATACTTTGGGAGTTATACCAAGGACCTCTCAGAGATCAGTAAAGATTTATCCAACATTTTTATACTGGATAATTCTCCTGTAGCTTACCAAAACTATGAAGGTATGTCACACTTAAAAGTTCCGTACATGTAGGGTTTTTATTCAGATTTTTTTTAGACGTTTGAGGCAGATCTTTGATATCACTTTTTATGATCAGTAATTGAAGGAAGGTCAGATCGGCTATTTCTGTCATTTAAGGTAGTGACATTTTAGGTGATGACATTTAACGTATCCAATGTACAATTTAACGTATCCAATTTACAAACAGAGATCTCGCTGACGTCTCATCCATTTAAACAGTGTTAAAATTATCTCGGTAATCTTCTGCAGTATCTTGATAGTTTCCATGACATACATGTAGATAGTGGTTGGCATGGTGACCTTTGATTTTGAAAACCAACTTTTATGTTGCATTATGGTGCATGTACAGTTATTTAGGAAAAGGTATGCCGTAATTCTAACTACTGTATATACATGTAATACACTTGAAATGTATTGTACAATGGATACCTTAAGGTGGTGACATTTTGCAATTCCCTGCCTTCATTGAAACCTCTGTACAGTCATGTATTTACTGCAGAATCCCTATGTAAAGTTGTCAATGCAAAAGGATTTTTATTTTAAGGAAAAATCTGACTAACGTTTAGATTCTCCATTAAGATAATTTAGTAGAATCTTTACCTAAAGTTAAAATGGTGGCACCTCTGTATATTTCCACATTGTTTACCTAAAGTTAAAATGGTGGCACCTCTGTATATTTCCGCATTGTTTACCTAAAGTTAAAATGGTGGCACCTCTGTATATTTCCACATTGTTTACCTAAAGTTAAAATGGTGGCACCTCTGTATATTTCCACATTGTTTACCTAAAGTTAAAATGGTGGCACCTCTGTATATTTCCACATTGTTTACCTAAAGTTAAAATGGTGGCACCTCTGTATATTTCCACATTGTTTACCTAAAGTTAAAATGGTGGCACCTCTGTATATTTCCACATTGTTTAGCTAAAGTTAAAATGGTGGCACCTCTGTATATTTCCACATTGTTTACCTAAAGTTAAAATGGTGGTACCTCTGTATATTTCCACATTTTTTACCTAAAGTTAAAATGGTGGCACCTCTGTATATTTCCACATTTTTTAGCTAAAGTTAAAATGGTGGCACCTCTGTATATTTCCACATTGTTTACCTAAAGTTAAAATGGTGGCACCTCTGTATATTTCCACATTGTTTACCTAAAGTTAAAATGGTGGCACCTCTGTATATTTCCACATTGTTTACCTAAAGTTAAAATGGTGGCACCTCTGTATATTTCCGCATTGTTTAGCTAAAGTTAAAATGGTGGCACCTCTGTATATTTCCACATTGTTTACCTAAAGTTAAAATGGTGGCACCTCTGTATATTTCCCACATTGTAAGTTTTACTGCCACCAAAACTACTGTGGCTGTCTATGACCTGGCAAAAATCAAAGAATTATTTTTTAAATACACGTAACTGCTTGCAAAAGAGGTCTTCAAATTTTCTTGAATATTTTGCTGACAGATTGAAGATTCTAAAATTCAATGCAATGTTCAATACTATGATAACATTTATTTTCCTGAAGTTGCCTTAAATATATCATTTGTTTGTTTGTATCAAGTACATTTTTTGTTTATGTATATACAATGTAGTGACGTTTTATTTCCATTTCAGATAATGCAATTCCTATCAAGTCGTGGTTCTCAGATCCTACAGACACTTCTTTACTGTGCTTATTACCAATGCTTGACTCTCTACGTTTTTGTAACGACGTAAGATCTGTGTTATGTCGAAATATTCATAGAAACTTTAGATTTTGAAATCAGCCATTGAAATACTTCGTTTTTGTCTCCTCACACACAGTATCGTTTCTCATGGAATCATGGGAAATTTTAATCATAGTTACATGTATCGACTCTCATTTGTAAATAATGCATCACTTAATACACGTTTTGTAGCCTAACTAGCAATAATGCTGAGAAAATTGTTTTCCATAATTATTACAACATTTTTTATCATGTGACTTCATGAATAGTGAACTAAAAAGTTTTGTTACTCACCCATGTCATTATATCTCATTTATTAGCTCTACTGGTCTCAGACCAGTCGAGCTTATGCGATCACCCTTCGTCCGGCGTCCGTCCGTCTGTCCGTCTGTCCGTCTGTCTGTCTGTCCGTCTGTCCGTAAACAATTCTTGTCCGGACAACTCCTCTGAAACTGTTAGAGATAGAAACTTAATTCTTTTTGTATTTTACTTGGTCCATGGTCTAGTTGTGCACCTGACATTCAGTTTCAGTCCCTGACTCCCAGGGTCTTAGAAAATGGACGTGGTCATTAAATTCTATGTAATTTTGTCCGGATAGCTCTTCTATCACTATAAATGATAGAGACATAATTCTTTTTGCAATATGATGGGTCTGTAGTCTAGTTGTGCACCTGATATTTTGTTTGAGCCAATGACCCCCAGGGTCTTAGAAAAGGGTGTGGCCATTTTCTTTTATATTATTCCATATAATCTTATGCTTACAGCGCTGACACTATAAATAATGGAGACTAAATTCTTTATTCAATATGATGGGTCTGTAATCTCGTTGTCCTCCTCATATTTTGTTTGAGTCTCTGACCCCAAGGGTCTTAGAAAATGGGTGTGGTTGTTTTCTCTCTATTAAACTACATGTGATCTCATGATAGCTAATTTCCAAGAATTTATGGATAATAGTTAATTGATTTATTCCAAAATATTATCGGTTTGCAGTTTAGATGTCATTACAGTATTTTACTTCAGTCCCTGTTCCCTAGGATTCTGGAAAATGGGTATATGGCTATTTTCTCTTACCCTATCTACATGCATTTAGAGTACATAAGTGACAGAAACTATAAATAAACAAAGATATTGCCATTTGACAATATTATCATAAATGAGTCTGTAATTTAGTTTTTCTCATATTTATTTGGGACCTGACCCAGGATTTTATCTTCAATTCTATAGAAACGCTAGGGGATAGTTTTGGAATTTCCTCTGATCAATCAATCAACATGAAAATCTTTTCTATAGTGTTTATACTGTGCAAGAAAGATATCAAATAGTCAAAATGCATGTATTTCTCACTTATTTTTTATTTGTTTAACATGTTTAAGGTGTAAGATTTTTGGGGAGAGTTGTGAGAAGTTTTGTTGCAAGAGTAGAATGTCCGAAGTGATCACAGACTTGAGCTGTGCTTTCTGTTAAATGGGAACACCAGAATCACAAAGATTGATCATTTTATCAAATAAAATAGCAATGATGCATCCTTCACATTGCCAAATGAAAGGAATATTGTGCTTGTGTAAGTTTTTTTTTTGAGGGGGGGGGGGGGAGAGGGGGGAGGTAACTAGAATGTCCTAAGTGATCACAGACTTGAGCTGTGCTTTCTGTTAAATGGGAACACCAGAATCACAAAGATTGATCATTTTATCAAATAAAATAGCAATAATGCATCCTTCACATTGCCAAATGAAAGGAATATTGTGCTTGTGTAAGCTTTTTTTTGGGGGGGGGGGGGGGAGAGGGGGGAGGTAACTCTTACATCTTTCTTTCTTCTTATAAACTCCTCCACTGCTTGGAGTACCACCCCCAATGGGATGTAAAACTGTGTGGTTTGATAAAATTTTTCATAATGTTTACATTAAAGCAAGTGACACATGTTTTAATAGAAGATAATATAACAAGAGATGCCTTATTGGCATATCTACTATGTGCTAATCAAATTTAAAAAAAATCAAAATAAAATACTAAAAAAAAATCATTTGTAAAAGCCGACTCATACAAAAATATTTCAACCCAGGAAAACTTCTACCAAAATTTTCCTTTATTGCCATTTGACAATATTATCATAGATGAGTCTGTAATTTAGTTTTTCTCATATTTTATTTGGGGCCTGATCCAGGATTTTATCTTCAATTCTATAGAAACGCTAGGGGATAGTTCCGGAATTTCCTCTGATCAATCAATCAACTTCAAAACCTTTTCTATTATGTTTATACAGTGCAAGAAAGATAACAAACAATCAAAATGCATGTATTTCTTTCTTATTTTTTAATTGTTTAAGGTGTAAGATTTTTAGAGAGAGTAGTGAGACTTTTTGTTGCAAGAGTAGAATGTCCTAAGTGATCACGGACTTGAGCTGTGCTTTCTGATAAATGGAAACACCAGAATCACAAAGATTGATAATTTTATCAAATAAAATAGCAATAATGCATCCTTCACATTGCCAAATGAAAGGTGCTTGTGTAAGTTATAGAAGTTGAATTTGTAACAGGAGAGGGAGAGATGTGACTGTACCGGGAATCGAACCCGAGATCTTCTGCTATCAAGGCAGACGCTCTTACCAACTGAGCTATCTGGGCACGATGCCCGTTCCTGCCACACTCCTCTCTACCAATTTTTCAGGTTTCCATGCACTGGAAACCTCACACAAAACTCCACTTCACCTTGAGTCATTTAGTTTGGTGCCAATTCTGTAACAGGAGAGGAAAAGATGTGACCGAACCGTGAATTGAACCCAAGACCTTCTGCTATCTGGGCAGACGCTCTTACCAACTGAGCTATCTGGGTACGATACCTGTTCCTGCCATAAATTAATGGTAATAAACTAATGTTTCAGGCCTTTTTGTCAATTGGACCTCGAGTCATTTTGTCCTTTTAAAATTTGACCTATCAAAAACATCATTTCAACCTCATGCAGATTTTGAAATATTTTTCTGAACTGGGATATATGGTAGAAATGTTTTCTATAGAGGATCAAATATTTCATCCCGGTATGTAAAAATATTTTGTATTATATTTTAATAATTAGCTTCTGTCTACATTAATACCACATTCGCCCTAAAAGTTCATGTTCTTCGTTCAATATTCTATTTAAATTGTTTTACATTTACTAAATAAATAGCCTAAAACCTTTTTAGGTTTTAGAACAAAATGGCCGATACTTTTAAAATTTCACTCGGTAGGCCACATGTCCTATTATATTTAATTTCAATCTGAAACTGCCTGATTACTTGATCTAAGTATTTTCACTGGTCAGTATAAGAAAGAAGGAAATATCTCTTATAATAGAGTATCCTATGCAATACTATTTCAGCTCAAATGAGAGGTTATTTATGCCTTTAGTCTTAATTTTATCAAAGGGCATATAGTGGTAGGTCTGTCTGTTCATCTGTTTGTCTATCCATCCGACTGTCAGTATATCATTCCATTCAACTAAATTCTGATGAAAGGGTATAAGATAATAGAGCTGTCATATATTGCATGTCTATGAACCTTGAGAAGGCTCATCTTTTGGAGCCAAATTTTTAACCTTTGACCCCATCACTGACCTTTGACCCACATATTTTGAAAAATAAAAACATCTGTTATTTTAGTTTTGATACATATGGTATGTTATACATGTTGTATATACACGTTTTTAGTAATTCTCTCACATTCTAGAGAAATCTAAGGCACGGTCCATTTGATATTCTTGGGAGGGGGGACTCCGTTTTTTTCAAAAAAAAAAAAAATTTTGCTCTGAATTTTGATGAAAAATATTAATTAGGTATTGATGGATATGCATTGGCATGTGATTGTTGGTTCTAATAAAAAAAAACTTGATACACATTTATCCCGCCTCTGGCAAATTTCTTGCAATCTGATTGGTCGAGAAGAACCAAATATTATGTTGCATTATTTTATTATATAGAATATTATTTTGATATCCTGCTTCTACTAAGATGCTTTATGCTTTTGACGTCACAAAAATGCTTTAGAATATGTTGACGTAACATACACAAACCAAAGCGATTCAGCGGGATAAATTCGTTATAGAGTGTTTTGCAGGGGGGATACAGAAATATATTGGGTCGATGAAAAAAGTGGTATTAGGCAAGGTGAAGTCCAGCATTCATTCTCTTGAGTGTATATGTACAAATCAACCAGGAGAGCTACAGTCTCATCAGAGACTTCTGGTATTGTATGTAGGGCAGTGTGATTCTTCATAGTAGTTCATATTTCTGTAATTTGGCAGTTACGAAGGTACATGTACATGTAACTGTAAAACTTTCACTTATTATCATCAAACTTGGCATTACAGTGATTTTTTATAAGTTTTCTTAATTTTGTATAACTAAGGTTAAGGCCGCTTATGATTGTGATTTTTTTTTTTAAATTTTGACCAATCACTGCCCTTGTTTGTTTTAAATTGAGTCATGACCTTGACCTACTTTAAAATTTGCTTAAAAGATAGATAACTTTTTTTGTTGTTCATTCTGTAGGATAAAAAGTAAATTGCAAATATTTGTACAAATGATAATTGAAATCAGAGATAGAAAATCACTGGAGTTGAATGATTATAATACTTACCCTTATCATAATATGCTCAGGAATTAATCATTTAACATTTTATTTACCAATATAATGACACGAAGTTATTAAGTTATCTCAAATCTTTTCATGCTTGACTTCATGTTATGTATTCACATACATGTACATGTATATTGCTCTATAAGTAATAGATTCCCATCATGTATGCGTAAGCCTTCTCCACATTATTATTTTTGGCCGGATTGCAAAGCAAAATCCAGTCTGTGAAATGGGGAAGTCCGTCTGTCCGTCTTATTTTTGAAAGTTCAGAACAGTTACTGTATTGTAGCATTTTTCCTCAGTAATAAATACTGTGAAAATATAATATTTCGTCGGGGCTCAATTTTCGTGGTTTTCGTGGATAGCATCATCCCCGAATTTACATCCCCAACAAATAATTGTACATAAAGTAAGAAAATGAAACAACTTTTAATTACAAAACAAGACTTAGTGTGCATATTTTACAGGCGTTTGACTTATAAACACCTTCCAATAATGTGAACACAAATACGTTAGGTGTTTTTACATATTTTTGTCACAAGCCAACATTGGAAACCCACAATAAATCAATAAGGTTACATTTCAGCAATAAGCCAATTTGCATGGAGGGTCTTTAAAGAGATGTTTTAAGATCAACGTATTCGTAATTGGCGCCACTTTCGGACTTTTCAAGCCCTTCAACTACCTGTCCTGAATTCCATTCTTGAAAGTTTGATTGTACTATGAAGTCCACGAAATTACGTCCCCACGAAAATACTGAATCTCACGAATCCACTAAAATTGGGCCCCAAGAAAAGAAATGATTTCACAATAATATTTTGAGATCCTAAAGATTAAGTAGGTCAAATTTCTATTTTGAAGTCAAGGATGAAATTTTCCAAAATGAAAAGGGGGGTAGCGATAATTATACATGTACATGTATATGAAGACAATTGAAGCTTGAACACTACTTGGAGAGATGTTTGATTCTAATTAGTGTTCATTAGTTGATGAATTGTGATATTTCAACACTCTTGACTTGATGAATTCTTACAAGTGTTGATCATTGTTCATACGGACAATAAAATAGACAAAATACATGTAATGAAGTGATGAATAAGTGTGATCTAATGCAGCAGTAGAAGTGCTCTATATAAAAATGTTGATCATACTAAAGTCTATTTTGTTATGTAAAGATAATTATGTTATGTTCTAATGCTTTCCTTGTTTATTTTCTTTTTAACTGTGATCAAAGAGAGATGTTTTGCCATTTACTCTGTGCATTGTTATGTTGAACCTTTTGTAAGTATTGCCTCAGAAATTCGTTAGCTCAAAGGAGTAGTGTTCTAATTTAGTAAAATGCTAGCTTTGGTGGTTAGATGTTTAAATGCCTTACACTTGCAAGTTTTCATGTTTTTTTAAATACTGATCAATCTGTCGCCTGAAGAGATCTTTTCATGCAGAAGTTACATGATGTTGGATTTGATTGATTTATGTAGAAATATCAGTTATTAAATTTTGATTCGATGTTTTGTATTGCTGACAAAAAACTGATAGAGAAAATTAAATTGTCGAGAAATTAGATCACTATATGGTCTGGCAAAGCCACTTATGAAAAATATTTTCTGCATTCAAAAGATAAATAGGAACTTAAAATTTTTGCAAGATAGCTGGAAATAACGTACACATTCATAATGGCAAAATGACTAATAATCTAAATCTGACATAAACTGATCTCTGATACCAAAACTAGTCTAGCTGTACATTTATTCCCCTCTGTAACATATGTAGTCATCATTGATATAAATTCTTATGATGTACATATACATCTCATCATTTTTTTTTTTATCATTAGCATGATTCACTTTGGGGTATCATGTGATACACAAATGATATGTTCCACGGGAATCCCCTTTGATTGAACCAAGTAAATACTGTCTAAATCTACTTTATATGAATTTATTTTAGGCCTATCATATGGTCATTATTTATAAATTATATGATGGTAATTTATTCTGGTCAAGAATAGACGTATATTTGGAGAACACTTAAACAGAAAATTTTGTATCTGTCTGTGCACCATATCATGACATGTGGCGAGCATTGAAAAATTTCTGTATAAGTGTTCTCCAAATACACGTCTATTCTTGACCAGAATAAATTACCATCATATAATTGATAATAATGACCATATGATAGGCCTAAAATAAATTCATATAAAGTAGATTTAGACAGTATTAACTTAGTTCAATCAAAGGGGATTCCCATGGAACATATCATTTGTGTATCACGTGATACCCCACGGTGATGATTAGAGTATATTCAAATTTGTGTTAATCTCAGCATTATGTTCATTGCCATTTTAAACTCAGGAGTTATTTCCTTTAATCGAACTCTTTAGATTTGAAGATCACTGCTGGTACATTTTGTAATTATTCACTCGGTTACGATTTGTAGGATATGATTTTTTGAATGTTATCATAAATCTGTGCTCATAAAATGTTGGATGTGTTAGAACGTGTAGAAATGAAAATGTGGAATTATAAAGAGTGTGTTAGAAACAAGACAAATCAATGTGTTGTAAAACTTTAATAATTATCCTATACATTACATATGTAGGTCTTAGAGTGTGTTGCATTTATTAGTTTCTGAATCAATTTTACTTATTTTTGCAAAGAAAATTAAGATGATAATCAAAAATATTTTCTTCTTTTGCATTTGTCACTGAAAAAAGATATCATCAGTCCAGGCTGCAGCCTGTTTCACAAAAATACTTTCGAACAATTTCAGGAATTTTCATTACTTTTGATTGCTTAGTTCTTCTTATAAACTAAAAATCGAGATGTTGTATTTCTGAATTTATATTAAGTATGTAGAAAGGATACTAGAAAACATAATACAAGCTAAAAGGAAAAACTTTTTAACCATTTATGTAATGACTAAAGTGGATGCAGATAACATCAATCGCTCTAGCTGATAGTTAAAAAAAAAAAATAACAACAGGGGAGGAGGGGGGGGGGGGGCAGGTTGTGATATATTTCATATGTCAGATACATTTGTTCTGGTTTGACACGGTACGTAAGATTCATTAAGGTTTACATGTTTCATATTTGGATATAGAAATCAAGAGAGCAGAACTTAATCCATTATTAACAATGTAAGTTTGGGTCCAGGGTAGACAGACCTCGTGCTATATCAGTGCTATTGTGTATTTGATTTGAAGTAAGCATGTACAACACATAAGCTAGTGTAGAAATTTGGTTTTGGAGCACACATGATTTATCTTCATTAAACAACGTGAATTCATTCATTCATCAACTGTAAATACTATCATCCACTAGTATTAGCATATACCGGTATTGTGAGTTGTATGTTGTAATACTTATGATATACGTTAAAAGAAAAAAATTGTTTGAGAAAAATGTTCAACATGTATACATCTGATTCATTACATCACCTGTTATGGAATATGTGTAGGAATTCAGACAATTTACTTGAGTTAAAGTTTGCTGACATAAACATATTGAATTTATCTAGTTTCCATTAAATTATTTGGAGCTTTGACAACATAAGACAGAAAATATACGAGGGCTGATTGATATGCTGTGAGCCTCGTATTTAACATGTTTAAGGATTTGATTTTTATCAGACATTTTGCATTATTTTTCTACATAATCCCCTTCAGTATCTATACACTTTTGCCACCAATGTTTAAGAGGCTCAGTACCACTTTTAAAGATATCTTGATCTGTCGGCCATCCACTGCAAGTATGACGTCATCATCGGACTGAAAATGGCTTCCAGAAATAGCTGCTTTCAGTTTTGGGAATAGATGAAAGTCTGATGGAGCAAGATCAGGAGAATAAAGGCAGATGCTCAATCAAATTAAAGCCACAATCATGAATGGCAGCCATGGCATTGACAGACTTGTGAACAGGAGCATTGTCCTGTTGGAACAACACACCTTTAACTAGTGAGCTTTCCGTGGCGCATAAGTTTAATATTTTCCTGTAACTGTGTCAGAAGTGAAGCATAATATGTGCTATTGATTGTTTGTCCTTTTTGGAGATAATCTATGGGCAGAATAGCTTCTGTAATCCAGAAAACCGAGGCTCACAACATATCAATCAGCCCTTGTACAAAACATGTACATGTATGCTAGAAGAGTACGACTTGTAACGCTTCTTACCATCTTAGTAATACTATTCAGTTTGACTTATCCCTCATTTCATATATGGAAGGAAATGTCAGTTCAGAGGCTGTATTAATGACACATACTTGTATTCACAACACCATCTGAAAATTTGAGACTATTCATTGCAAACATTTATTTCATATTTTGATGACATTAAGCTTTAAAAACCCATAGTGTACAAAATAAAGAAATGCCTAAAGGATCGTAATTATTATGAATCATTTCCCTGAATATTATGTTATACTGAACAAAATAATCCTAAATTATGAAATGACTAAATAACTACTTACAACACGAGGCTTGAAGTCACAAATAAGTATTTAATGATACATGTAAATCATGAAAAATTGTAAGAAAAAATATTTTGTGTAATAGAACCAACCACACTTCTCTAACTTCATAACTTGTATCCCTATACAAAAATGGAACTAACAAATGTTTTGTTTTATTCTGTACACTGTGTGTACTTACAGAATTGTCTTGTGTTGATTTTTGTGCTGCTTAGCTTAGGTAGGCTATCTTATTTTCCTTTCAATTTTTGACCTTAAAAGTTTATGAAACCTTTGAATTTGGGAAATTTAAAATGGATTGTTTTGTAGAAAGAAGCCCGTAAAAAATACTTAATACCTAAATAATAGGTGTGGTATGTTTGAAGTGCTGTTTTACTTCAGCATAATTTATATTTGAGTATCGAGTGCTCTGTTTTTTATGAAGCTAATTCAACATGTTCAATATTGGGCTAAAGGGGTAGGGCCACGAGAACCCTAAATCACCAAATATAATGCCATTTAACTGTAATGACGTCATGAAGTGACGTCATATTGACGTTTTTGACAAAATATGGTGAGAATTGCTTGGAATTTTGTCTTTTGTGGAAGAATTCAATGTGGCCGCATGTGTTCACTGAGATAAAATGTATATGACAAAAGGATATAATGATAATCTTTCACATATAATTTTTCATCCTAGTTAATGCATGCGGCCATTGCTAATTTTATAGAAATATGTAGGTTTTGCATCAATTTCGCGGAATATGACCAATTTTGGTGTTTTCAATGGGCTAAAAGCTATTGATAAACGCAATACTGGAAAAAATTCGTGATTCAGTAGAGAACGTTTCAAAATGTCAAATCACAGTTGAAAATTCTATGAAGTACAATGTTCAAAATTAGGGCCAATATCGGGCTTTGAGGCCCTACCCCTTTGTATATGTGTTTTACACATATTCAAGTGTCAGCTCTTTGTTTTTTACAAAAATAAATCTGCTGAATTAAGTACAGGTTTATTCTCTCACATCAATTCAATTTCATTATTTGATAGAGATTAGCAACTGGTTGAAATTTATTTTGAAACTGCGATGGTACATGTAATGATGAACAATAGTGTGTTATTTAGATGATGAAAGGCTTGTATTATGTGTTATGACAGATGCTTCAATGATGGTGCAGAAATTAGAGTAATGTAAGGTCTGATTTCTTATGTAAATATGAATGAATTTGGTTAAAAAGTTGAATATGAAAATAATGTGATGATTTTTTGTTTGTTTTATCAATACTTTTTGGAAAGGAATACTTTAAGAATATTTCCTATGAACATTTTGTACTTAACACTGATCAAGTTATTTTGTGTATTGAATGCTAACTTCACTTGTTTCATTCTATTGGAATTATGTTCACATAGGTTCATTAGCTTAAGAGGTGATTTTGATTTGTCTGTCTGTCCGATTGTATGTCTTTTCTAAAAGAAAAACATGTAGATTTTATATTCTTATCTGTTTGATGGAAATATATCATATTTGAAATCAATGTTTCATTTCCAAAAGATTGAAAAAGAGATATTTTCAATTATTTCTGATTTGCACAAAAAAAATCCACTCTTTGGAGGCATGCTATAGATAACTTTTCTTCAGTTTCATGAAATTGCATTTAACAGCATTTAGTGTTTCACAATACACTTTGACATGTATAATATTAACAGCTGTCACTTGATAAGGATTCCAGGCTGCTATTGTTTCCCGATAAATTGTTATGATTTTCTAAGATCTCCAACCAATGAGGAGTAAAACATGTTGTATGAAACAGAGGTAGACTTGTTCTTATTTTCTGCACTGTCCAACCATCACTGTGCAACCACCCAACCATCACTGTCCAACCATCAACCATCACTGTCCCACCATCCAACCATCACTGTCCAACTACCCAACCATCACTGTCCAACCACCCAACCATCAACCATCACTGTCCAACCACCCAACCATCAACCTTAGACGACTATGTTTCCTCTTGATTTGTCTGTATGATATTCTTTTTATTCTCACTCATAGTGCTAAGTGAGGAATTTATGGCCAGTTTTTAACTTGTGTATTTGAAGGGCAAAGCCACCATGATCAATTTCTTGGAAACAGTATATCAGATTAACAGGTAAATGCAATACACAAAGGTGATGCATTCCAATTCACAGTTTTAAATGTGTATTTATCCCTTCGATCTGTTGCAGAGTGGATATAGCACTGATAGTTTGTTTGTGTAGGCATGTGTCAGACTTCTTGTGATGAGCATAGAAGACAAAGCAACCATCATATAGACATCAAACCTTCCTCAAGTGCTCCTCATGGAGAGAGGATGAACACTATTGATATTAAAGGTCAAGGTCACAGTGGACTTATACTTAAAGTCCTTGTGAAGAGTATAGAAGAAAAAGCAATCCTCAAAGGATAACCGATCCTTCCATCAATGCTCTCATAGGGAGAAGATGAACTCTATTGATGTAAGGTAAAGGTCACATTTGACTTCGACAAAAATCCTTGTGAACAGCATAGAAGATGAAGCAACCACCATAATGTCACCAAACACATGTCCTTCCCGAGGGAACGGTGAACATTGTTCATTTCAAGGTCAAGGTCAAATTGGGCTTAAAATTCCAATGAACGGCATAAAAGAAAAAAAAATCACAGGTTCAAAAAGCTTCAACAAATGTTTTCTCAGAGGAGAGGATGAACACTTGATTTCCAAGGTCAAGGTCACTGTGGACTTGATTTTAAACCCCTTTTTCGACTGACAGGACAGCACGTGCAGTCATTATTATGCTGCCTTAATTTAGTGTTGGAAATTTAATGTCCTGTCTTGGTTTGTCAGCAATATTTTTTTATTATTCAGTTCACATCATATGAAACAGTTACATGAATTTTTACTGGCAAACATCTTTTTTATTTATGGCCATAAACCATAACGTTGCCTTCAAATCAACGACGTAGTCACGTCCTTAGCAACGCTGTATTGCAACCACAGGAAATGGTGAATTAGAATGGAAATATTTTTTTTTAATTTAAATGATTTACAGGCAAAACGGGTAATAATTTGCGAAAACAATGTATGCATACAAGTCATTCAAATACAAACATCTTATCTACCAATATGTGATTCTAATAAAAATAATGTCAATACCATTGGCAAGATTACTTTGCTTCATAACTTTATTTTGTTATTCAGGATATGTCCCCGAAGGCCATAAGATACCTTCCACGACGTTACAGTACGCCAAGTACAGAATAAAAGATTATGCAAGAACAAGTCATCATATTTTCTTTTTAAGCTTAATGTTTATGCAAATATTTACAAATATTCACCCTCAAACAGACTACTACGAAATTAATGGTTTCGAATTGTTTATGCTCTTCATCATATTCAAAAACAATACTCCAATGCAATCTTAATAGGAAGATTTGACAATTATCATCAATGTGCAATGTAAGCTGATCAAGAAAGATGAAAAAGTTCTCAAACAGACTCTTTTGCGAGCAAACCTTGAACTTGTAAAAGAATGAAGTTGGTGCCAATACACACCTCATTTGTCTCTTTGTATATTGAAGCATGTACGATATGAGGAGGTTTGAACTACCCTGACTACTGAGTCTAGAGGAGTGGAGACTCCATTAACTAGAGCTGACCCTGGGTTTAGACTAGAGTTTCATTATTTTATGTTCATTCCGAGGTTTGCAGCTATCCCAATGGAAATTGTAATGAATTTTCTTTTCCTTCTGGCCTTAGAGAATGAATAACTAATTGGTACTTCTTTGATGTTTATTCCAGATAAAATATCTTTATTTGAAAGTTGCATGTGCCTGTTTGAGTAAAAAATGATTAAGTTCTGTAGTTTTAAATTGGACTGTACAAATCTAAAATCAAAAAATAAAGGAGGGCGCTACTGAAATGAAATTTGGTGGCTCCGCTGGAAGCATCACTGATGAGAATTTAATATTCGAAACACGTGTCTGGTGCAGGAAGAATTGGTTTGGAATTTTCTTCATGAAGGTATAGAGTTGGAACACTTCCGTTTTATTAACCTGCGAGAATAACCTGCAAGACGGAAATACCCATTTTCAAACTTCTAGCAGTGGATTCATATCCTCGCTTGATCTCTTCCGCTCTATAGCATAGATAGGGCAAGGATAGACGTACCCATCCTGATAACAAAACTGATCATCCGTGGAGCCCCGAAGCAATGAGGCGTGAAATCCGAAATCACTGAAGGTCAGAAGTAAGACATCACAGCTGGCAAGAAAAGAAAAGTCAAGAATAAGTTTTCTGAATGCTGAGCAAGACTCGTCATCTAGTTCATAAGCTGTGTTGATCACTCGACCAGGCATGTCTATGAAGCGTCGTGGAAAACGCTTTCTAGCCGCCTCTCTTAAAACGCTCGAATCTGTAGCTATGTAGATCACGTGACCGTTGGTGTCGTAACGGGAGAAAAAATTCCAGATTTCGCTGATGTTCCCCAGGTTGTTATATTTACTATCCATAAATCCCGGTCCCTTACCTACACGTAGATGTGCACACACTGTTTTATTTTTCTTTACGAAGGTACTTCTAAATGAGTTAAGCTCGGATTTGATTTCTGGCTTAAGGTCAAAAAGGTCATTATACGTAGTTCTGAAAATTCTTTTGTATTCAAAATCTCTTTTGCCATAGATACGATTAGTTCGGAGATATATAACACTTTCGTTCAAATATAACACGTAGTCATTGAGTTTGATTCTCCTTGTTTTACTATGATTGTTTGTATTACAAAAAGTTGACTTGTATTTCTTTACCTCGTTTTTCCTGAATGTCCAATCATATTGTTTCGGTTGTAAGTAAGTAGTGATGCCGCATTTCACCGTTTCCTGTATGCGCAGTTGTCTACCTGAACGTTTAGCAATACCGTAACTTGCAGTGATGCCTTTGAACTGGTCTGCCAAACCTCCACACTCGCCTCTACATGTGTAGATTATATAACGTTTCTCACCCGGAGATAAATAATTCGATGTGTCATTGGGATATGACATATTAAAAAACCTTTTAAGGTTACAACGCCTTCCGAGTACTGCATACGGATTGGGTTTCTGAGTAGTGGTGACCGTGGTGACCATAGTGGTTTTAACCTCTATTTTCTGTTGTATGACATTTACGTCAATGTTCATACTCTCGGTAGAAGTCAACTCATGTCTCTCACTTACACTTTTATTGAGATTGAGGTGAACATAATTTGTAGTGTTAACGGTGTCAATGTTATCATCCTTCATAATCCTCGCTTCTCGCGGTTCCAAAAGGTAGTGAAAAGAAGGGGTTGCTGAACGTGAGTTTACACGAAATTTTGGGAAATAATAAAACATTAATCCCATGATTATAAGCATTACACATATAGAAATTTTCGCTGTAAATTTTGTCCCAGGCAAAAATATTATTGTTTTTCTGACATTCATAATGTTTCGTTTTCAGAATGCAACATCCAGTTGAAATTAAATCACTTTCCACAATTTCCAAATAAATGGTTTAAAAGGGAATGAATATTCCCTATTCAAACTATGTCTTATCCCTTCTTGTACATTTTACCTATTCTTATGTATGAAAACCAATCTTGCTACACATGTACGTAATGTTATACCAAAAACCCCGTAGGAAGTATTTGTATAGATGTATAAATGAATAAAAGGTCATATACATATTTGCCAATCTTGATATTTAAACAAAAACTTTGTCTTATTAGGGGATATTTTTGGCCTATTCATCAGACCTTTACATATGTCATCTAAGATATGTTCTAAGTCAGTGAATGAAAAAAAAACCCAAGGATCCAAAAATCTCAATCAATAGGCAAACAAAATCATGGAAACTACAAATCTAAACCAAACAAAAAATCAAAAAACAAAAACTACAATAATTTGCAATATAGCAAAATAGAAATGAAACCTGTGATGTTTCCGCCGCATTGAAGCGCCGGGTGTTGCATGTAAGCAGGAGAAGCTGACTCTTCGTGGGCACCTAGTCTCACTCCCCCATATTGGGTGTTTGTGGTGGAGGTTTTTGTTTGTTTGCTTTTGTTCCTGTTTTATCCTGATTTTGTTTGCCTTCCGTTTCTGATTTTCTGAATTATCGTTTTTGTACTTGTATACACAGCCAATTGTGCCTCATATGAAATTCATGTGAAATTTACATGAACTTTACATGAAAGTTCACATAAAATTTATGTGAAATGAGCACGAACATGAAATTTACATGAAATTTTTCACATGAAATTCATGTGAAGATTTTTACATGGATATTATGTGAATTCAGTTTCCTGTGAAGGTCACTGAGAAAAATTCATGTGAAATTCATGTGAAGGAAATTTATGTGAAATTCATGTGAAATATTTTTCACATAAATCTTATGTGAAATTTATATGAATTTTACATGAACTTTCATGTGAAATTTACATAATGCTAATTTCATATGAATTTCATGTGAGGCACAATTGACTGTGTATGGAGATATATGGCCATTATCTATATCTGTCACAAAAGTGATGCCCGGGGAAATACCATGGCTCAATCAAATTAAGCTAGTTGGCCTAAATCGAGGTAAAAGAAAGGAGATCTCTAACAACACATAGTCGCAGCACCAACAGCAAAACATCCACTGTAAAAACACAAAGCAGGCACTGACGCAAATACTACAAGGAACGCCAAATCACAGAGGAACATCAAACACGAACGACCAGACACAGACCAACAAGACCAATGGGCAATCGGTGCCGACTTAGGAGGGCCATCTGCCACATCAGTGGCAGACAGTGTGGTATAATCCTAGATTACGTGCGCACAATCCTCCCACTTTCCCGATTATCTAGAGGTCTCGTAGAACGGACAATTGTGGTGTAAAATAACATCCTCACTGTAAGATGAACATACAAACAGACAACAAGAAACACAGATGGATATGTAAATGTAAATAAAAAACTGAAGGCATACAAAACACATTCCGTGCTCTGTCGGCTGTAGCAAGCTCATGCATGTGATCACCCGAGGAGTGCGACTGACATTTAGAGAGGAAAGGTGGTCAAGACCCTGTCTTCCCTAAAGAGGTTTGGACAGCTCCCTTCATGGAGTCTTGTCGTCACAGTCAAAGTGCAATTCTTAAGAATGAGCTGGTACAAGGCTGTAGATTGGTACATTACCAAGTCAAATGAAAAATATCGATAATGACCATATCCCTGTATACAGCACAAAATCAATAATTCAGAAAATCATAAACCGAAGGCATACAAAATCAGGATAAAACAGGAACCAAAGACAAACAAACAAAAACATCCACCACATGAAAACAAGCGAACTGCCGATATGGGAGTGAGAGCAAGTGCCAAGGAAGGGTAAGCATCTCCTGCTTGCATGCAACACTCGTTGCTTCAATTCGGTTGAATTGTCACATCCGGTTACTTCCATTTCGGCAGATATAGAGAAGAAGCTTAGTTGGATGGTTCAAATGGTCTATGACAGAATATCATCCACAATTCTGGAGAGTGAGACATAGTGTATGACGCGTTCCGCATATCGACCGTAGAACTTCCTCACTTTCGGTGACACTAGGCTTGGTACTTGACCAATCTACAGTCTTGTACAAGCGCATCCTTGAGACTTGCACTATGACTGACTGTGACGACGGGACTCCATGACGGGCCCTGTCCAAACCTCTTTAGAGAAGACAGGGCCCTGACCACCTGTCCTCTCTGAATGTCAGAAGGACTCCTCGGGTGATTACATACATGAGCTCGCTACAGCCGGCAGAGCACGGATTGTATTACGCATGCCCTCTTTTTATATCCATTTACATATTCATCTGTGTTTCTGGGGCCTCTACGTTTCGCGGTCTTGTTTGTGTGATGTCATCTTACAGCGAGGAGGTTGTTTTACACCAAAATTGTACGTTCTTCGAGACTTCTGGGTAATTGGAGAAGTGAGAGGGTTTTGCGCACGTAATCCAGGATAACCACACCATTTGCTACTTACGTGACAAATGGCCGTCTAAAGTCGGCACCGGTTGCCCACCGGTCGTCGGTTTATGTGTAGTCTTTTGTGTTTCCTGTTTGCATGTCGTGTGTCTCTTTTCCGTCTCGTGCTGTTCTCGTCTTTTGTGTTTTTGCATCGGGTGTTTTGGTGTTTTGCTGTTGATGCTACAACGGGGTCTTGTTGGAGATCTCTTCCCTTTCAGAACAGAAAAGTTCATGTTACGGGTACTTAAGCATTAAAACTGAACTTTATGTTTTTTTCTGAATTTCAAAACCTGTTAAAATAAATGGTTTTGTGTATGTTTTTTATGAACAAATCTTCAATTACATACTCTCTTGCGGTGTAAATCGAAATATTTCATTACTTTTATATGCTCGTCTTATGAATATTCTTGAATGACACGTACGTATTAAGGTAGAGCATCCCTTAGGTCTCAGATGCTCATATTTCCAAAATAACAACTTTTACAATATTTTCGTTTCCATATATCCAAAGCTTATGTTAGACCTGATATAACAACAAAATATAATTCGTGGTTTCATGATTATACTGAGAACTTAAGCCTTTTGAACTTAAACAATGGACCCTATGGGAAAAGTAAGAAAAATCCCTTTTTAGAGGTGATAAAATGTAACTATAAAAGTTCCTTTTCCCTACACCATATTAGTTTGATAATCTGAATAATATTCTGAAAAGAAAAAGTTGGGTAATCAAGCAAAAAAATAATAGCAATTCTCACCTGAGGGATGCTCTACCTTAAATATTGAAAAGTAATAGTATCTTGATTATTTACATTCTGATTTAACGAGATTTACCTATTTGTCGATTTTATACGGATACATCTATCATAGGATGAACGGATCAATATATTTATGTTTGAAGAAAAAACTATCGATGAGATACGCAGTTAAACATGCTGAAATTTTAGTCATAACACTTAGCCTGATTTACTTTATTTCCAGATTCATGGCTTCTTCAGGGAGAAGACAAGCATTCCCTCAATCTGATAAAGCGGAAGATCCATACGCAGATTTAGGTGAACCATGTAATCTGGAGCCATTTTTCAACATACCTTTCCTGAACAATACACTGGATACAGTACCTCCTAATGAGAGACAGTACCTTATCTACACTTGTAGGTACGGATGTGGCGGACTGGCCGATCAGTTTAAGGGAGTCACATCTAGCTATGCCATTGCTAAACGTTCAGGCAGAGCATTGCGCATACATGAAACTATATGCGGTATTTCTACTTACTTAAGGCCGAAAAATTACGACTGGACATATGATGAGAGAGAAATGTCTTCCTTAAGCTCAACTTTCTGTTATAACAATTGTCCTGCAGCATCATATCCCACCCATCCTGCTACGTCTTTCGGTACGCTTTTTCGACACAGTAACTTTCATACTTTTTTGGCATATTACATTGTTTAGATTTGAGGATCACTGACCAGAGTTTAGTACCCGAAACGTGCATGTCTGGTCCATGTTGCCAATTTATCTGTTCCTAAAAGAAAGGAGGGGATCTCCAACAACACCTAGTTGCAGCATCAACAGCAACCTCCCAAAACACCCACTGTAAAACACAAAAATGACACGCACAGAAAGAGACGCAGTAGTACAATGAACGTCAAATCACAGAAAAACATAAAACACAAATGACTACACATAAACCAACGAGACCAATGGGCAAACGGTGCCGACTTAGGACGGCCATCTGCCTCGTCAGTAGCAGACGGTGTGGTTATCCTGGATTACGTGCGCACAACCCTCCCACTATTCCGATTACCCAGAGGTCTCGAAGAACGTACAATTGTGGTGAAATGATGCTATTCAATTTTAAGACGTTAACATTTATACCACTTGGTGAGTGTCACTGCTGGTGGACCAGGAGTCCCCGAGGGCACATGTAGCCAAGTTCGATCAATTTCGGTTGATCGTTTCTTCAACGCATTCTAAAATTTCTGTTATCAAAATTTCTTGAAATTTCTAAGACGTGGGTCCTGTAGCATCATATCCCACCCATCCTGCTACGTCTTTCGGTTCACATTTTCGACATAGTATCTTTCATACGTTTTTGGCATATTACATTGTATAGATTTGAGGATCACTGACGAGGGTTTAGTACCCGAAACGTGCATGTCTGGTCCATGTTGCCAATTTATCTGTTCCTAAATGATGCTATTCAATTTGAAGATGTTAACATTCTGAAGAAATTTTAAAAACAGGACTAAATGACAAATATGGACAATGACCATATCCCAGTACACAGTACAAAATCGATAATTCAGGAAATTACAAACAGAAGGCATACGAAATCAGGATAAAACAGACACCCAAGCAAACCTCCACCACATGAAAAGAAGCGAACTCCCGATTAGGAGTGAGACCAGGTGCCCAGAAAGAGTCAGCATCTCTTGCTTGAATGCAACACCTGTCGCTTCAATTCCGATTACTTCCATTTCCGAAGATATCAGTATAGTTTGTGGTTGGATGGTTCCAATAGTCTAAGACAGAATATATTTCACCATTCTGGACAATGGGACATCATAGTGTATGACGAGTTCCCTGTATCGACCGTAGAGCTTCCTCAGTATCCCTGACTGAGAAGCTTATCTGTAAGACGGCTAGCTTACAGAATCTGAATATTTGCTACTTGCTCTGGCATAACATATCAATTGGGATATGATTACGCCATAAGCAGGCGATGAAGGGATGTTGCTACGCAGAAAAAGATAGTTTGTGATGCTGAAACTGAAGTCGTCACGTTTGTCATAGAGTGAAGTGTTCATGTGACCATCAGTGTCTTAGGACAGCATTATGTCCAGATATGTCTCTGTAGTTTCATTGATTTCAAGCTCCGAAGGATAGATTCTGCTGAGGTTATCGATTATTGACGGACAACACATCGTCTATGTATCTGTAAGTGAAGTTGAAGTCAGAAGCTAAGTATCTTTTCCCTACAGAGACCAAAGATTAAATGAATTCAGCTTCGAACGAGTAAAGGATAATGTGGCAAGGAGTGGGATGCAATTGGTCCCCATTGGAATTCTGACAATTTAAAACTTCCTTCCATTCTATACTGAGTGTCTGTCTGTCGTCATTTCATGTTCATGTTTCCACTGTTCAATGAATCATTTTGGTTCTTGGATAGACTCTTTGATTCGAATCGGATAGAAATATTTCAGTAGGGCGGCCAAGTCAGTTTTGCACGTGCGTCAACCGTTGCTAAGGGATGTTTATGTATATTTTGATTTTCTCCAAGAAAAATCAATTCTATCTCATCAACGTAAATTTGTCTTATAAGTCTAATCAAAGAAATTGATATATTGTCGTTTGAAAAACTTAACATTACAAGAAATGGCTATGTCAAAGTGATGAGAATCCGGATATATTCGATGAGAAAAAGTGCATCGCCGGATCGCGGACTCACATTTTCCTGTTTACCATCGCACGCGCAAATCTCGCTTTTACGTCCTACTAATTTGGTGAGTTTAGTTTTGATTTACGAAAAGAAACATTTTCATTTAAAAAAATGAATTTCATGTCATCTCGGTTTGTCGGAATATTCTTTTCACATGGGCAGGCGTACGGGCGTCAACAATAGGTCCTGCTACGTCTTTCGGTAACTTGCCAGATATATTTTCCTTAATTAAAGGATGACCTCTATTGATTTTGGGGTCGAAAGGTCAAAGTCATAGTGCTCTGTTAATTGAAAATTGTTTCCGGGTCATATTAGTGCCTGTATTGCACCTACCTTCATGAAACCTGCCGGAAAGGTTTCCCATGAGTCAAAGATGACTCCTTATGATTTTGGGGTCCAAAAGTCAAGGTCATTGGACTGATGATTGAGAATGGTTATGGATCATATTAGATCCTGTATTGCACTAATTATCATAAAAATTGCCAGAAATAATTGTCATGAGTCAAGGACGACCCCCTTTGACTCAGGGTTAAAAGGTCAGAGGTCAAGGACTAGGCACACTTATATTGAAAAAAAAATTTCTTGATTATATAAGCGTGCGTAGTTTACCTATCACCATATTTTCCATGGGTCTAGATTCAAGAATGATTATTTTGGGTCAAGGACATATATTGCAGACCATACACAATTCATAATAGTCTACATATTCATACCTACATTCCAGTCTTGCAACTCGGCGCTTTGCATCTTTTATGTATGTTAAACGTCTTCAAATTCAATAGCATCATTTATAAACGGATAAATTTGCAGCATGGACAATGCATGCACGTTTCGGGTACTCAACCCTCGTCAGTGATCCTAAATCTAAACAATGAAATATGACCAAAGAAGGTGAAAGTTATTATGTCAAAAAAGTACCGAAAGATGTAGCAGGATGGGTGGGATATGATGCTACAGGAACCACGTTTTAAGCTTATTTAATGTTTGTATGATTTGCAGGAAGAGGCATACATTTTATGATCGGTAAAATCTTGCATTTTGTGTCTGCAAATCATTAAAATAGAGATACGTTATCCCCTGATTTGTTGTCCTTGTGACAAAAACACTATAAAACTGTCACTAACATTGGTTAGATTATTTCGCATCATAAGTTTTTGTAGTTATCCAGGATAAGCCTCCGAAGGCCATAAGGTACCTTCTGTGACGTTACAGTGAAACAAGTACAAACTAATTGATTGTGCAAGAACAAGTAACTTTGTTTTCTGTTTCAGTCCTAGGCAGCACAATGACATTCCCCTGAATATTTATGCATATATTTTACACAAATAAACATCCATCATATGACTGGATTCAATTATTTTTTCTGCTCTTCATCAAATACGGCAAAAACATGGAACTATCGTAAATAAATATACTTGCAAAGTGAACAAGAAGACATGTAAATTAACACCAAGGTAAATTTGATACTGCCCAAGATGAATGGTCAATGAAAGAAACAATTGATTCCAAATAGGTTTCATAGAAGCACATGCAACAACACAAATTCTCAAATCGTATTCACGCAAAGGTATGTACAACTCCAAGGACTATAAAGTTCAAGAGATAATGATCGAAACAAAATATAACACCGACTGTACTACTTTTATCCCAAATGATTTTTATAGATTAATTTTGAAATAAAAGAAACAGGGGATCTCCAACAACACCTAGTTGCAGCACCAACAGCAACACCAAGAACACCCACTGTAAAAACACAAAGAAGACACGCACAGATAGAGACGCAATGGTGCAAGGAACGCCAAATCACAGAGAAACATCAAACACAAATGGTTATACATAAACCAACGACACCAATGGGCAATCGGTGCAGACAGTAATGTGGTTATCCTGAATTACGTGCGCGCAACCCTCCCACTCTTCCGGTTACCCAGAGGTCTCAAAGAACGTACAATTGTGGTGTAAAACCACCTCCTCACTGTAAGATGAACATACAAATAGTGGCCCAAGAAACACAGATAGATATGTAAATGGATATAAAAAACTGAAGGCATAAAAATACGGTTCGTGCTCTGCCGTGTGTAGCGAGCGCATGTATGACTGTGATCACCCAAAGTAGTACCGACTGAATCATTGAATTCCAAATACTTTGGATATAATTTATTAACAGATTTATTGTGCATGTTAGCATTGTCCATAAAGTGTTTGATATAATGGATTTCTGTGTCGTTTCTTATCTTTCTTATCCACGTGCGTTCCGCTGCGATCACTCCATCGTTGTCTTATTGGGGTTACGTTTCTTTGAAAGGCAAAGTTGCAACACTGGCATTAAAGCCTCTTTTTAAGTCAGAACAAATATATAGATCAATGACAAACACGACCATAAGATAGATACATCTAAGGAATTTTATTGACTAAGAAGTAGATTAACAACATAAACTGTATAAGATTGTGTCCCTTCATTGTTTGGATACGTGGTGATGCTGATGCTAATGGCCAATGGCCAAAGTGTGAAATGAAACTGAAGGATGGTTTATTCAAGTCCTTGTTTATACCGACACAACATTTCAGTTTTATTTTTCTAAACTTGAAATAATCGCCTTTTGCTTGTATTTGCCTTTCATATCCTTGTTTTCAAGTTTGTTTTTTCAAGTTTCCTTTTTTGTTTGTTGATGTTGTCATTAGGACTTGCAACAAATGAGACAGAAATCCAATGGATGAAATGAACCCATACTCAATCTTCTAACAATGGATTCATATCCTCGCTTGACCTTCTCGACTTTTGACTGAATGACCTATGTTACTCCTTCGATCTTTTACTTCGACTTTTGACTGATTGACTGAGGGCTTCCACTTACTCCCGTTCCACTTACTTTCGTTACCATCATTTAAGACAGGTTCCTCGCAGACTGTCCAGCCTTTCGCTCTACACTCACTGGAAACGGTCGCAGTTATGAGATTATGCCTCTTAATGCGATAGTCTTTGACTGCCGGACATGCTCCAGATATGTGCCCTATAGTCTCGACCGATCGGACAAAGCCTCAAATGATTACACATTTATTTGCAAAAAGTACTATTTCGACAGTCTAGTTAAAGAGTTGGGTTTAGATTCGACACCTGGAAATCCCACTCCCCCCCCCCCCCTCAAACCTTTCTGCCTCTGAAATAATAGATAATCACAAATCACCTCTTGCTTCCTTTGGCTTCGTCACTAACAATTTCGATTTAGATTTGCCATACTTATACTGCATACCTAAAATGCATAAGAATCCGTACAAACAACGTTTCATCGATGGCTCCTCAAAATGTTCTACCAAATCTTTATCGATCTTACTCACCAAAGTTTTATCTGAAATCAAATCTGGGCTTCAAAAATATTGTTTGACAGTATATTCTCGCAGTGGTATCAACCAGATTTTATTTTAAAGAATTCGAATGAACTTTTAGAACATCTGAAATCCACTCATTTTAGTAGAGTCCATTCGATCAAAGCCTTTGATTTTTCGACACTTAACACTACAATTCCACTTTCTAAATTGAAAGAAAGACTCGCAAAAATTATAAGTAATGCGTTTACAAGTAAGAACCGTTAATTTACGGTAATCGCAAATACAAATTTATTGTTGCTAACTATGACAAAACCTACTCTGTAAAAGAAAAGTCCGATTTTGAAAATAAGTACACTGAAACTGATATTATTCAGATGTTAATTTTCTGATCGAAAACATTTTTGTGTTGTTTGAAGGAAAAGGTCTTGCAGCAAATTGTCGGAATTCCAATGGGGACCAATTGTGCCCCACTCCTTGCCGACATTTCACCTTTTCTCACAAAATCCGCCCACTATCAAAATAACATGTCGCTTGACAATAAGAGATGTATTTATACAGATTTTAAGTCAAAATTGACGGTTTTCTTAAAGGAAATTCCCATTTCTATTAGAAAACAACAAAATTATTTGACCTCATAGTTTGAAATTTATGACAGGCCACGATATACCACTCGTTTTTATTGTTTTTTGCCTGTCGCACGAACAGTATACAACTTTTAAACTACAGTAAAATGCCTTAAGTAGAGGGAAAATACATCAAATGGATCAAAATGTAAGGAGAAATGTAAAATAATTGAAATTTGAAGGTTAAAATAGGGAAAATTATTAGAGGTAAAATAATTTACAGCTTTTCATATTGTCGCTCGTTTTACGTAATTTACGTTGCCATGATTACTTGCCGGACAAAAAATAATAATAACTGTCAAAAGCTTTCATTATATCTCTTTGAATGTTTATTCAAAAAAGTATTAAAACTAAAAGGGAACTCCTTTTGGTGTATGGTTACTTAACTTTTCAGTATAGATGGTTTATTTGTCAAAATGCGCGGTTCGTTTTAAGCATGTAATTTACGTTATCGCTTTTTCTCAAAATATAGGAGAAAGGATAAAGAATGACGTGTTACGATCATTGCCGACACTCTATAGTCAAATTAAATACAGTCATCGTTCAGGTATTCGGTCTTTTCTTTAAGTTATGCTTAAATATGAGTACAAAAGTAATTTACGTTGTGTAATTTACGTTCCCTATGGAATTATAGAAGGGTCGTAGACGTTTATTTTACTGATTGTTTTGTTTTAAATCTTTGCTAGGGTTAATCTGAAACTGAAATCAAATGGAAACTTCACCATGTTTAGTGAATTTCCTCAATATCAATTCAATAGTAACGTAAATTACACTTTTTTCCAACGACATGAATTATCTTTCAGTTTTCTTTAATTGTACCAAAGATCAGTAGATAAAGAAGCTAACATATAAATGGAATGTAATAAATATCTTTTTCATGACACACATTCATTGTTTACGATTCTAGCACACATTTTTGTAAAACGACTTTGATAACGTAAATTACATCGTTGTCGTGTTCTTAGAATTAGTTATTCCAAGTCTTGTTTTCACATGATATGGGGGAAAGCGAGAAAGGAGATATACAGAATGTAAAGTAGGTCATAAAAATAGGATTTAATGCTATGTTTGGCCTAACAGACAAGTGATACTGCATAGGATATATTGTGTTAGCTATGCAATATGTAACACATATCATCATCTCAGTAAAAATAACTGAAACTTCATGAATTGAATCACAGAATAATTTGCAACAGTCAAAACAACCAATAGATGTATTTGTATTGGTAAATAATGTGTCTATAGATTTTTTCATGACGATTAAGTTCCAGATCACTCCTTTATGTAATTTACGTTATGTGTATTCTGACATGGTTGATGTTTATTTGGTCGTTTCTAGCTTTGTCCATCCCTCGTTTTCAATTCGCATTTCCTTCAAAATGTTCAGAAGTTAGAAGATAAATTGCATAGGAGATGTTGCATCCTTTATAAAGGTATTGCCGCAACAAACAAATATATTTTTTCATTATGAATTTGGAACAGATTGAATTAAGGACTTATATGTCCGTCATCATCATATGTATTTTACAATTATTAATGGTTTTATTTACGATAGACTTTAAAAGGACAATCCTAAATAAAATAGGAGAGTTGTCTTTAGATAACAGTCAAATACAAAAGTTTATATTCAGAACCTGAGCCATCACGTAAATTACAAATATAAATGGAGCCCTTCAGTAAAATCATTATAATAACGTTATTTGTTACCTCCGAGTCCTGAAATTTTGCACATTTCTTCTCAAAGGTTTGTCGCATTGAGTAAAGCACATTCTATTTAGCTGCTGCAACTTTCATTTTTTCAATTTTTCGAATTTGAAATGGGCGGATTTTGTGAGAAAAGGTGATTTTTCTTAACTCGAACGAAGCTGAATTCATTCAATCTTTGGTCTCTGAAGGGAAAAGATACTTAGCTTCTGACTTCAACTTCACTGACAGATATATAGACGATGTGTTGTCCATCAATAATCCAACATTCGCAGATTACCTGAGCAGTGTCTATTCTTCAGAGCTTGAAGTCAAAGAAACTACAGAGACAAATAATTCAGCATCCTATTTGGACATAATTATTTTGTCCTACGACACTGATGGTCACATGAACACCATACTCTATGACAAACGTGACGACTTCAATTTCAGCATTACAAACTTTCCTTTTCTGAGTAGCAACATCCCTTGTCCGCCTGCTTATGGCGTGTTCATATCTCAGTTGATACGCTATGCCATAGCAAGTACGAAATATACGGATTTTGTTCTGAGAGCTAGGCGTCTTTCAGATAAGCTTTTCAGTCAGGGATATGTTTGTGACCGACTAACATCGTCACTGAGGAAGTTCAACGGTCGATATGGGGAACTCGTCATACACTATAATGTCCCACTCTCCAGAACGGTGGATGATATTATAGAAGAAAGGAGGGGATCTCCAACAACACTAGGTTGCAGCACCCACAGCAAAATCCCAAAACACCCATGCAAAAAACACAGAACAGATACCCACAGAAAGAGACGCAAAATGGACAAGGAACACCAACTCACAACATAGAAACATAAAAGACTACACATAAACCAACGAGACCAATGGGCAACCGGTGCCGACTTAGGACGGCCATCTGCCAAGTAAATAGCAGACGGTGTGGTTATCCTGGATTACGTGCGCACAACCCTCTCACTTCTCCAGTTACCTAGAGGTCTCGAAGAACGTACAAATGTGGTGTAAAACAACCTCCTCACTGTAAGATGACGTCACACAAACAAGACCGCGAAACGCAGAGGCCCCAGAGACACAGATGAATATGTAAATGGATATAAAAAGAGGGCATGCGTAATACAGTCCGTGCTCTGCCGGCTGTAGCGAGCTCATGTATGTAATCACCCGAGGAGTCCGACTGACATTCAGAGAGGACAGGTGGTCGGGGCCCTGTCTTCTCTAAAGAGGTTTGGACAGGGCCCGTCATGGAGTCCCGTCGTCACAGTCAGTCAGAGTGCAAGTCTTAAGAATGCGCTCGTACAAGACTGTATATTGGTCAAGTACCAAGCTTAGTGTCCGTCTGGTGACATTAGGATCATATCCACGGTATAAAAGGCGTTTGATGACTCTGACGCATTTTCGATACATATGCTGTCTACCTTTGATCCTTCTTATTTTGTTAATTATGTCACCATAAAATGCAGGTTGTGAAATACCTAAAGTAATATACTCCGTTGCTTTTATGGGTCCGAATTTCAAAAGAACTTGATCATAATTTTTGTAAAATTTCCAGAAAGTCTTTACTAGTTTGTGAAAGCGAAAACCTTGACCTAAAAGTTTCTTTGTAATTTGCAGATTTCTATTATGAAAATCCAAAACATCAGTACATGCTCTAGCATACCGGATGAGCTGTGAAATATAGATACCGTATGACGGTAATCTAGGGACATCACCGTCAAGCCAGGGGAAATTTACTATGTTGAATCCAAAATCATCTCGTTTGTCATATACACTTGTATGAATTTCTCCATTGACAATTTTGATAGACCATTTTAACCATCCAACCAAAGATTATACTCTATGTCTTCCGAAATGGAAGTAACCGGATGTGACCGAATTGAAGCGGCGGGTGTTGCATGCAAGCAGGAGATGCTTACTCTTCCTGGGCACCTGGTCTCACTCTCATATCGGGAGTTCGCTTCTTTTCATATGGTTGAGGTTTTTGTTTGTTTGCTTTGGTTCCTGTTTTATCCTGAGTTTGTATGCCTTCGGTTTCTGATTTTCTGAATTATCGATTTTCTGCTGTATACAGAGATATTGTCATTATCCATATTTGTCATTTATTCTTTATTCTATCTTTAGTGGGTTTTGTTGTCTTCTTTTTAAATAAGATGGCATACGCAGGCGTTAAAACGAATAAAATAAAAGGGAAATGTAGTTTATTTCCATTTTATTCTATTGGCTATAATAGCCAAGCAACAATAAAAAATTGCTTATCGTCATATTTGAGGATACAATTTCGATCGAAATAAAGAATAAATAAATCAGTATGTTACAAAGAGCATATCCTAACTATAGCCTATGGCGTCAATTAGCATAAATTAGGGTGAAATCAATCATCATCAATTATTGTTTGCGTACTAGGAAACTTTGATACCTAGAATTTAGACTGAACGATAAAAGAAAAGATGCAATGCTGGGATCACTTCGCTTATATCTTAAAAGTTATCAATGCACAAAGAATTCTATTATTAGTTTTGATTGTATGGATTCTGATATCCAACTTGTGTTACTTTTACTCATACTCACGTTACAAACTAACCAAGAGAGAGCAAAAATTCGTGTACAAAGATTTTAAAGGAGATCCTTACGTTGATTTAGGAAAACCTTGCAACCTTGAGCAATTTTTCCACAGACGTCTTCCGAACAAAACATTTGATAACGTTAGCTTGCCTCCAATGCCTACACAGAGACGCTACCTCATTTACACTTGTAGAGGATATTGTGGCGGACTTGGCGATCAAATCAAAGCTGTCACAGCAAGCTATGCTATCGCCAAACGATCAGGCAGGGAACTCCGGATACAAGAGACCATTCCGTGCGGCATCACGACCTATTTGAGGCCGAAGATGTACGATTGGACATTTGACGAAAGAGAAATCCAAGAATTGAATTTCACGTTTTGTAATACGAACGATGTGAGAAAGACAAGAAATAAACAACTTTATGAATATCTCTTATATCTGAATGATACCGTCATTTTTCTAAGATCAAACCGAAGATACAGAAACATAGACGAGGAATACCGAAATATTCTCAGAGCGAATTATAACAAGTTGTTTGATCTGAAACCGGAAATTAAGAGAGAACTGAATGGATTTAAGGATAGATATGTACAAGAGAACAAAACAGTATGTGCTCATCTGAGAGTTGGTAACAACCCTGGATTTATGGACAGTAGATATAATAACCTTGGAAATCTGAGCGCGATTTGGGAATTTCTATCTAAGTATGATAGTAATGGACATGTAATTTACATCGCCACTGATTCTACTGCTGTAAGAGAAGCAGCTAGGAGACGGTTCCCGGATCGTTTTATAGATATGCCAGGGCCGGTTGTGAATACAGCATTTAAATTCGATGATGATTCTTGCTCGGTCTTCAGAAAAATATTTTTAGATTTTACATTTCTTACCACGTGCGACGTCCTGCTCTTAACGTTTAGCGGTTTTGGAGAACATGCTTCCCTATTAAGGACAAAAGCTGGCAACCAGTACTGCTTCCAAAATGGAAAAATATATCCTTGTCCAATTTATTCAATTATTAGTAATAGATCAGTAAAAGAATTAAATCCTTTACTTGATATGTGAAAAAGAATAAAAGGTATGTTTGTGTTATATGTAAGACAAATTTCAAGGTATTTAATGGGTAATGATGGAAATTATGCCAATAACATCGAAATCAGGTGTATTCATCACTTTATATTTTCTTTGTCACATGATATTTTAGAAATTTTTGCATAAGCCTAGAAGATATTGAAATAAAAATATTTTAAAAAAGGTCTTGTTTAAGAGTTATCCCTCGTTGATGGAAAAAAAAAATAAAAAACTAATTGATGAACTCTAAATTTTTTCAGCAAAGTTTGATATTTTATTCAGAAATTGATGACTTATCGATATTTGATGTCTATTGACAATTTAAAGAAAAATGTATCTTTTTACAACAGAGTGAAATACAAACCGTTAGCGCCAATAACTCTTAATTCTAATCAATATCCAATTATATATATTCACATTACTAGCATATTTCCCATGTTGAACGCCCATTAGGCAACTTATATTCCAATAATTTGGGTTGCTATCGTGATGTCACGTTTAAGTTTCGCATGTAGGGAGAATTCACCAACGTTCAAAGGCATTTGACGCTATAAAAGGCAAAATATGCGAACTGCATGCGAATAAAAATGACCGATATTTAGAATTAATGTAAAAATAAGTAATGACTGTCTTATTTTTGGTGTCCATGGGTGTATAATTCTGGTTGGACACGTGCAAATTTTCCGAGAATCGCTTCGCTTCATTTCTGAAATATATATTTCCGATATCCAAATTGGTCAAAATATGCAAACAATTTTAACTCAATAACTATATATATGTTGTGGTTATAGGTCTCAGGATTCCATAAAAGGGTGGCCCTTTTACTTCTCATTGCCCATTGAATACCTTGGTTCGCGTATTGATTTAAGTCGGCGGACGGAACAGGTTGTAGATCGAACTGCGCAAATGTCATTGTGAATAACCAGTATAATCATGCAAACTCCACATTCTTTATCCTCTCAATAAAGAGACAAAATGGAGACGCTTTTTGGTATTGTTTTGGTTTTTATTTTGCTAAAAGTTTGGTTGGATATCAAGAAGAACAAGTCGGAAATGTATTCTTTTGATAAAGGGAACTTCATATAGCAGATATCTTTTCTAACTTTCTTCACTGTTTTAAATGATTTGCAATTTAGCTAAAACACCCTATAATTGGAAAAAAACCCATTTTTGCCACCAAAAGATTTGTTTTAAAGAATGTTATCAATATGGTGATAACATATAATTTGTGGTATCGGAGGAATGACTTTAAAGCAACTAGTAGGGATTCTAATGGGAACAAATTGTGCTCCACTACTTGTTGATATTTTTCTATACTCATATGAATCCTAGTTTGATAATTCTTTGCTCTCTCGCGGAGAGAAACGCCTAGCACTCCAATGCACTACATAATGATAACATTATATTGATGACGTGCTCTCAATTAACTATCCAAATTTTGCTCATTACCCAAGCACAATCTATCTCTATGAACAAGAGGTGAAGGAAATCACTGAAATAATTAAGTTTGCTTCATATTTAGATGTCTCTACGGGCAACTTATCCCACTTTTGCTTCAGAATGCTCATGTTCAATGTATTATTTAGATTTCAATAGAACGTTTTGTTGAGTCGATATATATTGTTAGGGATGCACGACGCTGTTGAAATCACATTTCTAGTCTGAATTATGTATTTATTTTAGAAAAAATTTAACAAATAGAATATTAAAGTTGTTATTAAATTATTTTGAATGTTTTCATTCCGCGGTTCGCAAGCGTTCCAATGGAAATTCTAATGATTTTGACTTGCCTTCTCGACACTGATGGGCACTTCTTTGATGTTAATTTAGTCTCCGCTGTAATTCCGTTTTGTTATGACAGCTTTAGGATCAATGGAATACCATTTATCAATTTTAGTGTACATGTATTTCTTTATCAAATTTATTCAGCGTGGCGCTAATTACAATTATTTGTTTTTATTACGTCGCCAATGAGCGAATTATGGGTAACGCTAAGACAGGAATTAGGACGGACTTTGGGCTTCATTTGAGTCCTACCTACTTGTAACACGATTCATGTGATACATGAAAATAATAAGAACGGCGCGATTTAACAGCGCTATCTACAATGCCTATGACAATGTCTTAGTTGCCCTTTGTGTTTCTGTGGAGCTTGAGCCCTTGTTTCCATCTTGTTTCCATCTGTTTGTCCTATTTACTTTTCGGGTGAGAAAGTTCTGTTTTCTTTGTAAGCCTTTTGTTTATTAGTTTTAGGAATATGGTTTCTGCTTTTGTGTTTGATTTTCATTCACTGAATCTTTAACAAGATTGTATGAAGTCTTTATTGGGTAATTGGACACTCATTACCCTAAGAGTCACAAAACCGTCTCACAAACAATTTGTTTGTATAATTACATTGAACTGTTTTCGCCTATAATGCCTAAGGCCTCTTCGCTTCTAAGTAATTGTTATATCATATATACCTCCGGGTTACACATTCATGATGCTTACGTTAGATTATACTCACTGTCGGAGAAGGTTGATCAAGATAAATATATACTGCATTATCTTTTATTTATTATAACCAGTGAGTCAAACACAAATCCAAAAATCAGAATCAAAGTACATTCAGTGGGCAAGAAAACCATTAGAGACATAAAAATCCATTAATATACAAACAAAGCATTTCTGCAGAGAAGCATAATGAGACCCAAAAGAAAATGAGATGAGTATCCTGGAGCAGTACGCATCTCCTGCTAGTAGCAACACAAGTGACCTCTTACATATGTGTTTCAATTTTTATGTATTATTGAATATATTGAATGTGTATGATTATCATTTTCATGCGTATATGAAAAGGATAATTTTCAAATTTATTATGAACGTCAGGATTCCACAATAGAAATAATAAAATTTGACATATTCGTCTATTCGTCTTATGAAATAATGGGAGCAACTAGAGACGGAATTTTTCCGTTCAGTGTGTATGTTTACGTGGTAGATAAACGTGATGTCGCGTCATTTGCGTATGTGTTCTGCTGTGATACTACAACGTCGTGTTGTTGAAGATTGTCTTCTTATTGTTGTATATAATCGTACAAGTAGTAACATAGTAGCTATTTCAGAAATTATTATCATCAGTTTTGCCTTGAGGATAGTATATCATCCGTCCACAATTACAAAGACCAATTGAACCATCCAACCAAAGATTGTACTCTATGTCTTCCGAAATGGAAGTAACCGGATGTGACATTTCTACAGAATTGAAGCGGCGGGTGTTGCATACAAGCAGGAGATGCTTACTCTTCCTGGGCACCTGGTCTCACTCCCATATCGGGAGTTCGCTTCTTTTCATATGGTGGAAGTTTTTGTTTGTTTGCTTTGGTTCCTGTTTTATCCTGATTTTTTACGCCTTCGGTTTCTGATTTTCTGAATTATCGATTTTGTGCTGTATACAGGTATATGGTCATTATCCATATTTGTCATCCACCCACAATCATCATTATCTCTTGTTTATACATATTTAAAGACATATTTCTAATCCAGTTGGATTCTTCGTTCTGTCAGAAATTATAATACATGTATTCGGTTGGTGAAACATTAACATCCCTCGTATCGCAATTTGAAAAATTACGGTAAGCATCTTTAATAGGCCACATACAGAATATCAGACACCTCTGAGGATAAGAGGGAAGTTAAATGTATCACAACAATTTGTTGTAGTTGCCGACTACAACGAATTTTGTTTTTAGGTCAGAGTTACATGTATATAAACATGTTAGAAGTATCTGAATTATTATTGAATACTTTTAAGAATTGCATGCAGCCAGAGGACGCTCACACCTTCCGGGCACCTGGTCCTACCTCCATTAGGGGGTTCACAGTTGCCTTGTTAATGGAGACTTACACAATAATGCCAAATTTCCCCTGGATCATTGACTCCTGAATTACGATTACTTCTCCTCTGGCTTCATTCACAACGTAAACTTTTTTCTAATTTTGATAAAGTAAACGTGCTACTCATTTCTCACCACACAAGACAATTTGAAATGAATTTTGGCTGTATCTGAAAATTACTTTAGCTGGAAGCATCACTTGAGCCAAGTTGAGGATTTTCTACCCGATACACGTGTTTGGTGCAAAGGAATTGGTTTGAAATTTTCTTCTAGAAGGTAAAGAGTTGGAACATTTCCGTATAATTTTTAAACGTAATGTCTACTGCAAAAAGGTAACCAAAATATTATATTTAGTCTACCCTGCTAGATTCTAAAGGAGTTGTCCATCTTTGATTGAATGTAATAGATGAATGACATAGACTGAAAATGCCCAATAGCTTTTGTTTCTCTTCAAGTTTCCTGAATGTGTCGTGAAAGAAAATGGAAGGTAAGTGTGTAGTGTATATCGATGTTTGATTATACAACACTTTATACACCATGTATTTACAAAAAAAAAATAATATAGATTCGCCTTGTAAAGAAATGTTCATTGGTTTATACATTATACATACAAGTATATTGTTTTAAAGGTGCTTGTTCATTATTTGGGGATGTGCTTTAATGATAGATTAAGAAAACATCTAAATAACTAATCGCAACAATTTTAGGCATCTACATTGTATAACTATCTCCAGACAAATGTACGTGATACCTATTACGCTTTCTCGGATGGCATTCACGGCCGAGAGTATATAAACCAAGATAAGTCTTTATTTTCTTATACATCTACTTTCATATACAAGCAATTTTGAGAGTAAATTGTGTATTCGTAGTAAATTGTATATTCCTAGTAAATTTTGTATTCGTAGTAAATTGTATATTCCTAGTAAATTCTTTATTTCTAGTAAATTGTAAATTTCTAGTAAATTGTGTATTCCTAGTAAATTGTGTATTCCTAATAAATTGTATATTCCTAGTAAATTGTGTATTCCTAGTAAATTGTGTTTTCCTAATAAATTGTATATTCCTAGTAAATTGTGTATTCCTAGTAAATTGTGTATTCCTAGTAATTGATTCGAAGTTTTGGCCTGACAAGTCTCCGGCGCGATAGTAGGAGAAGACACGTTTTTGGTGTATGACATTCTACAAGGGTCTCGAGAAGATGTATACATGTAGTATTACAACCATAAATCATAGAGGACGAAAAAATTGTAGAAATCAATTTGTGCGACGCACACATATTAACTGCAACGTTCTTCTAGTTAGTCTGAATATCTAAACAAATAAAATGTTAAATGACATATATGGAGAACATCATATCCCTATCAAGAAAAACAAAATCGTTAATCGAAAAATCATCAAACCAAGGGCATACAAAACTAGAATAAAACCAGATCTAAGGCAAAGGAACAAAAATACATGTATAAAAAATCTACAATAAGGAGAGAAGTGACCAACCTGCGAAGGAGTGAGATCAGGTGGCCAGGAAGAGTGAGCATCTCCTGCTTGCATGCAACACCCTCCACTTCAATTCGGTAGAAAGGTCATAAATCTCACAATTCGTTAGAAAGGTCACATCGGTAACTCCCACACACACAAAAAAAAAAATATAAATTGGCATGTCATGGCACAAAAGGTCTACAGTATCAATATATCATTTATGGCATTGGACAAGGAGACGTCATTGTGTGCTACATATCGACTCTAGAACTTCTTTAGTGACGATGTCAGTTGTGCTCTATTGTGGGTGCTCTTGATGTTATCGTCAGGATCTTCTTTAACTCATTGAAGTCGTCACGTTTGTCATAGAGTGAGGTGTTCATATTACCATGGGCATCCAAATAGGACGCTGAATTATTGGTTTCTGTCGTTTAACTTCAATCTCAAAGGGATAGTTTGCGTCAAGGTAATCTGAAAATTTTGGAAAATTGATTGACAGTAGATCATCAATGTATCTGTACGTGAAATTGAAGTTAAGAGCTAATTGTTTTTTGCCACTAGAGATTAAGAATTGAATAAATTAAGCTTCGTGTGAGTATAAAAATATGACAGCAAGGAGCGGGACACAATTGGTTCCCATTGGAATGCCAACAACCTGTTGAAAGACCTTACCTCCAAAGACCACAAAAATATTATCGATCAGGAGATTCAACATCTTAATGACATCTGATTCGGTATACTTTGGTATCTTTAACTGAAAGCCGTCTAGCTCTCAGAACAAAATCTGAGTACTTGCAGCTTGCCCGTGCATAACGTATTAATTGCAAAACGAAAACGCCATATGCTGGTGACGACGGGATATTGCTACTCAGAAAAGGAGAAGTTATATTAAAATTGAAGTCGTCACGTTTGTCATAGAGTGAGGTGTTCATATAAAGACAACATGACATCCAAATAGGAATTATTTATCTCTGTCGTTTCTATAACTTCAAGCTCAACGGGATAGATTGCGTCAAGGTAATCTGCAAATTGTTGATTATTGATGGACAGTAGATAATCAATGTATCTGTACGTGAAGTTGAAGTTAGGAGCTAATTGTTTTTTGCCCTCAGAGATCAAGGATTGAATAAATTCAGCTTCGTATGAGTATAAAAATATGTCAGCAAGGAGCAGGATACAATTGGTTCCCATCGGAATGCCAACAACCTGTTGGAAGACTTTACCTCCAAAGACCACCAAAATGTTATCGTTCAGGAAATTCAACATCTAAATGACATCTGATTCGGTATACTTTGTTTTTGATTCAGATTTCTCTTTTACAAAGTAAGTTTTGTCTTAAAATAAGACGATGAATTTATATTTACGATTACCGTTTTTACTCGTAAATGCGTTGCTATTAATTTGTGACAGTCTCTCTTTCAATTTAGTATGTGGAATTGTGGTGTAAAGTGTCAAAAAATCAAACGATTCTATAGAGTGTACTCTTTTAAACTTTGTTTATTTGAGGTGTTCTAAAAGCTCTTTCGATTTTTTTAAGATCCACATTTGGTTTATACCGCTACGCGAATACACGGTTGAATAATACTTTTGAAGGCTTGACTTAATTTCAGATAAAATGTTGTTGAGTAAGATCGATACAGATTTGGTCAAAAATTTTGACGAACCAGCGATGGAACGTTGTTGATACGGATTTTTTGTGAATTTTTGGTTTACAGTACAGGAACGGTAGATCTAGATCCAATTTGTTGGTGTTAAGACCTAAATAAGCTAGTGCTGATTTGTGTTTTTCAATTACTTCTGATGCCGAAAAAATTGTTGGAGCATAGGTGTGATTTCCAGAAGTCGAATTTAGTCCCTATTCTTTAGGCTTTCTAAATAATGCTTTATGCAGGTGAATGTGTAATTATTAGAAGCTTTGTCTGCTGGTGTGATGATATAATGTTCTTGGAGGCAGGTTGATGCTGTGATTACATCAGGGTCTTTGAAGACAGACTCGAATCTGGTGTTCACAGTTGGTTTTTAAAAATGTTTGATTTTGGAGAAAAGCAATCCTCGATGCATAATATCCATTCAGAAAGAGTGTCATGTGGAATAGTTGATTGTTGTATTATTTGACTGTTCGCTGTGTAGAGGCCAAATTGTGTATTTTTCGGAGATCCGTATGCGCTCGTTTTCCGTATAATTTGAAAATCTTTTGATTCGATGGACAAACGGATGCAGCATACTAAACAGCAACAATCTCAAAATGGCGATATCACGAAGCATGATGATGTTTTATTCTATGGCGTCATCCAAAATTCGCCGCATTCCATAAATTTGCGAATCAGTTTCGTCGAGAGAAATTTGTTTCATAAGGAGGAAAAGCCTCTAAATTTGTTTTTTTGATCATTGAACTTTAAATAATATTACCGACTTACAAGTGGGAGTCATTCGATAACGTCGCAGTGTCCAAACACATGACATCGGATATTGTAAGCATGCATTACATTTTAAAAGCGGAAGTCACACAAAGAATTTAAAATACAAATTTTTTCATGGGCATCAATGAACTTTGACTTGGGTAAAAATCAAATACCTTACAAACATGGTAAATGCATAAAAACATGACAAAGTCGAAAATTCAAAATTTCATGCTTTTAATAAACTAGAAGAGATTTTTTTGATAATCAAAAAGTCTTACTTTAGTCCTAAACTGTTTATCCTATCTCAATACCATCATTGAAACAAACAAACAAATAAGGTCACATAATCAATAGCTTGTGCATGTTGAATACATTATAATAGTGTACTATGCGTTTCTTTTTTTAAAGAGTATATTAGTGCTATATCGCTAATTCCCTAAAGAAGACTTTTGAAAAAAAAAATCAAACCGAAAATAGGACGCTTGGATTTTTCACATTGAAAACAAACTTTCAACTTTGAAGATTTCCCTCATTCGTTCAACACATAAGAGAATATGGTATTTTCTCAATTTCCTGCAAATTTCATGATAGTATCGATCGTTAAAAAGTCATAAATTATTATCTCTCAAGACTCTACATCAGACAACAAAAACATTGTCATTTTTATCTGTCAGTTAGAAAGTATCAAATCATTCGGTTGTGAAATTCCAACCCTCCTCAGTCATTAAAGTTCTAAAAGCAGATCATTGAACCTAATATCGCCGAGATTGGTGTAATTGATCATAGTACACAGTTTTTTTTCCTTCATAGTTCATTGTAGCTCAAAGGTCCACAAAAATAATTCCACCAGTTATTTTGCAATGAGACTTCACACATCCAATAAATGACCGTTTTCCTATAAAATACTTGAGTGCTGTAAAAATTTAATATTTTTGACACCCTTATTTAGCCAATAAACAAAACAACCCATGTGGCCTCAGCTCGGGGTCATGAACTTGTGTATTCTTCCGCCAACTTTGTCACATACTAATGTCAACATGTAGGAATCACACATCAATAAAAATATTTTTATAATTTTTTTCAACCTTTATTTAGAAAATTTGCATACTCAACATGTTTAATTTCACATTATAACATGCAAAAATAAATTACCAAAGGTTGCATACAGAATTCTCATAGGGACTATACAGGTGGTCAATGAATCAAGGGAGAAAACTGTGTACTATGATCTAAAAATCCCTTAAACATTTTCCAAATTTAATGAAATTTTGCATACTAAAAATTGACTATATATCTAGATGATGTTCAAAATTTCAATTTAATTAATTACCATCTTCATATCTTTTAAAGAGGAACAAATCAGCATATATCATGGTTAAAATTGCATGCCAATTTGATGTGAAGCCAAAAAGTGTGAAGTTCCAGCTAATATTTCTAGCATTTAATTAAACAATAATTAATTAACTGAGCATTAAAAAATTAGAACAATCATATTCTTATGTCATTTTGAGACTTGAAGTTTTTTTTTTCAATTCCTTATAATTTAATTTTTAAAAATAAAAATAATACAATTTATTCATTTTATAAGGGAAAAAAATAATTAGAAATGTAAATAAAGTTTTCCAATACATGTATGAGGAACAAAAAAATCCCAAAATACATACTCAAACAGATTAATCATCTGCAAGCATTACATTGTTTGTTTAGCCTTATTTAATAGCCAAATAGACTGAGGGGGTCAGCCAAATCTGAGGGCCAGAATATTGATGAGCTGTTTGTTTGATGCCCCATAAAGGGATTAAGGAGTGATGCACATGTTTGATTTGATTGTAATCTTATTAATGTAAGATGGTGAAGTGTACAAAGAAGACAACTGATGTTATTTCAGTATACATAAGTGGTATATATGGATAATTTAACTAAATTATGAACTGTTTTAAAAGAAAAATCCACTGTTTTGAGTAATGTAGAATTCCATGTCTATGCATTTATATAGAGTAAAAACATATTTCAAGCATTCTTGCATATCTTCAAAATGAAAAGTTTGTATCATGAACATTTTATTTTCACAAAAATATAATATGGAATGTCCCTCTGGTATCATAGTATGACTAAAAAGACCATTTTCGATACTACACTCAGCCAATTGAGTACCTGAATTTTCTAACCATGGACTAGACACTGGATCCACCTGTATATGCAAATTTCATCACATTATCATCTGAAACATTAAAAAAAAGGAATTAAGTCAGGTTTACAACAGACAGTGCATATTGAGAAACTAATGTACAAGCTGAATGAACTAAATTTACAAGTGAAATGATTAAATTTCTATGCCAGATTACAATTTAAGTATTGTACTTTTTTTAAATGTCATGGCATCTGTGATCTCATTAGAGTACAATTATTGGGGAGGGGGGCAAGGGGGCAAAAAAGGGTATGGACACGGAGGGAAGGGGGCAGTAGGCGGGCTACTGAACAACCCATTGAAATTACATGCTTTTCCATGTTTTAATTGAAATAGTATGTGCGGATAAGAGAACGAAAGATTTATTCCTGATGCATTAAATAATCTTTTTGAATAGGCCCACTTGGGCCTCTTGTTCTATTTTTCGTTGGATTTTTTTTTCAAGTTTTACTTCAATTCATGGTCATAATCAGTATACATGTAAGGTGAAGCGGTTATAAATTTAACCCAAATTTAGCTTTTTTGTACCTAACCCAGCGCTCGTTTTTCAACGTAATGGAAAACGTCAGAGGAAACTCTAAAATTTTGCTTCAAAGTTCGTCTGACAACAAAAAATAATGCAAGCAGCGGATTCCATTCATACCTGTTGATTACATGTTCGAATTTTAGTGCAGAAAATTCATAAATATGACTTTTACGGCTATAAAGGGTTATTCCCGACTTTCATATGCATCGCCCTGTAAGATCATAGTACACAGTTTTTTTTCCTTCATAGTTCATTGTAGCTCAAAGGTCCACAAAAATAATTCCACCAGTTATTTTGCAATGAGACTTCACACATCCAATAAATGACCGTTTTCCTATAAAATACTTGAGTGCTGTAAAAATTTAATATTTTTGACACCCTTATTTAGCCAATAAACAAAACAACCCATGTGGCCTCAGCTCGGGGTCATGAACTTGTGTATTCTTCCGCCAACTTTGTCACATACTAATGTCAACATGTAGGAATCACACATCAATAAAAATATTTTTATAATTTTTTTCAACCTTTATTTAGAAAATTTGCATACTCAACATGTTTAATTTCACATTATAACATGCAAAAATAAATTACCAAAGGTTGCATACAGAATTCTCATAGGGACTATACAGGTGGTCAATGAATCAAGGGAGAAAACTGTGTACTATGATCAATTACAATCTCTTCTTTCGTCTTCATCCGGGTATTTAAGGGATACCGACCGCCTATAGTACGACTGTAAACCTATTTACTTCGAGTAAAGAGAAGCAAGATTAAAACCTTGCTCTGATATGTGCGTTCGTATTGTTAATAATTCAACTTTTACAAGTCTCGATCATCTTCTACCTAGCATTGAATTGAAGTCAAGGAAAACGAAATGTCTAATCAAAATCTAATGAGGATCACTGACGAGGGTGAAGTACCCGAAACGTGCATGTCTGGTCCATGTAAATTTATCTGCTCTAAAATGATGCTAATGAATTTGAAGACGTTAAACATCTACAGCCAAAGAACAGTTCTAGACCGAAAAAACTATGGTTTCTGAGGAAAATGGCCACCTAAAATCGACATCTCCGAAATAAAACTGTGTTATCAATCTCAGATAGAGAAATATGTATACTTATAGAAAACAAGTTAAAACAAAACCCTCCGCTCTTTCTAGGACAATGCAAATTTTGCATAAATATATATATCATAAAAATGTGTGATTTTGTCCCTTTTTCAATAAAAATAGCACAATATTTGCTAAATGTTGTCATTGAGAAATCATAGCGGATTGTTAACACTTTTTGGTCATATTACATTGTTTAGATTGAAGATCACTGACGAGGGTGAAGTACCTGAAACGTGCATGTCTGGTCCATGCTGCAAATTTAACTGTGCTTAAACGATGCTATTGGATTCGACGACGTTTGACAATAAACCAATCCAGATTGATCTATCAGGTATTGCGATTTGTTTTTTCAATGATTATTAACAATTTTCCTGGAAAACAAATTCATTTAATTGCTTCAAATGACGTCATCAAGCAGAATCTAAATTTGACAAAAACATCCCAAACATCAATTTAAAAAAAAAATAAAGTCAGTGTTTTGATATTTTCGCGCTTAAATGTACATGTATAATACAGCACAAAATTACCTTAGATGACCGTCCAAAGTCGACGCCAGGTGTACATTGGTCTCCTTCCTTAAATGTGTTGTCATCAATGTTTAATGTTTCTGTACGTCTGTTACGATTGTTTTGTATGATGTTCTAGTGAATATTGTTGTGTCTTTTTGCGATTTGGAATTTATATGATGTCATTCATGTGTCACTTTATGTGGGATTATTTCGCTGGGTGAATGCAGGGTGGTCATGCTGGAGATCATTCCCTTTTCTTTTATTCCTATTACATCTAGTGTCTGACATTTTTCCGTAAGGACAGTTTCAAATGAGTTAAAGGAGATCCTGACGATAATCTCAACAGCATTCACAATAGAGCACCAAACTGAGCATCGACGGACCCCCAGCAAGCTAGAGGTGGGATCAGGTGCTCAAGAAACAACACCTCGATCTTGACAGGTCACCTTTTACGTGCATTTTCAATAGTTTTGAGTGTGAGTTTTAAGCTATTATGGTATTTCATTTGAGTATTTCAATGCCATGTTGAACATGAATCTGCAGTAGATAAATAAGAATGACTTAAGATAAAATTAGCGTTCGTTTGGGATCAGACTTGCAAAATAATGATACCTTTTATTGTAATGACAAATATGGATAATGACCATATCCCAATACATTGTAAAACATACCCAAATATACGGAAATTTCCAATTAATTGGCATATTTTGACTTGTTTTGAATTAACAAACCAGTATTCATCTACAATTTTTACTGAAAAACAAATTTTCAGAAGGATACCTACCTGCAACAGGAGCTAGAAACAGCACGCTTAAAACAATGATAATGTGATACGTTGCGAAAAAAATGATCGAAATGTGTTTTATCCTCGGTGGTTCGAGTGCTGCAAAGAGAAGACTATAATCAAATGTCTAACTAAATATTTATGTTCAATTAAAAATAAAATCACTATATAACATTATTCATTTCTTTTTTTATTTGTCGGGTAAATAAACACTTATTTCCTTATGCAGTGTGAAGCAGTTACACTCATTCACCGTAAATAAATGTTTTTAAGTGCATCAATTGCTTCTTTCCAGCTCCGTCGCCTGAAAGAAGCCTCTATCAATTTGACATCATATATATTTTAATTTGCTATTTCAGAAACGTCTCATTTCATCCAAAAGCATCATCGAAATCAAAGGAGGTTAAAATCTTAACTATTTTGAACATAGATTTTATTTGGACATGCTACTGAATCGACTCTATAGGAATTTTGGAGCCGCACATTCTCTGCAAAGAAAAAGAAAGGAGGGGATGTCCAACAACACCCCAAAAAAAAAAAAACACCAAATGCAAAAACACAGAACAGATACACAAGAAAAGAGACACAAAATGGACAAGAAACACCAATGACCACACAAACCAACGAGACCAACTCATACCATACAAACATGAAATACAAAAGACCACACAAACCAACGAGACCAACTCATACCATACAAACATGAAATACAAAAGACCAAACAAACCAACGAGACCAACTCATACCATACAAACATGAAATACAAAAGACCACACAAACCAACGAGACCAACTCATACCATACAAACATGAAATACAAAAGACCACACAAACCAACGAGACCAACTCATACCATACAAACATGAAATACAAAAGACCACACAAACCAACGAGACCAACTCATACCATACAAACATGAAATACAAAAGACCACACAAACCAACGAGACCAACTCATACCATACAAACATGAAATACAAAAGACCACACAAACCAACGAGACCAACTCATACCATACAAACATGAAATACAAAAGACCACACAAACCAACGAGACCAACTCATACCATACAAACATGAAATACAAAAGACCACACAAACCAACGAGACCAACTCATACCATACAAACATGAAATACAAAAGACCACACAAACCAACGAGACCAACTCATACCATACAAACATGAAATACAAAAGACCACACAAACCAACGAGACCAACTCATACCATACAAACATGAAATACAAAAGACCACACAAACCAACGAGACCAACTCATACCATACAAACATGAAATACAAAAGACCACACAAACCAACGAGACCAACTCATACCATACAAACATGAAATACAAAAGACCACACAAACCAACGAGACCAACTCATACCATACAAACATGAAATACAAAAGACCACACATAAATTCACGAATCTTAATCATAAAAGATATTCTAGAGGACGCTACTGAAAACAATTCTGGCTGCTTCTGAAAATCACTTTGGCTGGTAGCATTACTGATAAGGACACGTGTCTGGTGCATAATAAATTGTTTTGAAATTTTCTTCAAGAATGTATAGAGTTGGAACACTTCCGTATCACTAACATTGATAGACTAAGATTAATTGTAATTATAACACACGATCATCTTTTCAAACCCACTGTCTCGTTCCTCGAATATTGCAGGTAAAAGAATCTGCATGTTTTTGGGTCTCAATAGTAGAATTTTTTCAAGTCGTGGACGATTAATTTCACTTATTATCATAGAACATAAACCCGACCCCCCCCCCAAAAAAAAAGAAACGCACATCATATTATACAGTATTTTTTTTTTCAATTGATCATAAATATTAAGTTAGACTTTTGATTATAGTTTTCTCTTTCCAGTACCGAATTACCGAGAATAAAACATATTATTCCAATCATTTTTTTCTATATCTAGCTCTCAGAACAAAATCTGAGTACTTGCAGCTTGCCCGTGCATAACGTATTAATTGCAAAACGAAAACGCCATATGCTGGTGACGACGGGATATTGCTACTCAGAAAGTCGTCACGTTTGTCATAGAGTGAGGTGTTCATATAAAGACAACATGACATCCAAATAGGAATTATTTATCTCTGTCGTTTCTATAACTTCAAGCTCAACGGGATAAATTGCGTCAAGGTAATCTGCAAATTGTTGATTATTGATGGACAGTAGATAATCAATGTATCTGTACGTGAAGTTGAAGTTAGGAGCTAATTGTTTTTTGCCCTCAGAGATCAAGGATTGAATAAATTCAGCTTCGTATGAGTATAAAAATATGTCAGCAAGGAGCAGGATACAATTGGTTCCCATCGGAATGCCAACAACCTGTTGGAAGACTTTACCTCCAAAGAACACCAAAATGTTATCGTTCAGGAAATTCAACATCTAAATGACATCTGATTCGGTATACTTTGTTTTTGATTCAGATTTCTCTTTTACAAAGTAAGTTTTGTCTTAAAATAAGACGATGAATTTATATTTACGATTACCGTTTTTACTCGTAAATGCGTTGCTATTAATTTGTGACAGTCTCTCTTTCAATTTAGTATGTGGAATTGTGGTGTAAAGTGTCAAAAAATCAAACGATTCTATAGAGTGTACTCTTTTAAACTTTGTTTATTTGAGGTGTTCTAAAAGCTCTTTCGATTTTTTTAAGATCCACATTTGGTTTATACCGCTACGCGAATACACGGTTGAATAATACTTTTGAAGGCTTGACTTAATTTCAGATAAAATGTTGTTGAGTAAGATCGATACAGATTTGGTCAAAAATTTTGACGAACCAGCGATGGAACGTTGTTGATACGGATTTTTTTGTGAATTTTTGGTTTACAGTACAGGAACGGTAGATCTAGATCCAATTTGTTGGTGTTAAGACCTAAATAAGCTAGTGCTGATTTGTGTTTTTCAATTACTTCTGATGCCGAAAAAATTGTTGGAGCATAGGTGTGATTTCCAGAAGTCGAATTTAGTCCCTATTCTTTAGGCTTTCTAAATAATGCTTTATGCAGGTGAATGTGTAATTATTAGAAGCTTTGTCTGCTGGTGTGATGATATAATGTTCTTGGAGGCAGGTTGATGCTGTGATTACATCAGGGTCTTTGAAGACAGACTCGAATCTGGTGTTCACAGTTGGTTTTTAAAAATGTTTGATTTTGGAGAAAAGCAATCCTCGATGCATATTATCCATTCAGAAAGAGTGTCATGTGGAATGGTTGATTGTTGTATTATTTGACTGTTCGCTGTGTAGAGGCCAAATTGTGTATTTTTCGGAGATCCGTATGCGCTCGTTTTCCGTATAATTTGAAAATCTTTTGATTCGATGGACAAACGGATGCAGCATACTAAACAGCAACAATCTCAAAATGGCGATATCACGAAGCATGATGATGTTTTATTCTATGGCGTCATCCAAAATTCGCCGCATTCCATAAATTTGCGAATCAGTTTCGTCGAGAGAAATTTGTTTCATAAGGAGGAAAAGCCTCTAAATTTGTTTTTTTGATCATTGAACTTTAAATAATATTACCCACTTACAAGTGGGAGTCATTCGATAACGTCGCAGTGTCCAAACACATGACATCGGATATTGTAAGCATGCATTACATTTTAAAAGCGGAAGTCACACAAAGAATTTAAAATACAAATTTTTTCATGGGCATCAATGAACTTTGACTTGGGTAAAAATCAAATACCTTACAAACATGGTAAATGCATAAAAACATGACAAAGTCGAAAATTCAAAATTTCATGCTTTTAATAAACTAGAAGAGATTTTTTTGATAATCAAAAAGTCTTACTTTAGTCCTAAACTGTTTATCCTATCTCAATACCATCATTGAAACAAACAAACAAATAAGGTCACATAATCAATAGCTTGTGCATGTTGAATACATTATAATAGTGTACTATGCGTTTCTTTTTTTAAAGAGTATATTAGTGCTATATCGCTAATTCCCTAAAGAAGACTTTTGAAAAAAAAAATCAAACCGAAAATAGGACGCTTGGATTTTTCACATTGAAAACAAACTTTCAACTTTGAAGATTTCCCTCATTCGTTCAACACATAAGAGAATATGGTATTTTCTCAATTTCCTGCAAATTTCATGATAGTATCGATCGTTAAAAAGTCATAAATTATTATCTCTCAAGACTCTACATCAGACAACAAAAACATTGTCATTTTTATCTGTCAGTTAGAAAGTATCAAATCATTCGGTTGTGAAATTCCAACCCTCCTCAGTCATTAAAGTTCTAAAAGCAGATCATTGAACCTAATATCGCCGAGATTGGTGTAATTACAATCTCTTCTTTCGTCTTCATCCGGGTATTTAAGGGATACCGACCGCCTATAGTACGACTGTAAACCTATTTACTTCGAGTAAAGAGAAGCAAGATTAAAACCTTGCTCTGATATGTGCGTTCGTATTGTTAATAATTCAACGTTTACAAGTCTCGATCATCTTCTATCTAGTATTGAATGGAAGTCAAGGAAAACGAAATGTCTAATCAAAATCTAATGAGGATCACTGACGAGGGTGAAGTACCCGAAACGTGCATGTCTGGTCCATGTAAATTTATCTGCTCTAAAATGATGCTAATGAATTTGAAGACGTTAAACATCTACAGCCAAAGAACAGTTCTAGACCGAAAAAAACTATGGTTTCTGAGGAAAATGGCCACCTAAAATCGACATCTCCGAAATAAAACTGTGTTATCAATCTCAGATAGAGAAATATGTATACTTATAGAAAACAAGTTAAAACAAAACCCTCCGCTCTTTCTAGGACAATGCAAATTTTGCATAAATATATATATCATAAAAATGTGTGATTTTGTCCCTTTTTCAATAAAAATAGCACAATATTTGCTAAATGTTGTCATTGAGAAATCATAGCGGATTGTTAACACTTTTTGGTCATATTACATTGTTTAGATTGAAGATCACTGACGAGGGTGAAGTACCTGAAACGTGCATGTCTGGTCCATGCTGCAAATTTAACTGTGCTTAAACGATGCTATTGGATTCGACGACGTTTGACAATAAACCAATCCAGATTGATCTATCAGGTATTGCGATTTGTTTTTTCAATGATTATTAACAATTTTCCTGGAAAACAAATTCATTTAATTGCTTCAAATGACGTCATCAAGCAGAATCTAAATTTGACAAAAACATCCCAAACATCAATTTAAAAAAAAATAAAGTCAGTGTTTTGATATTTTCGCGCTTAAATGTACATGTATAATACAGCACAAAATTACCTTAGATGACCGTCCAAAGTCGACGCCAGGTGTACATTGGTCTCCTTCCTTGAATGTGTTGTCATCAATGTTTAATGTTTCTGTACGTCTGTTACGATTGTTTTGTATGATGTTCTAGTGAATATTGTTGTGTCTTTTTGCGATTTGGAATTTATATGATGTCATTCATGTGTCACTTTATGTGGGATTATTTCGCTGGGTGAATGCAGGGTGGTCATGCTGGAGATCATTCCCTTTTCTTTTATTCCTATTACATCTAGTGTCTGACATTTTTCCGTAAGGACAGTTTCAAATGAGTTAAAGGAGATCCTGACGATAATCTCAACAGCATTCACAAAAGAGCACCAAACTGAGCATCGACGGACCCCCAGCAAGCTAGAGGTGGGATCAGGTGCTCAAGAAACAACACCTCGATCTTGACAGGTCACCTTTTACGTGCATTTTCAATAGTTTTGAGTGTGAGTTTTAAGCTATTATGGTATTTCATTTGAGTATTTCAATGCCATGTTGAACATGAATCTGCAGTAGATAAATAAGAATGACTTAAGATAAAATTAGCGTTCGTTTGGGATCAGACTTGCAAAATAATGATACCTTTTATTGTAATGACAAATATGGATAATGACCATATCCCAATACATTGTAAAACATACCCAAATATACGGAAATTTCCAATTAATTGGCATATTTTGACTTGTTTTGAATTAACAAACCAGTATTCATCTACAATTTTTACTGAAAAACAAATTTTCAGAAGGATACCTACCTGCAACAGGAGCTAGAAACAGCACGCTTAAAACAATGATAATGTGATACGTTGCGAAAAAAATGATCGAAATGTGTTTTATCCTCGGTGGTTCGAGTGCTGCAAAGAGAAGACTATAATCAAATGTCTAACTAAATATTTATGTTCAATTAAAAATAAAATCACTATATAACATTATTCATTTCTTTTTTTATTTGTCGGGTAAATAAACACTTATTTCCTTATGCAGTGTGAAGCAGTTACACTCATTCACCGTAAATAAATGTTTTTAAGTGCATCAATTGCTTCTTTCCAGCTCCGTCGCCTGAAAGAAGCCTCTATCAATTTGACATCATATATATTTTAATTTGCTATTTCAGAAACGTCTCATTTCATCCAAAAGCATCATCGAAATCAAAGGAGGTTAAAATCTTAACTATTTTGAACATAGATTTTATTTGGACATGCTACTGAGTCGACTCTATAGGAATTTTGGAGCCGCACATTCTCTGCAAAGAAAAAGAAAGGAGGGGATGTCCAACAACACCCCAAAAAAAAAACACCAAATGCAAAAACACAGAACAGATACACAAGAAAAGAGACACAAAATGGACAAGAAACACCAATGACCACACAAACCAACGAGACCAACTCATACCATACAAACATGAAATACAAAAGACCACACAAACCAACGAGACCAACTCATACCATACAAACATGAAATACAAAAGACCACACAAACCAACGAGACCAACTCATACCATACAAACATGAAATACAAAAGACCACACAAACCAACGAGACCAACTCATACCATACAAACATGAAATACAAAAGACCACACAAACCAACGAGACCAACTCATACCATACAAACATGAAATACAAAAGACCACACAAACCAACGAGACCAACTCATACCATACAAACATGAAATACAAAAGACCACACAAACCAACGAGACCAACTCATACCTTACAAACATGAAATACAAAAGACCACACAAACCAACGAGACCAACTCATACCATACAAACATGAAATACAAAAGACCACACAAACCAACGAGACCAACTCATACCATACAAACATGAAATACAAAAGACCACACAAACCAACGAGACCAACTCATACCATACAAACATGAAATACAAAAGACCACACAAACCAACGAGACCAACTCATACCATACAAACATGAAATACAAAAGACCACACAAACCAACGAGACCAACTCATACCATACAAACATGAAATACAAAAGACCACACAAACCAACGAGACCAACTCATACCATACAAACATGAAATACAAAAGACCACACAAACCAACGAGACCAACTCATACCATACAAACATGAAATACAAAAGACCACACAAACCAACGAGACCAACTCATACCATACAAACATGAAATACAAAAGACCACACAAACCAACGAGACCAACTCATACCATACAAACATGAAATACAAAAGACCACACATAAATTCACGAATCTTAATCATAAAAGATATTCTAGAGGACGCTACTGAAAACAATTCTGGCTGCTTCTGAAAATCACTTTGGCTGGTAGCATTACTGATAAGGACACGTGTCTGGTGCATAATAAATTGTTTTGAAATTTTCTTCAAGAGTGTATAGAGTTGGAACACTTCCGTATCACTAACATTGATAGACTAAGATTAATTGTAATTATAACACACGATCATCTTTTCAAACCCACTGTCTCGTTCCTCGGATATTGCAGGTAAAAGAATCTGCATGTTTTTGGGTCTCAATAGTAGAATTTTTTCAAGTCGTGGACGATTAATTTCACTTATTATCATAGAACATAAACCCGACCCCCCCCCCCCCCAAAAAAAAAGAAACGCACATCATATTATACAGTATTTTTTTTTTCAATTGATCATAAATATTAAGTTAGACTTTTGATTATAGTTTTCTCTTTCCAGTACCGAATTACCGAGAATAAAACATATTATTCCAATCATTTTTTCTATATCATAATGATAATCATTATGGTGAATTAAGCGGGTTGTTTCTAGCTCCTGTTGCATGGCCGCAGGTTCGGTATCCTTCGGAAATTTTGTTGTTTGGCCACTTTTCAAATTTTCAGTAAAGATGTAGATGAATAATGGTTTCTCTATTCGAATATAGTCATAATATGGCAATACATCTGAAAATTAAATGTCTTGGTGGAATTTTCGTATACTGGGGTATGTTTTACAATAAAGGATACCGTTATACAATGTACTTCAATTCTGATACCAAAGGAGCACTAAGTTTGTTTTCAGCCATTCTTATTTATCTGTTGCAGATTTATGTTCAACATCGCATTGAAATAATAAAATGAAATACCACAAAAATCTTCAGACGCACGTCTAAAACTATTGAAAATGGACGTACAGTCCCGAACAGTCATTATTAAGTTTGATATTCGCTTTCAATTTGTAAACGAATTGAAAGCTTTTTGAAAGCTTAGCATTCAAAATTTCGTGAACGATTGCTTTCAAAATTTTGAAAACTCGAGAGATGGCAAAATTTTGAAAGCTCGGAGCGTTCGAAGATTTGAAAGCTTCAGTCTTTCAAAATTTAGAAAGCGAATTCTCATAAACAAATTCTTATCAGTGATTTCCTAGCTATCATAATTTCGTCAGCGAATATCTTTCAAAACTCCGAAAGCTTATCGCTGACGAAATTTCATCAACTAGCTTTCAAAAATTTGAAAGCTTTTCGTTAGCTATTTTCAGTCGAGAAAACCAAGAGCGCCGAAATCAAAGCAATCATCGTCATTATTTGCTTGATTAATAATAATATGAATAATAATGATGTTTATTCAGATATATAAATATATATAACATGACATTGCAAAATCAATATTGAACCTGCGCGTTCAAAAAACTTTCTAAATTTCGTTAACATTAGCTTTCACAATTTCGTCAGCTATTGCTTTCAAAATTTCGTCAGCGATTGCTTTCAAAATTTTGTCAGCGGTTGCTTTCAATATTTCGAACGCTCCAAGATGACGAAAAGTTTTGAAAACTTTGCCATCTCAGTAGCTTTCAATAAAATAGATGACAAATAGATAACAAAATTTCACATTTAGCTTTGTACATTTCGTCATCTCGGCGTTTACTTTTTGATTTGTCCGGGGCTGTGAAAGTTGACATGTCAAGAGCGAGGTATTGTTTCTGCGTTTGCAAAAAAAGGTCACATGACAAATATGGATAATGACCATATTCCTGTATACAGCACAAAATTGATAATTCAGAAAATCTGAAACCGAAGGCATACAAAATCAGGATAAAACAATACTCGCTGAAGTAGGGTAATTTTGTGATGTGCAACACATTTAAAGGAGAAAAATATCAAACTACATGTACGGACTTAATTTTCAACAGAGTTTATATTTGTTTTGTTTTGTTTATTTTTTTTATATTAAATTCAGACTTTCTGTTTGATGACGTAATGTGAAGAAATTAGATGAATTTGCATTTGGGGAAAAGTGTTAATCATCATTAAAAAAAACCAAATCGCAATGTCTGATAGATCAATTTGGATAGGTTTAGCAGCTTTAATCATTTCAAAAAGGGAACGGAATTCATTGCAATGCGTTTCGAACCAAGTGACTTTATCATGACGCTGTGTCTGATCATGAAGACGGATTCGTTTGGCGTTTGACAAAATAAGTCACTCGTATACTTATCATTTATGACAGAAAGGAATAGAATACCTATACATTACATCATACATTTTATAGAATGAAGATTAAGTGGTGCCTTTCTTTTTTGTCGGGTATATATGCAAGTATCGAAGATGTCCAATAGATACATTATTTTCACTATATTAAAAAAATGCTTATTTACATAAAAAGGTAATTTGATTAATGTTTTATGTTTGCACCCTTGTAATTGTTCTTGGTTCATTATGTTTTTACGTGGATATCTAAGAGACCTTAAGCTTCGTATTTCGTTTTCGATTTTTTTTTATCTGTTCCACCCTTCAGATTCCTCCCTTATTCTTAACTCCCAATGGTCCCGCTACATCACTGAAAAGAAAGCCGTATTATATATATATATACATTGTGTCCGTGAATAATTATTATGAACTCTATATTTCATACTCAGACAACGTATATAGTTATTTAGCACGTGCGAAAAGTATTTATCATCGGGTATTTGACCATAAACGAGAGAAACTCCATTTTGGGTTGAAAACATTAATTCACCTTTCGAGAATCGAGATGTTGACCTGAGTATAAATGCAACAGTGTGTGTGATTTGTCAGATACATTTATCACCCTATATATGGAATGTAAACATAATCTTGGGCGGAGAAAAATAAAAGTGTTTTTATGTGCTGTAACGACTCAAATTTCATTAGTGGAAAGAGTTCAGAAAAATTATCCCTTTATGTCGCTCTTGTGTTGCAGGCGACATAAAAAGAACTCCTACAACGCAAAAGAAATAAATAGCACAAAACAAATACAAAAAAAAAAAAAAAAGAAAAAAAAGAAATAGTAAGTGTACCATCAAGCTTAAAAATGTATCATTTCGTTGTGGTTGCAAGTTTGTCCTCTAATACATTTGATTAAGTTGTCCATCGTTCTCCTATGAAGTTGTGTTATTGTCTCCGTTTGTTTGTCTTTTTTTTCTTTTCTCCGAAGAGAGCAAGGATATCTACACGTAAGCCTTTTGATTGTAATTTTTTGTTGCGAAATGTATTTGATGCTTCCCTTTATTTGTTGTTAACTGTTTCTATTTTTTTATTTAAAAAATTCTGAATTCAACATTATGTTCAACTTCGCCCCTTTATATTGATACAGCCTATAATGCATAAACATTTTAACGTCTTCAAATTCATTAGCATAATTTTAGAGCAGATAAATTTACAGCATTGACCAGACATGCACGTTTCGGGTATGTAACCCTCGTCAGTGATCCTCAATCTAAACAATGTTATATGACCAAAATTCGTGAAAATTATGTCCTTCATATACAGAAAGACGTAGCAAAATGGCTGGATTATGATGCTACAGGACCCAGGTTTTAGAAATTTGAAAAAAAAAATTGAAAACAGAAATTTTCAAATGCGTTTGAAGAAGATGATAAATTAGTTTGGAATAATGATGCATGTAAGTTGATAATAGATTGGTTTGGAATTTTCTTCAAGAAGGTATAGAGTTGGAAATCTACCGCATTATTGACGTGCCCTATGTTACACTAAAACTCATTTGATTTGTTAAAAAAGGTGTGGCAAACGACATACAACTCTGACAATTGTTGGAAAGTCATGTTTAGTCCCACAAGAAGTTGTATCAACTAACAGATTGGAGAAATGATCATATTCCGGTCTTCACCGATAAGATCCCGACAGATATGGAGTCATATATATTTCTTCACAGTTGTTGGGTATGCAGGTTTGGAAAGGTTGGTAGAATAAAACAGAATAAAACTGAAGATGGGTATCAAAATTTCTTGAAATTTCTAAAACATGGGTCCTGTACATATTCCACCCATCCTGCTTCCTCTTTCGGTAATTTTTTGTAAATAATAATTTTCACACTTTTTGGCAATATTACATTGTTTAGATTGAGGTTCACTGACGAGGGTCAAGTACCCGAAACGTGCATGTCGGGTCCATGCTGCAAATTTATCTGTTCTTAAATGATGCTATTTAATTTGAAGACATTTAATATCGTGTCAAACATAATGTTATTTTAATGACTTCAGAATCCTGTCATCTTTATAATTAAAAACTTAAGGCGATTCATTATCTTGGACACTTTCGATAAAAGTTAGAAACAAAGGATGGGATCTCCAAAACGACCCGGCTGCAGTACCAACACCAAAATACCGAAACACCCTTGTGTCAAAAAGGGAGGTGTTCCAATTTTTATCGTTTGAACACTATTTTCAAACCAATTTTAATGCACCAAACACGAATTACGGATAACCACATTATCTGCTACTAACATGGCAAATGGCCGTCCTAAGTCGGCACCGATTGTCCGTTTGTCTCGTTGGTTTATGTGTGGTCTTTCGTATTTGTTGATTTGACATCGTATTCGTGTTCTATGTACCACATCCGAGACTTGTTGGAGGCTCCTTTCAATCAGACAAGCTAAATTTATTACAGTATGGCCCTTCAGTTTGATTTTTTAAATTATGTGCATCTACTTTATAAAGAGAACATGGTTCCAGATTTCATGTAGTGAATGTAGGTCGATTCAGTTTCATAGTAAAATAAAATCTATGATCAAAATAAGCGCATTGTTGGGATGGTTCTAGATTGTTAGCCGCCTTTAATTTCAATGATATTTTAGGAAAAAATGAGAAGCTTCAAAAATTACAAAATAATATATGATGTCAAAATGATAAAGGGCCATAAACAAAACTTCTTTCGGGCGACGAGCTGGAAAGAATGTAACTAATTCAATTGAATCAATCAATTGGGAGAAGTCTGTTTAGAATAATTGCTCCACATCGCAAAAGAAAATAAGTGTAGAAAATATGAAAATGAAAGTGTTCCAACTGGTTGCCTTCTTGAACAGCATTTCGGAAAACATAACACAATTAGAACAAGTACAAAAGAGATGCAACCAGGAGACGCCGACTCTCCCCGGGCACCTGGTCTCTATTCGGAATGTTATTCATTCCGGGGTTCGCAACCGTTTCGATGGAAATTCTCACGATTTTGCCTTGCCTTCTCGACTTTGAGAATGAATAACTGTTAGGTACTTCTTTGATGTTTATTTATCTAAAACGGACAAGATACACCAAATACAAGAGAACGCAAATTAAACAACAAGACCGATGGGTAATTGGTGCCGACCTTGGACGGCGATCTGTCACGTCACTAGCAGATGGTGTGGTTATCCGGATTACATGCGCGCACAACCCAGTGGTCTTGAAATACGCACAATTTAGCCTCCTCACTGTAAGATGGCCGAAATAATAAGACAGCAAAACCCAGGGACCCGATGAACACACCATGAATATGTAAAAAGGTATGAAAAACATGTTTCCCACATGATCAAAATACAATTTCATAAGCTTTGATAAATTATTCAGAATTGAGATTGTCTGTCACCTCTTTAGATTTTGTCATCAGCAGAATTGATGTTTTTCTTTAAAATCAACAATGTCATTTTTAAATGTCTCAAAGTTACTTGTTCGCTCCTATTTTCAAATAGACTAAGATTCTGTGATGTACTTTAATTTAGAGAGGTCTATAAAGATGTTGAAACTGCTCCCTTGCTATCAAAGCTGGTGATGGTGATACATTGTAACAACGGATGTTTGTGCACAAAAAAATGTCATTTTCTGTGAAGAAAGTAATTTTTGTCTTTCAGGGAATGTGGAAACCATGCGTGAAACTAAGAAGGAGGCAAGGATCTAAACCCTCAGAGTATGTCTGCATTCCTATTTGCAGATGATTTTTATATCATATTCGAAAATCAATGCTAGTTATTACCTATTGCATTGTAGGTCGGGGCCCTCTTAAAATAAATTTCTTAATCCTCTTATGCCTATTTTGTTTAGTTTTATAGAACATCCGAATCAAATATACCTACCTCCTGTTTTAATTTTAATGTTTACGGTATCATACATATTGAGTTACCGAAATTGTGGAGAGATGAAGTTTCACATAAATTATATAGACCACGAAATGACAAATTTAACCATCCACGTTACGGGTCAGTGAAATTTAGAAATAGGGAATGTGTGTGACCTAATTATATTTCAAAAATATGTTATGAATGAACAGATATTTGCATTTTATCGTCTTACCATACTTTCATGCTTCGTGAAGCCAAAGAAATGTATCATTCAAAAATTAGAGAAATTTTGTAAACATTTCATAGAAAACAGTTGAAAACAGGGAATACAATATAAGACAAACTAGAGCTTCCATTTAACCAAAAAATACCAGAAGAACTAATTGAAAATAGAAAACAAATCTTCGAAACAAGAAAGTTGTATCATGTAACGCATAGAAGAAGGGAGATATATGTGCTTCCAGAGCCGACTAGGACGATCAGCCATTCATTGTAAATCCAATTTGGTTTAGTGAAGTATCACAAAATAACAATGAAACAACCACAGAAGTGAAAATAATAGCAATTCCAAGCTATAATAACATACAAAAATATCACGCATTTGAGTAAATGGTAATCCTATGTTTAAGGTTGTCAGTTAAGGTTCCCGGATTGAGTATTTACTTTGTTCATGTAAAACTCTAAAGTTGGTTAGGAAGTGTCAAATTCGGTTTACTCCAACTCCAAAACGACTCATTCCCATTCTTAGATGGTCCAAATATACAAATCAGGGGTAATCTTCATAGGCAGTGTGTTTGTTAAACGCCAAACTCCTCGAATAGACCATTGTAGTTTCTCAGAAAAGATGACTGTCCGAGAAGCCTACCTAGAAGGATTTCCTTTTGCAGAACAAATTCAACATACTGTGTGCTTGCTCACGTGGCGTACTCTTATTATTTTTTATAATGCCTTATACAATATGAATATGGCATTGAGAGAGAGAGCGCAACCGTTTCATTAAATTCCCGTGATTAGTGGTCCAAATGTGAAATCATTCGGACTTCTGGGCTAATGGACATATCACTTTAAAAGGAATAGTCTTAGAGCTGTTCACCTTTATCGATGACGTACCACTTATTTCCTGATTAAGAAGCCTGGTCTTTTGCAGAACAAACTCTACATAACTTTTGCTTGACATTTGTTTAATACTACTGTGAACCAATGAACACATACAAAAGAAAAACACAGAATTGTTGCAACATCATGGTAAAAATGTAACTGTTAAGTTCACAGAGATGCTATTTCATTATCGATACAATCATGAAATATTTTTCCTGGAAAGATTTAATATCGCTTTCAACTTTTTGATAGTGTATGCTATGTGTCAAGTTGCAGGTTTACCTAACCATTATATTCGCATTGAGATGTTGAATAAGGAGAAAACTAAGGAATGCGACCAACAAACTTCCTCAAAGAGCATTTGTTAAAACTTGTCTTTTCTAACCGAGATTCAAAATACACGTCATGGACTCACATATCATAGTCAGTCAATAAATAATCCCAAGATTGCAATTATGCTTGGCAGTGAAAGCATTACAATCAATGGCTTTTGATGATAACAGAATCGAATGACTGCAGAATCTGATCTTTTATAAAAATTGAACTTTTTCGAAATACTTTTAAGATCAGATATGAGATGTTATAGTTGGATGAGAGGTGTGGAATCAGATACATTCACATATTAACTGATTGAAAAAAAAGAATCTTGAAGAAAAACTTTATTGAACTCCCTTTTAATTTTCATCAAATCGTGGCTATAAAGGATCAATCATTCAGATACATAAATCCTGTCTTTTATATTGGAAGAGCATTAAGATTTATCCTACACAATGTGGTATATTCAAAATTTATTGATACCCTCACTTAAATCCCGAAGTAAAACCCTATTACGCCCCGCGACAATCAATATTACTTATTGTCTGTTTATATCACTTAAAGTACGGAAAATAGCGCTGAGCGCCATAGCTACAAAATTCCGTTTATAAAAAATTTCTGAAAGTGAAAAGAGATAGATAATAAGATCTAAGAATCAAAATAGATTAAAAGAACAAGACGGAAAACATCTGGACTGATTATTCATGGAACATTTTGAGAATTTCAATATCCATGATTGTCTGTTATCAATTTGATTTCATCAATTGGTTTTTATGTAACTAGAATTCATAAAAAGATTTATGGTTTATCATAATTTTACAGTTTATATTTTGTTTTATTGGTAGTGTCCGATTTCTCATAAGTTTACAGTTTATATTTTGTTTTATTAGTAGTGTATTGTCTTTCTGGATATTTTTATTTATTATAAAAATCTGCCATTATGACTATTTTTAAATAGTCATAATGGCAGATTTTTATAATAAATAAAAATATCCAGAAAGACAGTATATCAATCTACATGTACATGTATATCAGTATTTAGGGACTTCCTCGTATAAAAATGATACAATTACCACCTTAGTAAAACACAGTGTAAACTATGTATTGAACCATCCAAGTTGTGAAATATTACACAAAAAGCTACAAACGATACATACAAAAAATCTGGACTTTTTGTGGTATCACTTTTTCCGATCTTAATATTTGTCCCGAGGCTATAATTTTACGGCTCTTGCTATCAAAATTTCATTTTAATTCTCTAATCTGACCCTTTACTAACTCGGCTTCATTCTAACAACAATTATTTTTGTAAAATTAGATTTGATAGTATGAGGGGTGAGGTCCATAGTAAAAGTCCTCAGGTAAATCACTCAACCACACTGTGGTATGTTTACAATGTGCAGGCTATGGCTAATGGAATTTAACACGGGCGCTATGGGATATAGCAGTAAGGACCCAAGGGGAGAGCGTTTTAAACACCATATGAGGTTTTAATGGGACGTATTTGGACTATTATGCAAATTAGGGACTTTGTTTTAACAATTCAGGGTTATTGCGCCGGAAATGAACGCCCTGTGGTCAAATTTTTCATAAGCAATCTATAATGATGGAGAAAACACGAGGACTGCGTCACAGAAGTGTATTGAAAGTGATACCACGTTCATATTTTTATTTTGAAGGAATGCGAAATGTAACACCGCGGTAGACTGTTTCTAATATAAACGAGGAAAAACGAATCGCTGAAGTCAGATGTTAGTTTCATCAGGTCGGGATGGAGTCAAGAGGACCTCAGACCGCACGAATAGCAGACTGACAGACGGTCTTACTGGTTTGGTACATTGGGCAGGAGCGAGTAGAGATAGCAGCAAATACGTGGAATTGGGCAAAATTATGACTTTTTGATGTTCAATCACCAATTTTCGTCTTGGAGTAAAAATGTTCAAGACTTAAAATGACATCAGAGGTTGAAAGAGAGGCTGTTAACATGGTAATAATGTAAGTGATACACTACTGACTTTAAAAGTGACCAAGACATCTGATGTATTACGATGTTTACATAGCAGAGAATCTTGACTACCTTTCTATTTTCCATTGATGGTACCGACGACTGAGAACATAAAGACAGGTGAGCGCCTTAGCTATTTATACTTCACATTAATTATCTATCAAGTAAATGGTGTTGTATTACTTTTTAAACGGCAAAATTTCATTCATTAGAGTTTTTTTTTTATATTAGAATGATTAAAAATTATTCATGCGGTGTGATTTATAAAAAAAACTAAATAAAAGTGATTAATTCGATTCAAGTCATCGAATAATTAGAGCGGTGCAATGTCATATCGATGACAGTAAAATGCAGGTTTATAGCGAAAATACGCTACGATGGATTTTATCAAAAGGTCTCATCGCAAGTAAAACGGTGACTGCATCACCACTTCTTAAATTTCACAAACTGAAAAGAAATTAAATCAACCGGGTTAAGTCGGATATTGTATAGCTAAGACACCATTCCCGTCATCTGAAATCCTGTATTGTACAACGTAAACCACGCAATAAATGACAATTACGACTCGTGCAACTAAATGTAAAATATTATAGCATGAAATTATCATCATGCGATGTAATGCGCTCATAAAAACGATATTTTAAAGAGTGCTACATCACTTAATGTGTAAACTAGAATAAAATAAAAATAGGGTCCCAGAATGCAGAAAATAACTCAACAGTGATACACAGATAAAGATTGATCATATGATACACAGTGTACATGCATGACTCAAGATGAACCGTGATCAGATTTAGGAAAAGATCGAACTTTTTCAATCGATTATGATCGTCCATTCAGTATATGCATTTTTCATAAGGTTGCAGAACTATGTCGATATTGGCCGGGTGATGACATTATCGATTAAAGATGCCTTGGTTTTTTTCAAACGAGGCAGAACGTTCATTTTTCACCTTTGTAAATATCGTAACAAAGCGTACAATGTCTAAACATGACTATAGTAGTACGTTATCTTGCATAAAAGCTGACACTGTACGACAACTGCTTAACTGTTTCACTGTCATGATATCTTTTTTATTGTGGCATATACTTCTGCTTCCTTTGTATTACATATTGACGATACAATCTTGTTGTTGACGTAATCTAAAGAAAAACAAATTGCATAAAGGAGGATGAAAGTATTGAAAAATCATGATAAAAGAACATACACAACCTACTAAATACTCAATTAAACCAACTTACATATGCTACAAAGGAGCAGTAAGGTGTCCGGGAAGAGTAAGCATATCTCGCTTGCTATCCACAGAAATGCAGCACAGAAAAGGTTAAAACTGGTACATGTAAATTTTAGAAGTTTTTAGATGGCTCTTGCCTAAAATATTAATACCTTTTTTCAGAGTCGTGGACAATGAGATACAAACTGCTCTACTATAAGTTTAAAAGAGAAGAGCAAACTTATTTCGTAATTTTTGTTACATACTATCTCCCCCCCCCCCCCCTTGATATCAAAATCACAATCACCTGATAACTTACATTGGACAAAATTATATCAAACGCTGTTTCTATCGTTCATTTAAGATATTTTAAGGGCAAAAACTAAGATAATGGTGTTTGATGTATTAGTCCCTGTGATCAAACATCATGTATGAAGACCCCCCCCCCCCCCCCCTCAGATGCGAATTCGAAAAACATTTAAAAAGATGCCTTAAACATGTTAAAAGAATTAAGATGTGATAAACATGATTAAGAACATCTTGCTAAGTCGAAAGGAAAAAAGTGAAAACAAAATTACCAGAAGGCAATCTTCATCATACGTTCAGGTATGTAGGTCAAACCATTTGTTTGAAGATGAACTTGACGTGCTAATTAATGAGCTAATCTTAAAGCTACCTGTACATTAGTCAAGGTAAAATGAAAAACCGAGAGCGGAGGAACACAGGTGCGGCGATACGGGAACAGTAAATGGATATACTAACATAAATAAATGTCACTTGGTTTATAAACCATCCAAGGAATTTTTACGGCGAGGATGGCTGTCATGTGACCCTCCTTTCTATTAACCACATGGGGGTTTAATGGGTTACTGATACTTATTGTGACATCAAGAACTGATTTTCTTCAAAACACTATCTAGATTGCATGCACTTTGACATACAGATTAAGTGTTCGTTGGCGGATTCAGGATTTAGATTTAAGAAGAAAGTTTGAGAAAGCTCAAACTAATAATCTAGCTTTTACGTGTAAATATTCAGAAATAGAACTACCGTTACATGTATTTTAAAAAAACAATGGGAGAAATTATCCCAATTTCCAGATATCAATGTATAGCATTATCTATAATCCGATTTACTACAACAGTTTTTAAACATCTTTAAATTCAACAGCATAATTTAAGAACAGATGCAATACAAACGCAAAATTGTCATAAACAAGACTTCGTTCTTCTTGAACGTTTCGATGCGCAAATTGATGCTTGATTACGTAGTCAGTGTTTGGTGAGGTAAGAATACAGAATGGATGGGTGGACATTTCTAGGTAATACACAAAATTGGGAATACAATTGAATTTGACAAGTTGCAGTGCAGGAAGGTCTTAAACTTCCATCTGTCCTACTGATTCATTCCTAGTATCATATATAAGATATGTGTGCTTAGATGATGATTGCTTGGGATATGTCTTATGGGTTTCTTTTCAGCATTTTTTTCAGGCGTTTTTGTTCTACATTGAATGATTTCTAGGATTCCAACATACTTGAGCAAGGTAGCTTCTTACTTGAATTGTATAAAGTACAATACATCTGCCACGGTCTGGTAATATGCAAACTGAACAGTTGAGAAAAAAAAGAGAAAAAAAAAAAAAAAACAGATAAAAAGAAAAACCATGTAAACACAAAAGACGGTACTTGTCGTTACCTGTCCTTCTACCATTTGTATACTTGTATAAAAAGATAAATGCGTTCTGGACTTCCACATGGATCTAATATTCTAAAAGGAAAATATGATAACAGAGAGAGAGAGAGAGAGAGAGAGAGAGAGAGAGAGAGAGAGAGAGAGTAAAATCACTGCAACATAAAATACCTTGTCAAAAATATCTCAGTTGTGAAATGTTCACAATTATTCACATCAGTCTGAAAATAGAGACAGGTAATTTGTAGCCAAGAATGTACTTAGTACATAAAAGCAATATTTAATCAGAATGTCATAGCGCCCCCTAAATGATACTCTAGTCCCAACTTTATGAAAGAGACAAGAGGTTCCTTACAGTGTACCTTGTCCAGAACACTTATCTTTAGCGGTAAATAAATGAATCAATTGTTTGACCACCAAGCCATTATAAATCTGTTATGTCGCCCGAATGTCCTCTGATGACACTTGACGCATGTTTTATTAGTCAGAGATAGATATTTCATGCGAAAGGTGAACTCGCCTGCCGCACTCTGGAATGCATAAATCACTTTACCTATATTGATAATGTTTAACAGAATGCATATGTGGTGATCTTGCATTTGAACTTTCAAATTTTATGTGCTTAGTTAAGTTTTGCATTGCATATTCAATTTTCATAATCATGATCCTAATGTTGACTCGAAGCGTCTTATTATTGGCGATAAAGTTGCTCCATATTTCAAGAACGGTTCAATCTCAGGGAAACTATGATACAGAGATAGCTTCCGGTGATAACGATAAGTAAGATAAGTTCTTAATATACCGGTACATTTAACTAATTTGGAGTCAAGAACATATTTGGGACAATCCTCATCAAAGAAAACTTAGAAAAGAGTCCTGGCTTTGCGTCTGTCTTTATCAAATTTCCTCATAATCAGCATTTGATTTCAGACAAAATCAACATGTTGAACGTCGATCCTTCCTTATCTTCTGTTTCTCAATTATGCAATGAAATTTTGATACACATTCTTGTAAGAGGCTGAATATAATCAATATGTCAATTTGTCATTTAACATCGACACTTTCCTATTGTCTAGACCCCCATTTGTTGTCCATCAGAATATTCAGCCATTACACGGTGTAGGTACAAATTAATTCTTTGTGACACTAACGTAATTTTAGCGTATCAGGCGTCACATCTCTTGTTAAAACAAGCGTGTTGAAGCCTTGTACAAGCCCCACCCCCTCAGGACATTTCTGTTAAATTAAGTTGAAATCCGTTTATAATTGTGGATGAAAACTTGAGTAAAACATACAACATTTTATTGCTTGTACGCACTGTATGAATTTGTCAATTTTCTGAAAAATTGTTTTGAATCACGGTCTAGCTTGTATTATGTAATAAGGAACTAGCTATTTGATGCTTTTTATCAATGGCATGTTCCTACCGTGTAATTGGATGCACACAGTACACGCATTTTCAAATGTAAACGTGTGCAATACAGATTCATTTTAACGTTTCATCACATAAACTTGCTATCAACAAAACACAAGAAAACAACAACAACAAACAAACAAAAAAACCAAAAAAAAAAAAAAAACACACAAAAAAACAAAACAAAACAAAAAAACAACAAAACAAAAAAGAAAAAAAAAAAAGAAAAAAAAAAAACAACAACAACAAAGAAAAAAGGAAGCGAAGATAAAGATCAAATAATGCCAATAATCAATGTCAAAATAAGACCAATAATCAATCCATGCAAGGTGAATTTTGTTTTTAATTCGATTTTAAATTAACATTACTGCTGCTGTAACTGGAATTTGTCAGCACAACCAGTTCTCTTTCTGCGTGTGCTTTTAGCTGTCACGTGACCTTGCATCTGAATTCTGTAAATCTTTTGAAAAGATAGTTTAATCTTCAGATATGCTTTTTCTCAAACATAGATATCGTATTTCAAATTATCAAACAATACAAGTCGTCTTATATTTTCCCATTAGTATTTTCATTATCTGTAACCCAAGTAGGTAAGGCTCATGTAAATTCCTCAGTGTCAGTTTTTAATGGCCCTGCCCATTCGACGGAGACAATGTTACATTTCAAAACAGTACTAGTGAGAGCGAGTTTGCCGGGGCTGAACGCGTGAAATAGTGTGTTGTCCGAGTCCTCTGACACTCGGACAGGGTACATTAGTATTCAGATATATGGATAACGGGACGCTAAGCCCTCCAGGGCATAAACTGACCAATGGTATATATACAAGTCATCTGCGCGGAAAGTTTGGTCATTTCAGCTCCATCGTTGCAAGGCAGACGCCGCAACTTCGTGATGTATGCTTCATGAAATTAGCATTTTATTGCGATTTTCTGTGTTTTATGTCCTATACGTGGACACACTTAGAGGAACTTTTGATTTACCTTTTTCCAGTAAAAAAAAAGTCATTGAACATTTTGCAGAGTGAAATAAAACTTTTAGAACCCTGGGCGGATATGGACCGGAGTGGAATTTGCGGAATCCAAATCTGGTTTTTGACGTCGTTGACCCATGACTGTGCATAATCTCTTAGGTAATTATATAAGGTAAGAGTATAAACAATAAATAACTCGTGTGTCCTTTAAAATGTTCACATGTGCATGCATACACTTTTCTTGCCTAATGTTTTTTTCTCAACTTCTGATTTTGAAGGTCTGAGACACGCATACATAAACTTGCGTGTGGCTCATGTATTTGAAAGATGTCCGCCCGTAAATAAATTATCTATTTGTATAACATTTTGGTATAATTATGATAAACAGGTTTAATTAGAAGTTTAGTATTCTCAATTCGTTTATTCATCAAGTTTGTGGACAAAATCTTCTTTTCTTACTGTTAAATGCTTACATGTAATATATCTATCTATGCGTATCAAACGGAATAAAATGATAGTTTTTTTACATAATTTTAGATTGATATTGACGGCATTTCGATGCATACTTTCTGGACTTTCACTTTCCGAAATTCGCATTAATGCGTAAAGATTCGATTCTGATTGGACAAATCAGCTGTTTGTTTTTATTTTTATTTTTATTATTTTGGAACGGCTGTTTTAAATTGTTATAAGGATTACTGTGGACTTTCTTGTGATTTTAAGAATGTTCATTCTAATGTCCTAGGTAAAGTAAAACTCTATCTTGAACAAAAAATGAATCTGACTAGCAATATCAATGGATATCAATTCTGACATCGGGGAATAACATTACCTTCAGGTGGACTATAAAAGTCTGCAGCTTTGACTAACAGCTCTGGTTTTACGGACAGCAAAATGGTCCAGGGATTTTACGGACCTGTCATAGTAACAGGGGACAGCAAAATGGTCCAGGGATTTTACGGACCTGTCATAGTAACAGGGGACAGCAAAATGGTCCAGGGATTTTACGGACCTGTCATAGTAACAGGGGACAGCAAAATGGTCCAGGGATTTTACGGACCTGTCATAGTAACAGGGGACCTGAACCTCGGGGGCACACGAGGGGGTTTCTCAGACTCGCAACCTTTTTTGATGGTTCATGTAGGACTAAGATGTCTGTTCTTCACGTGTATGCTACAAATTTGACCATAGTGATGAAATTAGTGAAACAAACAATGGGAGATGTCGAGTTTTACATCTTTTATACATGTACCAAAACATTTTCTAAAAATTATCAAAATCTTGTTTTTAAAAGTCCTGAGCAAGTGCATGCAAGATATATTTTATCATTGAATTTCTCAGTTTCGTTATTTTTTTAAGTCTTCACAAAAAATGAATGAAAACATTTTGTTGTTATTTATGTCCAGGTTGTATCGAATGTTTTCAAATTTCTCGTCACAGATTGTTCACCTAGATGAAATGTATCATTTGACTAATGACATGGTCCGTTTGTCACGAGTCTATCATTAATCAGAGAGGCTAGGTATCGCTCCACAGGTCAAATGTCCCGCGGCGAAGGTTAAATTATCATTGTTGACTTTGTTCAGCGAGCTAAGACTGCCTCAATGTTACACAAACGTCGTTTACCCCGTTTCAGCTTCTCTTAGGCACGGTCCATTTGATATTCTGGGGGGGGGGCTTGGGTTTTTTTCGAAAAAAATAATTTTGCTCTGAATTTTGATGAAAAAAATAAATTTGCTTATGGTGTGACAGAAAAAAATAATCTTGCTCTTACAAATAATCTTAATTTGAAGAATTACCATAAAATTTTGCTAAAATTCTTGAAATTTTTCCGGCTCGCTTCGCTCGCCGCAGTTTTCAGTCTATCAAAAAAATTTTTGGCTCGCTCCGCTCGCCATAGTTTTCTATCAATCATTACTTCCTTATGTCAAACTTCATATATTTGAAGATATCAAAAGTGTTAACAATACTTATGTATAACTATTAATACATGTTGCATGTATCCCATAGAGTCTCAATTTTATGTTCTTGCAAGCTTGGAAGAACTTCAGTTATTCACCATTTTACAATTCTACATTTTAAAATTTGTCTAGAAGACCTTCCCCAAAGACTCTCTTATATTCATGTACCTTATATAAATTTTGTTTATTTAGAATTGTATTGTAGAAATCTTTTATCTCTCTATTTAGAATTGAATTGATACTTGCATAAAAATAAAGTACATGTATATATTAATATTTAGATTTTGAGTAAAAATATAAATAATATCTATTGATAAAACACAAACATTCTTAATATATATGAACATCCCTTTGTTAAAAAAATTTCCTTGCTCCGACTTTGCAAGAAAAAAATAATTTTGCCCCGGTCCGAGGCGAAAAAAATAATCTTGCTCCGACAAAAAACCCAAGCCCCCCCCCAGAATATCAAATGGACCGTGCCTTACATTCATTTACATTGTACGGGTATATGAAACGAAAAATACGGGATATCGCCGAAAATGAAGTACCCCATCTCTATTGTGATTCAATTAAATGACCCGATGTAGCTGTATATGACAAAAGTGTTTTCTTAAGCCTTACATTTCAAATCTGAAATTTCATGCTTAATGTATGTATAAATGTAACGCTCCGGTTACTACAGTCTGTATTGTGAAATCTGTATGGTTCAGTTTAGTGTTTTTGTCCCCATTTTACGTTTTACTTTGAAACTATAACTACAAATTACGAAACTTGTACGAGATATTACATTTCTATTTTTCAGGAGATGCAGTCTAGTTTATTCACATATTGGCGCAATATACGGGCATTTGTCGGGGGAGTACACTCTCGTTTCCATGGTAACCTATTCATGAGACAGTGTGTCCTCCCTTGATATTTTGTCTCCAAGCAACGCTGTAGATGAACAAACACAGAGAACGACGGGACTGAAATTTGACGCATGCGCAAAAGAATGGAACTTCATATTATTATCTTGAACACGAGATTTTATTTTGAAGATTTTTATTTAATTTTTGAGTAGGTGAAAAAAATGTCCGACAAGACGCCAAAATGGCCGCTGCTCTCAGGTTGGGCATATCGTCTCCATGGAAACATAAACATGAGACAGTGTGTCCTCCCTAAGGTTTAGAATGGCCAATTACATCATGGGTTTTGAGACGGAGTACTACAAGTCGCAGTCGAAATTTTCGTAATATGGTCCTATAATGGAACTCATGTGCAGTAAAGAGTTGGTAAGTATACTGTAAGGATACAAAGCTTATCCTTCTAACATCTTTTTTTAAAAGTAAGGTGAAACAGGCATGCTTTTGCTATGGCAACGAAGATGTGGTTATTTTGAAATTCATAGATTCATGTCTAAAGTCTCAGTTTTTGTACTTCATTCAGGCTCACAAATTTCCTGCTAAAGAAAGGTGACTTTTTAATTTAGCAGGAAATTTTCTCCATAAAAATGTTGTCAAAGACCACAATTTCAATTATTTGCTCTTTAACCGGTCATAATATTTCAGGAAAATTTGGAGTAATTGTAAAAGTCATAGGTTGTATGCAGGCGAGCAATATCAATGGTTCTGAACATACATATGTAGGTATACCTGAGACTCAGTCTGTAGCCATGTTACATCTGGATGGATTTTGATTACTAGTTTCTTTTTTTCCAAAAAATCTACGTGTATATCAGGATAAATGGAAAGAATGTGCATACGTGATCCGGATAACGACATTACACATGTATAAACGAACCAATAGAATAGAATAGGATAGAATATGATACTAAAATGAAATAGAAAGATATAGAATAGTAATTTATATTTAAAATTAAGGTTCATATTCACGCAATTACAACGCAGATGACTTCAAAGTCCACCAGATCGCGGTATGATGGTCACATGATGCCACCGTGAGGTAAGTTGGGCCGCTGATTTTTTCTTAAATAGACAAGCAAAAGTTAAACCTTTCAGAAGCCGGGTCGCTCAGCATATTGGACCTTCTACAATCTTCTACCATGCAGTATCTGTCCAAGCATTGTACACTAGCTGACTGCTACAAAGGGACTCAAAGACGAGGCCTAGCAGATCTTATGAAGACAGGGCACTTCAGAATGTTAAATTAAATCTGACTTCTCGGGTAATGATAGCGTAAATATTAGCTTGTTTCTTAAAGAAAAGCATAGCCGATGGAGATCATATATGGATACATATGTATACTAAATGAATCTTATATTTTTGCAAGTGCCACTCTGCTATCGTCTCAAAATTTCCAATTGCCAACGCTCTCAACCAATCAAATCGGAAACTCAATCAGTGTTTGATGACGTGTGCATGATTTCTTGACATGGCCTATTTACCTCGCGGAATAATATGATGATAAGTGCATGAAGAAATCTAAATCGTAAACTCTGTGGTTTTAATCAACCATTTTGATCAGCCAATAGGCCAATGTAATGTTCGATCAAATAATAATAATATGCTTAATTTTTCCCTCGTTGTGTAGAATTCGCTGAGTTGTAATCTTTTTTATTGCAATCGCGACTCAAATTCCCACGCTCAACTTCGTCATTTCATTGAATTTCATAATTTGACTGACCAAGTGACAGCGTTGTATGTTGCCACACAAAATAGGTCCATGTCGAAATAGAATTACTCCCTTGTAAATTATGGGACTAGAAATTGATTGTTATAAATGACCAATGAACAGTTAATAAAGATAAGATGATTATGTGTGTATTATTTCCAAATTCTTCAGTCTAGATATCCTTGGAATGAATTTTTTGTTTAGTTACCATTATATTCAAACTAAATTTAAAGAACCCTAGTAAATCCCATGGATAAATCATCAAATTTTGATTCAGGTTCCCTTCTTCTCTGAGAGAAAGGAGGTGGTCTTCAGCAAGACCCGGTTGCAGCACCAACAGCAAAACATCAAAGTACCTGTTGATGCAAGTACATGTACCACCATAAGAATTTGGACGGAAACTGCATCAATGCACGAAGCGCGTTTATACACAAGTTTCCCGTACAATTTTTCTTGCGATTATTGCATTTTCAGAAAAAAACTATTTCCTTTGTTCATGTATCATATCATAACATTTTATTACAAAAACGGACTGAGCTCGCTCCAGTCAGCAGAGACGGACTGTTAATGTGTGATCTTTGTTTGTCTCTTTTATATAAATTAACACATTCATCTCTGTGTTGCTGTCGTGTTTGTGTGATCGTAATACAAAAAATTGTGCGTTCTTCGAGACCAGTGACCAACCGGAAAAGTTGGATGTTTTTTGTGCACGTAAATCCTGATAACCACAAAATTTTCTACTGACGTGGCAGATGACCATCCTAAGTCGGCGCCGGTTGCCCATTGGTCTCGTTGGTTTATTTGTAGTCTTTTGTGTATCGATGTCGCAATGCAATGGTGCTTAAGTTCCGTGCATGCTCATGGCATTACTTAATTAGTGGAATGAGGTTGCAAATTCAAATTCTACAAACTAATTAAAATCTAAAAACAAAAACAACAATAAGCTTGTGAATCGTTTTGTTGTATATTGTTATTTGACACATATCAGATGTTTTCACAGCATCTTAGCACATTTTTCTTCTGTTCCTCCAATGACCAATCATGTGTCAAATTTCGCACCTGTGAAAAGAAAGGACAACACTGTAACTAAAAAAATTCTATGGTTGGTTGGTTAAGGGTAAAATGAAAAATAAGACACACCACCAAACATCTAGATGTTTCTTTCTGCATTTACTTTTCTTTTCTGCAAACTTTGTTGCACAGAGAATGGATTAATATCGTACGCGATCGTTGCATTTTCATTGGTTAAGCACGCAGGAACTATAAGAGCTACTATTGTTTTTGCTTTACAGAGTTACGTCGCTTAGAGAGAAACGCACTGATCGCACTAAATATTTCATGCACTAATGTTTTAATTCCTATTTGTGTGGGTACTTTTCTCTCATGGTACGGTAAAAAGTGCCCTCATTGACGCTCGAGTACTACTCATTCCAAAAACGTCAACATTTAGCATAGTTCACAATCAAATGGGCATTTCTAGCTAAATCATGTAAATAGAATTCTTAAATTTGAATTCGTTACATCGATAAGAACGCTAACGAAATCAAATAACGTCCAATCATAATTGCAGTCCACTTTTACAGTCATAATGCAAATCATAGAATAAGATGAAAATGAAGTTAAATGCAACGAGGATGAAAAATCAACGAAGATAGAGATAGAGGATTACCTAGTTTGGAAAATATTTAAAAGGTGCAATCAAGAGTTTTTAGAGTGGTCATATGCTGTTTTGCTCATCAAAGGAGCTATTAAAATAAAGGCTTGTTTTAGCCTTGAAATCACTCGATTATTTCTCGTGCACTGTTCTTCTATTTTAGAAAATAGTTGCTCAGGATTCAAATATAAAGTATTAGAAGATTGCTGGTAGGTATTTTATGATTAAGGGTTGAAGAGGTACGGGGTACTGATGAGAGAAAACGTCAAATATCGAGCGAAAATTCACAAAAATGCATTTTACACAAATGTGATGTTTATTGTACTCCTGTACCTTTTAATGTCAAAATTGGATAAGAGAAATTAACATTGAGGTTATTAGGTCTTCCGACTTCCGTCGGAAGACCTATTGTTTTCGTAACCGTGGAAAATTGGATCAGCGATTTCTCAAGAACCCTGTAAGCTAGGACAATGAAAGTTCTCCAACGTTACGTTTGGAGTAAAAGCTAGATTGGTCTTTTTTATTTTTGGTCTCTGTTATTTTTTTATCATGTTTTTTAGTAGATTCAAATATTTGACGGGAGCGTCGAATTACTCAAAAGGACCGAAAATTTCATGTTTTGCTATTTGTAAGCTTAAATATCTCGTATTTTGCTATCTACAATTTCCATTCTTTTTGAAAGTCGACAGCCATGCAAGATATGAAATGCTAGATGCACACTGTAACGATTTATTACGATGACGTCCTTCACCGTCCTTCATATTTCCAAATTCAGAAGTTCATAGGAGGAAGACACTTTTTTGCTTATAATAGTAAACAAAAATTAAGCTTATGAAGTTTCCTAAAAATTTCAATATTATTATTTTTTATCCATATATCTGTCTTATTTAGTCTTTCTGATTTTTCCTATCTCTTACTGTTGAAAAGATATGAGCATCGAAATTTTGAGTTGGGTATTTCGATACACCTTCACGCCAACAGATCGGGCGCACACTAAAATTGGTAGTCCGAGTCCGACTCGAGAAAAGCAGTGTTGAGATTTTCAAATTCCGATTTCACGGCAATGATGAATATGCATTTCATAAATACATTTCGATATACACAATTTGATTTTAAAACAGTTGATTAATTTAGAAGAGATCAGCTACAAACCAGAATTTACACACAAAAAGTGGTAGTTTGATTCCGATTTCTAACCTACAAACCTGTTTCTAAACTTCAATAACTATATTTTGAACATCAAGTTTAATTTCTAATTCTAGCAAACGTTCGAACATAATTTTCGGTTGGTTTATTTACAAATTGATGAACAATTTCTCCAACATTCTTCCCTCCCCTCGTTTTTCGAAAACAGTTCTGTTTATATTGAACGATGTCGCCATGATGGAAATTCAAAATAAACTTTGAAAAAAAGGAAGGGGGGGGGGGTTCCAAATTTGAACCTGCACAGCGAGAACCTCATGGTATATATATATATATATTGAACGTAACTTGTTATTACCATTTCTCTTCTCAAGAAAATTGGTTCTACAGCTACGAGCTCGCCTTTTTTATGGGGGAAGGGGGCAGGAAAAATTTGCAAAAAAAAAAAAAAAAAAAATCCCGGCTCTGAAAAATGCTGAAAAAAATATTCCGGCCCAAAGGGCCGGCAATTTTTTTTCCCGGACCATGCAAAAGTAAGGATACATTGCATGATATGGAAATTTTTGCTGGCCCTTTGTGCCAGACAATTTAAAGTCAAAAAATTAATTAATATAAATACAAACTGTTCACATAGCTGTATCTACCAGAGACCTAATACGCATAGGCACAAAAATCTAGAAAAGGTTCTATTTAAACATCATACAATCTCTCTGAAATTCGCTAATTGCAAAGAGACATCTGAAGGAACGGTTATTAACTCATACTCTGTAACATGACAGCGGGGAGTTTAACTTACACAGACATTCACAACATTTGACAATTTGTTTAAATCCGGCCCGAAGAACCGGCGAAAATTTTTCTCCGACTCTGGTAATGGCTGAAAAAAATGGCCTGCTCAGAAAATTGCTGAAAAAATTTTACCGGCTGGCAATAGAATTCCTGCCCCCCCCCCCCCCCCCCAAAAAAAAAAATCAAATGGTTGCTCACCAACAATTATCGGTTTGAAAATTTAATGTTACTGCTATTTGAAAACTTAAATATATAATATAAATACATGTAATGTGACGTCCTTCATATTTCCAAACCAAAAATTGTATAGGAGGAAGACGCTCTTGTTGCAACCGCAACAAGAAACCTTTCTAGTTATATCAATATAATTTGCAAAAGCCGAAATCCGGAAACTGAAAAAACGGTTAAAATTATTTCGCATTTTTCAGCCATATATGTATCTTTCAGGCGCGAAATACGCACAGTGTAGAAATGGACAAGTATCTCATTCATTTCCTTCCTTACGGTTAAATATTCCCCTTTTCCGTTTTTCGCCTGTGGGGACATTGTTCCCCTCCTCGGTTCATAACACCACTTAGCCAGAAAATTGGTTTTATCGATATACACCTTCGGTGAAAGTGGCATTCTGAACCGAGCGGGGGAGGGGGGCAATGTTGTAGAAAAACTCCCCGTTTTCCATTGATTTTTATGGGGGAAACGCTAATTTTGATCCAACTATCGGTCTTATTTTGAATAATTTATCCATCCTGACAGAAGATTCATATTTGAATCAAGTTAATTCTCAATTTTACAGAAAAATTTTCTCAATTTATTTCGACTTCTCAGGGCAGCTTAACAGCTCCTTTGTTTTTAAACTGAGGGAAGAGGGACAACTCCTTTGTGGTACCTACACCGATTTTCTAAATCCTACCAGCGATTACTTTTTTTCTAAAATCCCAAAAACGAATCTTAAAAAAAAAAGATAAAATAAAGCCTGTGTTTGTGAAACACGAATGCCCCCGGTGGCATCTTTGTTAGTATAAACTTCATTTTCTGTTAAGTATGTGGAAGGTCAAGGTCAACAATTTTGGTATCAATGGAAAAGTATTGTCACAAGGAACACACATGTGAAATATGAAAGCCCTATCACTTACCATTCAAAAGTTATGCCCAATGTTAAAGTTTTTTCTGACAAACAGACACATAGACGGACAGGCCAAAAACTATATGCCCCCGAATCTGTGATTCCGGGGGCATAAAAGAAAACCCAAACAAAAAACAAAAAACCCAACAAACAAAAGCTCAAGCCCAACCCTCAGATTAAACAACAATTTTGTTCTTATCTAAAATATCGTTCCACCGCAGTCCGGCGATAATAGGGTGTTGCTGTCCATGAAAGAGACATAATAGTGAAGTTGAAACCGTCGTGCTTGTCTAGCTTTCTCGGTTGTTTGCATTGTAAGTTACCGGTATATCTTGTCATTATCATCCTGCCTTCATTCTTTTTCTAATACTCTGGTTTTTTTGTTATATTTATTGAAAAATGTAATGTAAAATCTTACCCTCTTCTCCATCTATCCCTTAGTAACGGTATCCAGTATGGTATTGCTGTAGATAGTCATACGTGCCTTCATGATCGGGCTGTCCAAGCACCGCCTGCATTGCCATGGCAACGAAAACAGCTACGTAGACGACAATTTCAGTTGGGTTCATGATGACCAGTAGACGGGATTGTCAACAGGGATGAGTTTTATCCAGAGAATGGAGAAATTCTGCGTAGATTTCCATGAAGAGGGCCTTTATATAATGTCCTAATCACAGGAAACAAGGGTTTGTAAATGTAAGAATCTGTGTTATCAGAGGAAATTCCTTTTTGTTTTACGATGTTGCACTCACCACGGGCTCAAAATGAGTCACATCTTAACAACTTAATTTTCTTAATTACTACTAATTAGCTGATAGTTTATATGTTAAATCCTGAATTTTTTACGTCTTTCCTGTAAGTTCAAACGATAGGAAAATCGAAAGGTGACGCTGTTAGGATGTTAAACTTTTGTTTGAAATTGTAGAAAATAATGTATTACTTCAAATTTACAATATAAACATGTTACAATCATGACAATAGGAGACAGATAACAGAAGGTTTTTGTCATTCTTCAGTTCCATATCTTTTATATATTGATGTGGTAAGCAGATAAGCAATAACCAAAAAAAAAAAAAAAAAAAATTAAAAATAAAAAAAAAAAAAAAAAAAAAAAAAAAATATATATATATATATAAGTAAAATTCGTTAGTTTTGAGAAAGAATTTCATTGTTAATATAATAAATACATATAAATCCGATTTTCAAGTAAATTTTGGTGAAAATTTCGAACTTATCTTGAAATTGCGACATGTGACATTGATGTAATTTGAAGGTCAGTTGATTATTGCTCAATGTTATATGTATGGAGGCAAATGTTTTCACGGGACCACATTTATTTAAGAAATGACTGTCTTACTTTTGGTGTTCATGGGTGTATAATTCTGGTTGGACACGTGCAAATTCCGTGAATCGCGAAGCGAACACCAAAAGTAAGACAGTCATTACTTATATTTACATTTATTCTAAATATCTGTCATTTTTATTTGCATGCACTTCGCATATTTTGCCTGTTATAGCGTCAAATGTATTTGAACGTTGGTAAATTCTCCCTACATGCAAAACTTGTACGTGAGCAACCCAAGTTATTGGAATATAATTCTAGTTGCCTAATGGGCGTTTAACATGGGGAATCTACTAGTAATGTAAATATAAGATATGTAGACGTACAGGAGAATACATGGCGCAAGTTGCTATGTCAACGGTATCTTTGGAAATATTGAATTCCCTCCAACAATTCATAAAGTTTTTTTTTCTAGAATGAAAATTTATTTTCCGAACTTAACATCAAAGATCTAGCTAATTCCAATGCATTATGTAATATTTAGAGTATATTTTAACGAGTGTATCTTCAGATACCGAACGAGGGGGCGGAGCCCCCGAGTTTGGTATCTGAAGATGCACGAGTTAAAATATATCTAAATGGTATGTATCATTGCATCATCAAACATTGCGTCAACCATGCTCTATCGAATTCCCGGCGTAAACCTCCATCATGCCATTTCTACCTACATTTGTACCAATGAAAACGCTACACTTACATTACGCCATTTACACAAACCAATGAAAACACAGCACGACATCTAACTCGTTACGGACGAATAACGCGCTACTTCTATCTCTCATTTCCAGCCAGTACAATATGGACGACGGCTGCGATTATTTGCTCTCGCAATTTTTTAAAGATGATCATGGACAGTTTATTCGTTTCACGGGAAGGTCGTCTAAAACTTTCAAAGGAGGGCTACAACATCTCCAGCTGACTAACAAGGACATCAAACATTATTGCGATGAAGGTACGTACTTTACATTTTTTTTTGGTGCGATCTGGATTAAAAAATGAAATCGACAGAAAATATTAATTATCATTTGCTTTCATTGAAATTTATGAATCTTATTTATCTTCTTCAGGTGAACGATGTCTTGTTGACTACTACCGTATTTACCTAGACGCTCTTGGAAACGAGGGACCGTTCTACCGTCGACCATTAGCCGCTTCAGGCAGCGTCTCCGTGCGATACGGCGAGCAGGTATTGGGAATCAACAAACTAAAGGGACTGATGAAGGAAATCACAGGTAAAGCGGGATTACAAGGAAACTTCACAAATCACTCATGAAAAAGGACTTGCGCTACACAACTGTATCACGCGGGGGTTGATGAACAAGAAATTATGCAACGGACAGGTCACTGGTCAGAAAGTACAAGCGTACCAACTCGGCCTTACAAGGTCACGTGTCTGAAATTTTGAATCCGCCAACGAGCAAGAAAGTTAAATGTGAAACTACAGAGTCCGAGAATTGCGAAAATTCCGGCAATGAAAATACTGATCCATCAGCGTCCGTCAGTGCGTGCGAATACCCAATTGTTCCGAATTTAATGAAGCCAGGCCAAGTTTATAATATTTGTGTTTTCAATTTCAAGCCTTGAGAATTTGTTCCGTTCAACTTGTATTCAAGTTCTACGATAACCGGTTTGTATTTGGAATAATTCCGATTTGCCGATTTTCGTGAAATATTAGTGAATGTGTGCATGTTTATTGTTTCATATTCTAAAAATGCATTTGTAATGCAACGCGATTACACAGTAATGTAAATTTTGTATTTGAAAGATATTTTGTGTTTAATTTTTTTGTTGTTGTTGAGAATTTGTATGAAATGTTTCATTGAGTTTAATTAAATTCATGCAAAAACTTGATTTTTTAATAAATCCGAATTTTCTTTATCCAGTTTCTTCATTTTATCATATTGAAAAAGTGTGATATATCACAGATAGACCACAGTGATAGATCACAGAAAACTGTGGTGTATCAGAAAAAAATGAACAGCACTGAACAAAGGAAAAGACCACAAGCAATGATACAATTTGTTTTTTTTTTCAAACTTTAAAAACCTGTCGGGCAAAAAATTGCCATAAAACATGTAAAATAAACCAATTTCATTAAAAGATCTATCTCATCGTGCCCTCAATTATTTACTACATACTTGGACTTACGAAGTAAAATAATTGCAATTATAAATAAGTTCAACTTAGTATAACTAAAACCTTTACATGCACGCATGAGATGAAATAAATATCTTGCAATTAGCACTAATTCAACGTACACAGGACGATCATGATGTAAGTAAATGTGTACAGAAATGAAAATGAGAGCTACGAGCAAATGTATTACATGTATACTACTGACCTCGTGCAATCAATGTTCATAACATCTATATCTTGAAAACGTTTTCTACTAAGGGAATACCAGGTATACAAATTTGTTGCTGTACATTATCGAAGATCAGTAACCATTAAAAAAAGTGTTCCTTTATCAGTATACATGTACCAGTAATGATGGTAGAAGAATGCAAAGACTATCAAAAAGCAGTCTGTGAAAAAAAAAATAATAAGTGTTTGTCAGACGCAGTATGAAATGATTCAATGGATGTACACTATCAAAGACAGTCAGCATAATAATAAAAATAGTGTTAGGTTTAGTGTTCACTATGCCGAAATAGTAGTCAGGATTCTGGCACATAGTGCATGACCCTTCATTATTATATAAATAGTACCCAAACAAACGGACATTAATAGGTTTAGGGCATCACATGACCTGGATAGCAATTCTAAAAGGACCGACCTAGCTATTCAGATTTTACATTGAAGCTGTTTTACAAGGAAGTGGCGACACCTACTTTATTTGTATAGCGCGTGACTCTGCGTAACAGCAATAATGTCCGGTCGCCGGCCACTATTCCCTTATAGTCCCCGCGTGCTAAACCAATGGAATTCCAAGGATTTGTCATGCGATGTACTAATATTCAATGAGGATATTTTAATGATTGAACACTGTCGATATTTCGTCATAGAAAACCAGTTTTAAAATTTTTAATTAAGAAATGACTGTCTTACTTTTTGTTTTCATGGGTGTATAATTCTGGTTGGTCACGTGCAAATTCCGTGAATCGCGAAGCGATTCTCGGAAAATTTGCACGTGTCCAACCATAATTATACACCCATGAAAACAAAAAAGTAAGACAGTCATTACTTATATTTATAGTTATTCTAATTATCAGTCATTGTCATTTGCATGAACATCGCGCATTTTGCCTTTAACAGCGTCAAATGTATCTGAACTTTGGTAGATTCTCCCTGCATTCAAAACTTGAACGTGACGTCACAATATCAATCCAAGTTATTGGAATATAATTCTAGTTTCCTAATGGGCGTTCGACATGGGAATATACTAGTAATGTAAATATTCTTTTATATAATGATTTCGTTGACTTCTATGGTGACTGACCTGCTTCGACCAGCAGAGCACACACTTCTATATATAAACATTGCCTTTTTACATCCATTTGATATCATAGTTGTGCACCATACTGCTCATGAAACTTTCTGTACTACACTCGACGATGATATAACAACTCTGCATCTTATGTAACGTTGGCGTTTCCAGAAAAACTATACGCCGTTTGCTACAGAAATAGGACATAACTTCCAATGTCTGCCCCGGATGAAATTATGTCTTCACTTCAAGTATTTTCCATCATGCTTTAAGGTTGTCCTTCGTTGATTAGTGTTGCTTGTTAATTTCTCCTCTTTGTGTAAGAGTTCTCGGTTGTGTTCGCCTGTTTGTTGGTGTCGTTGATTTGTTTGTTTGTATCTCCACTTTGTGTAAGAGTTCTCGGTTGTGTTCGCCTGTTTGTTGGTGTCGTTGTTTTGTTTGTTTTGTTGATTTGTTTGTTAGTTTCTCCTCTTTGTGTAAGAGTTCTCGGTTGTGTTTGCCTGTTTGTTGTCATTGTTTTGTTTTATGTCGTTGATTTGTTTGTTAGTTTCTCCTCTTTGTATAAGAGTTCTCGGTTGTGTTCGCCTGTTTGTTGGTGTCGTTGTTTTGTTTGTTTGTCCTCTTTGTGTAAGAGTTCTCGGTTGTGTTCGCCTGTTTGTTGGTGTCGTTGATTTGTTTGTGTCGTTGATTTGTTTGTTTCTCCTCTTTGTGTAAGAGTTCTCGGTTGTGTTCGCCTGTTTGTTGGTGTCGTTGTTTTGTTTGTTTCTCCTCTTTGTGTGAGAGTTCTTGGTTGTGTTCGCCTGTTTGTTGGTGTCGTTGATTTGTTTGTTTCTCCTCTTTGTGTAAGAGTTCTCGGATGTGTTCGCCTGTTTGTTGGTGTCGTTGATTTGTTTGTTTCTCCTCTTTGTGTGAGAGTTCTTGGTTGTGTTCGCCTGTTTGTTGGTGTCGTTGATTTGTTTGTTTCTCCTCTTTGTTTGAGAGTTCTCGGTTGTGTTCGCCTGTTTGTTGATGTCGTTGATTTGTTTGTTTCTCCTCTTTCTGTGAGAGTTCTCGGTTGTGTTCGCCTGTTTTTTGATGTCGTTTATTTGTTTGTTTCTCCTCTTTCTGTGAGAGTTCTCGGTTGTGTTCGCCTGTTTGTTGATGTCGTTGATTTGTTTGTTTCTCCTCTTTCTGTGAGAGTTTTCGGTTATGTTCTCCTGTTTGTTAAGTGTTGTTGATTTGCTTAATTGTTTCTCCTCTTTCTGTGAGTGTTTTCGGTTGTGTTCTCCTGTTTGTTGGTGTCGTTGATTTGCTTGTTTCTCCTCTTTGTTTGAGAGTTCTCGGTTGTGTTCGCCTGTTTGTTGGTGTCGTTGATTTGTTTGTGTCGTTGATTTGTTTGTTTCTCCTCTTTGTGTGAGAGTTCTCGGTTGTGTCCGCCTGTTTGTTGGTGTCGTTGTTTTGTTTGTTTGTTTCTCCTCTTTTTGTAAAAGTTCTCGGTTGTGTTTGCCTGTTTGTTTGTGTCGTTGTTTTGTATGCTTCTCCTCTTAGTTTGAGAGTTCTCGGATGTGTTCGCATGTTTGTTTATGTCGTTGTTTTGTTTGTGTCGTTGATTTGTTTGTTTGTTTCTCCTCTTTGTGTAAAAGTTCTCGGTTGTGTTTGCCTGTTTGTTTGTGTCGTTGTTTGGTTTGCTTCTCCTCTTAGTTTGAGAGTTCTCGATTGTTTTCGCCTGTTTGTTGGTGTCGTTGATTTGTTAGTTTCTCCTCTTTGTGTAAGAGTTCTCGGTTGTGTTCGCCTGTTTGTTGGTGTCGTTGATTTGTTAGTTTCTCCTCTTTGTGTAAGAGTTCTCGGTTGTTTTCGCCTGTTTGTTGATGTCGTCGATTTTTTTGTTTGTCCTCTTTGAGTAAGAGTTCTCGGTTGTGTTTGCCTGTTTGTTTGCGTCGTTGTTTTGTTTCTTTGTCCTGTTTTTGTGAAAGCTCTCGATTGTTTTCGCCTGTTTGTTGGTGTCGTTGATTTGCCTGTTTCTCCTCTTTATTTGAGAGTTCTCGGTTGTGTTCGCCTGTTTGTTGATGTCGTTGATTTGTTTGTTTCTCCTCTTTCTGTGAGTGTTTTCGGTTGTGTTCTCCTGTTTGTTGGTGTCGTTGATTTGCTTGTTTCTCCTCTTTGTTTTGAGAATTCTCGGTTGTGTTCTCCTGTTTGTTGGTGTCGTTGATTTGTTTTTTTCCTCTTTGTGTGAGAGTTCTCCGTTATGTTCGCATGTTTGTTGATGTCGTTGTTTTGCTTGCTGTCTAATGAGTTTCGTTGATGTTCCCATGCTATCCGCTTTGTTGTGTTAGAGTTTTTGAAACTCATTCTTACTCCAGTTTATGTAACACATGTAAATACACATTATAATATTACATATATATTTTAGGTAGACTTAATCTTTTATGTATTGGAAATGTGTCTCATATTTCGTTGTGTCTGCTTTGATTGTATGTAATGCATTTTGGTGTTTTTTTTTTGTGTGTGTTTCACTGTCCACTGTCACATGCTCTGTTGTCACTACCAGTTCTGCAATTGAAATCTATCTTGGATGAAGCAGAGGTTGCATTTTTAAGAAACACTGACTGATTCATTGTCTCATTCGCACAGTATAAACTTCATCCTATTATAAAAAAATCCTCTCCTAAAAGACGATTCATAAAAATCCCGTTTAGTAACAAAGGCTTTAATCTTCTAAACACCTCTAATATTTTACGGGATCATTGCGTACAAAGTACCATACCTCAATATTTTGAAAATTTAGTACCACCTCTTATTTGTTACAAGTACAAGAAACCTATTCGAAACTTTGTTTTTAACTACAATAAAGTTACATCGGATCTTGATCATGCCCTGTTTCTGGAGAATGTGCAACTTCTAAATATCTTTAAAACCAGCTGGCCATATTGTTATGGGTGACTTTTCAATTATCCAAGACAGGCAGCTCCGTGATCTTCTAACAAAAGGACCTAACTATAGAATCCCATCCAAGATACATGTAGATTTTATCAAATGTCGCGAGGTGCTAACGGAAGCCTTAGATAATTATACGAAAAGATGATGTAAATCAGAAGGAGTCGAACAGCATGCTCTGAATGACTGGAAAAAACCTCATTTTAGATATAACGGCAATTCGAATAAATAGCTTCCATAAAAACCCTCATCTCTTTCAAAATTCACGTTCCAAATCTGTAAGATATTTTAAATCCAAGTTAAGTAACTTACGTGAAAAATATGTTTTTGCATCAGCTGATAAAACAGCCATCAATACCATCATCATTTGAAAACGTTACTACATATCAACTTTGGTTTCGGAACTTTCGTTTACTAATACGTATATCAAAAGCAATGAAAGTGTATCCAACATTTTGAGCAAGCATAACAGTGAACTGTCTTCAATATATCTATTTCTAAAATGGATACCAAAACTGCACAAGTCTCCTTAAAAATTTCGATTTATTGCTAATTCTAGCAACGGCTCCACTATAAGTTTGTCTAGAAATCTTTCGTCAGCACTTACGGCTATTAAAGAACACGTAACTAGATATTGTGAAACAGTTCGAAACAGGAACGACGTAAATTTATTTTGGTCTATTAAGAATTCAGGGGATGTGATAGATAAATTGAAATCTAGAAATTTCTAAGCCAATACGATTTCTTCATACGACTTCTCTAATATGTACACCTCACTTCCTCATGACAAAATTAATGATAGATTATCTTAACTTATTAAATGATGTTTTGATCGAGAACGGAAAACTTACATTTGTACATCTGAATCAAATGGTTTCTTTTCCTCGTATGATGACTCATTGTGTGGGAAATAAGTCTTTTATTTCTGAGCATCAGGCAAACAGTGAAACAACCATAGCACCACAAGATAAGGATGAAAATGGTAAAAACTTGGATCTGATTCGTCAGAGTTGTGTATTGCATATGGCGCTGCCCTTGATTCTTAATGAGACAATTCGCTTCAATAAAAATTCGATCTTGAGACGTTACACTCCCCGCCTAATAACTTTAGGTATTACTTATCAAAACTTATGAAATTAAAATATTACACAATCAATGGGAAAATGTAGAAAATGTCACTGAATGAACACAAAAATATGACTATTTAACGGAACCTAGTCTACAAGTAGTATGACCTCTGTGATAGGACGCACATAAGTCACAGCTTGATTGTCCTTCATGACTCGCAACTCAACTGTACGCACACGTTTATCGGACTCACTTTCGTACGCGTTTGTGACTAAGGCAATCGGCCAGTGTCCGCGTTGTAACTCCTTCTCTCTTAAGAGCACTACATCACCTATTTTGAGATTAGGTCGTTCGTTTAACCACTTCGTACGCGTTTGCAAGTTCTGCAGGTAACTGGTACGCCATTGCTTCCAAAAGGTGTCGGATAACATCTGAACGTGCTTCCACGTAGCTTTATAAATCTCCTTGATACTTGATACGTGAGACGGTAAGTTGTCCATGTACATCTTTTGCGTCAAAAGCATAGACGGACTAATAATGATGGGGTTATCTGGATCATACGAAATCGGACAGATAGGTCGTGAATTGAGTATCGCACACACCTCATACATAAAGGTAACCAAAACATCGTGTGTAAGTTCCTTTGACCCTTGTGACAAGAGCATAGCATCCAGAATCCTTCTGGCAAGACCTATCATTCTTTCCCAGGAGCCTGCCATGTGCGATGCGTGTGGGGGATTAAAAGTCCATTTTATGCCACTTTTCTGCATATAATCTCTCACAGGCCATCCTCTATGAAAACCGCATTGGCCTGCAGATCGTTCAAAGCTCCCACGAAGTTTGTCCCTCGATCTGAGCGCACTTCCTTCACTGGTCCACGAATAGATGTAAAGCGACGGAACGCATTAATAAATGCAGAGCTAGTCATATCCTCTATGACCTCGACATGCACTGCTCTAGTTGTAAGGCAGCTGAATATGACGGCCCATCTTTTCGAATGTGCTAATCCTCCCCTAGTCTTCCTGGCTACAACGTTCCAGGGCCCAAATACATCAATACCAACTGTAGAGAAAGGTGGACCTGGAGTCACTCTTTCAGCTGGTAAGTTAGCCATTTGTTGGTACTCTAAGCGACCACGGAGCTTTCGAAATGTTACACATTTATGAAGTACAGAGGCTACGGTTCTCTTTGCTCCTATTATCCAGTAGCCATGAGATCTTATCGCACCTTCGGTGAGAATCCTACCCTGGTGTTTAACCGATTCATGGAAATGAGTAACAAGTAAACGCCCGATATGTGATTTACCATGAATGATTATCGGATTCCTCTGGTCTTTAGGTAAGGGGGCCTGATTAAGACGACCACCTACACGCAAAGTTCCATCAGAGTCTATGTACGGGTTAAGTCCTGCAAGTAGGTTGCTGTGATGTAGAGATTCTCTGTCTCTAAGAGTCTCTATCTCATCCTGAAAAGATGCCTGCTGAGCCAGTCTGAGGATAAAGATTTCGGCTTCCTTCATAATGCCGATGTCTCGTACGCTAGGTGTTTGGATTTGATGCTTCCTAGCACGCGCAACCCTGATGAGGAGAGCAAATGCTATGACTAACTTTTCCCAAGATGAGAACTTTTCAAACGTTGAGTGGAGTCCTGATTCATCAATCACAGCTTTCCTCACTGTAAGAGTAGGTCTGATTTCCTTGTCATTATCAGGCGCAACGAGAGGAAAAGGTTGTTGTTCATCACTGTTCGAGATCAGTAGATGACTAGGTCCTTGTAGCCAATTACTATCGACGAGCTCCTCAACAGTTGTAAAACATCGAGTACCTAAATCTGCTGGGTTGTTATGAGTAGGTACAAAAGTCCATTGTTCCGATTTCGAGTGACGCAATATAGTGCTAACTCTATTACTAACGTAATTATAAAATCGTCGAGAGCGATTGTTCAGGTAACCCAGAACTACCATAGAGTCGGTGTAATATTTCGCAACATCAGGTGAGAGATTTAGGCCTTCGAAAACAATCTGACCTACTTCTGTAGCCAATAAGGCTCCACAGAGCTCTAAGCGTGGGATAGTGTGTCCGCAAACTGGCGCGACCTTGGCCTTTCCCATTATGAATCCTACATGAACATCCCCAGATGCACTGACTGTTTTCAGGTATGCAACCGCAGCAATTGCTTTCTCTGAAGCATCACAAAAGATATGTACAGAGCGCTCAGTTGCCTGACTGAAAGAGGTAGGTGTGTACATTCTAGGTATAGCTAATTTATGTAGCGATTTCAAGGATTCCTTCCAGTATGACCATTCCTTTTCAAATTCGGTTGGAAGCAGTTGGTCCCAGTCATTGACTTCCTGACATAGGTCTCGCATGAGAATTCGTCCATGAATGATGATCGGTGAGATAAATCCTAAGGGATCGAACAATGAGTTTACGGTTGAAAGCACACCTCTCTTGGTAAACGGTTTGTCAGGTATCGATATGTTGAAGATCAGGCAGTCAGTATTGAGATCCCACGCAAGTCCCAAGCTCTGCTGAACAGGTAGGTCATCTGAACATAAATCAAGAGTTTTTAAATTCTTTTCAAGGTCATTTGCAGGGAACGCTTCAAGCACTGTCGGTGAGTTAGATGCTATTTTGTGAAGACGGATACTTCCTTTTTCTTTCAGCATAGTTTGAGTCTTTTTCAGATTCTGGATAGCTTCCTCGGCTGACGGAGTGGATGATAAAGCATCATCTACATAAAAGTCATTTGTCACATAAGTCTTGACGTATCATCAGCGTTACGAACAATATGTCTGAGACCATATGTGGCCACCGCAGGGGACGGTCGGTTCCCAAATACATGAACCCGCATCCTGTACTCGGTAAGTCCGCAACGGATATCGTTGTTACGATACCAAAAAAATCTGAGATAGTCTCTGTGACGCTCGTGCACTAAAAATCTATGGAACATCTGTTCTATGTCTGCAGTAAACGCAACCTTATCCTTCCGGAAATGCATGAGAACTGTTATAAGGTCATTCACAAGGTTCGGACCACTAAGCAATACATTGTTCAACGAAATACCATCGTACAGTACAGATGAGTCAAAAACTCCTCGGATCTTTTCCGGCTTACGAGGATGGTAAATTCCGAAGAGAGGTAAGTACCAGCACTCGGTGTTCGGTCGTAGCGGAGGAGCTTCCTCCATGGCCCCGCTTTCGATAAGGCCTTTCATAAATTCCAACATATGAGCCTTCTTTGTCGGATTTTTCTTAAGACTAGAATCTAAGAGGTAAGCACGCTTTAATGCTATTGGCCTGTTATTTGGCAGTATAGGCCTAGGCGTTTTAAATGGGAGTGGAGCCTTCCATCGTCCGTCTTGGTCCCTTACAAAGTCAGTTTCTATAATCTGAAGAAATTCTCGATCCTCGATCGACATTCCAATTTTGTCATCCTGCGGAGTCTTCTGAAAGACGGTAGATCCTATCCCGTCACTAATATCCTCCTTCAAACAATAGTTGTTTGGGCACGGAAGTAGTATAGATTCTCTTGAATCCCAAAGTATGGACGTCTTGTTCACACTTATAGAGTCAGGTTTATGATATTTGCCCAAACATACATCACCTACCACCACCCAACCTAGGCTAAGCTTCTGGCCGAATGGTGTATTTGACGGACCAATCCGCTGATCATGAACTACATGAGCGTCTATAAGATCTCTTCCTATCAATAGGAGTATTTCGGAATGTGAGTCTATAGGCGGAATAGGCAAATCCTCCAAATGCTTATAATGACGGATGACATCAGGTGTAGGGATTTCTCTGCGATCGCTAGGTATTTCATTACATTCAGTAACAAGTGGCAATGTCATATTACACGAACCATCAATAGCGGAGACAATAAATCCAGATGCACGTCGTCCCGTGGTTTTCAGTTGACCAGAACATGACGTAAGCGTATACCGCTGAACTGACGAGTTTGACACGCCCATGAAATCAAAGAACTCCGGCTTCGCTAATGTGCAGTTTGACTGGTCATCAAGTAATGCGTATAATGACAACGAATGTTCTGGTTGATCCTTATGGTGAACTTTCACTAAAACGGCTTTAGCGCATGATCGCCCTGCAAATCCATCACCACATATACTTGTGCATTTGTTAGAGAGAGAGTTCTCCCCGCCATTCGTCTCTGCCTCCCCGCCATGGTCGGTTACGCCTGATAACGGAGAATTCCCTTTTCCGGAATTGTCTGCCACCGGAAGTCCTACAACAGTGCCATTAGTATGTAAGGCTGTAGGATGTTTGAGACTTCCACAATCACTGCATTTCACTGCAATTTTACAGTTGCGATACATATGCTTGTCCGTTTCACAGCATTTAAAGCATATCTTGTTATCTCGTAAAACTGCTTCCTAAAGCTGAGAGTTTTCTTTTTGAAAAATCTGCATTCATTCAGTGAATGTTTCGCATTCAAATGAAAGGGGCAGTGTGTGGATTCACTTTTAGCAGTCACTTCACCGGAAGTCTGCTGAAATTCCGTTTTCCGGGCTGTAATAGATTTGCCGTCTGTTGACCGACCACTTGCATAACCTTTTGACCTATGCTGATCGCTAATGTTCAAACTGGGGTCATTGAGGATAAGAGCTTGCTCCCTTACGAAGTCACAAAATACCGAAAATGGTGGAAAAGTCACATTGTTCTTTACTTTATACTTGCTTGCCTTGTTGACCCATTTAGTTTGCAAACTATGATTAAGTTTCTCAACTATCGGCTTGACCCCTACTGATGTATCAAAATAGCTGAATAGAGACTGATACTTCGGATCACTCTTTAAAGCTGCAACTTCTCGAAGAATATCGGATAACTTGTACAGTTCTTTCATGTTATTTGTGACACGAGGAAAATCATTTAACCTCCTACGTAATGATGCTTCGATCATCTCGGGTGCACCGTATTCTTCATCAAGACGAGTCCATAGGGTCTTTAAACCAGTTCCCGGGTCACTAGTAGTAGCGGCCTTGATACTCTTAGCAGTAGCGCTCGAACTAGGTCCTAACCATGAAACAAGTAGATCTAACTCTTCAGCAGGGGTAAAACATAGATCCTTGGTAACAGACTTAAATGTGGTTTTCCAGCTTGAATACGTTTGCACGTTATCTTCAAATCGAGTAAGACGTGAACGCATAAGATCCTTTTTAAACATATAGTTAGTTAATTCAGCAAACTGAGCACTTTGTGGAGTAAATACATGCGCTTTTGGATCCAAATCACTAACTTCATTCATTAGCGTAGAGTTCAAATGTTGAACGTCGTTATGAACATCACTGCTACTGTTAGTTGCCATGGCGACATTGACATCAGACTTAACCTTAGGTTTCGGTAAAGGTTCTTCGTTTGCAGTATCGTTAAAACTCATCATGGGATCATGAAATGCAACACCACTAATTTTAAGTTTATTCATATCATCAATGTAAGAACTAGTAAGGTCCGAAGTATCAATTTCAGAACTGGAACTGCTTGACTCGCAGTCTGCATAATTTTCCATAGCTTTGAGTTCAGCGTCCGCTATCGCTTTCTCTTTAGATGCGTCTAAAACATCCATTTTCGACTTCAGAAAACACTTTTTTCTAACACTTTCTGCAACAGCTTTCTGTTCTTCCTCTTCAAGTCTAGCACGTTCTCGTTCCAACTCCGCCTGTTTGCATGCGAACTCAAGTTTAGCCTTTGCCGCCTCTGCCTTGGCTGCTTGTCTCATTAAAATCGATGACGCCGATGAGCACCCACTACCACTGCTACCAGCCTTACTCCTTGTTCTGCTTTTCATGGTTGACATAGGTCCTTGACCTGTGTGACGGTCCTTGTCACTGCCAGCACCATCGACATCCTTTGGTTGGGTTGTTTCACTATGATGACTCATTGTGTGGGAAATAAGTCTTTTATTTCTGAGCATCAGGCAAACAGTGAAACAACCATAGCACCACAAGATAAGGATGAAAATGGTAAAAACTTGGATCTGATTCGTCAGAGTTGTGTATTGCATATGGCGCTGCCCTTGATTCTTAATGAGACAATTCGCTTCAATAAAAATTCGATCTTGAGACGTTACACCTCGACAGACTACAAATCATACAAATTATGGATATGTAGTGACCTGTGTAATGCCTTGTCCTTCCTCTTGACAATATTAAGTCCCCTACCGGCAACGCCGAAGGGGACTCTTAGTTTCCTCTCGGTCTGTCTGTCCGTCTGTCTGTCTGTCCGTCTGTCTGTCCGTCTGTCCCATTTTCAGTTTTCCGGACTTTTTTTCGCTGTTGTTGCATATATTGAACTCATTTTTGGTATGTGGATATATCTCTATGTGATACAGATCAAGTTTGAGTTTGCTTTCGATTGACCTAATTTTACAAGAGTTATGGCCCTTGAACTTAGCAAATTTTATGAAAGGTTCAGTTTTCCGGACTTTTTTTCCGCTGTTGTTGCATATATTGAACTCATTTTTGGTATGTGGATATATCTCAATGTGATACAGATCAAGTTTGAGTTTGCTTTTGATTGACCTAATTTTACAAGAGTTATGGCCCTTGGACTTAGCAAATTTTATGAAAATTTCGGTTTTCCGGACTTTTTGCCAATGTTGTTGGATATATTGACTTCTTTTTTAATATGTGGATATATCTCAATGTGATACAGATCAAGTTTGAGTTTGCTTTTGATTGACCTAATTTTACAAGAGTTATGGCCCTTGGACTTAGCAAATTTTATGAAAATTTCGGTTTTCCGGACTTTTTTCCACTGTTGTCGGATAAATTGAACTCATTTTTGGTATGTGGATATATCTCAGTGGGATACAGATGATGTTTGAGTTTGCTTTAGATTCACCTATTTCTACAAGAGTTATGGCCCTTGGACTTAGCAAATTTTATGAAAATTTCAGTTTTCCGAACTTTTCTTTGGTTCTATTGCAAATAATGCACTGATTTTTGGTGAATGAATACATCTCAGTGTGATACAGACCAAGTTTGAGTTTGGTTTCCATTGGCCTATTTTTACAAGAGTTATGGCCCTTGGACTTAGCAAATTTCATGAAATTTTCAGTTTTCCGGACTTTTTCATGCCTGTTTTTGCAGATAATGAGCTAATTTTTTGTATGTGAATACATTATATTGTGATGCAGATTTGAGTTTAATTTAGATTGACTAATTTTCACAAGAGTTATGGCCCTTGGACTTAGCAAATTTCATGAAATTTTCAGTTTTCCGAACTTTTTCATGCCTGTTTTTGCAGATAATGAGCTAATTTTTTGTATGTGAATACATTATATTGTGATGCAGATTTGAGTTTAATTTAGATTGACTAATTTTCACAAGAGTTATGGCCCTTGGACTTAGCAAATTTCGTGAGTTCAGTTTCCCAGACCTTTCTTGGCTGTTGTTGAAGAAGATGAACTGATGAACAGAGATGCAAGTCATAAATTTATACCGCCAGTAGGGGACTTATATCGCACAGCGATCATTGCATTTTTATGCTAGATTTGGTGAGGATCTATTCAACAGGTTGTAGGAATTCCTATGGGTACTAACTGTGCGCCTCTTGTTGCAGATTCATTCTTATACACTTACGAAAAAGAATTGATCAAAAATCTTCAAAAGCAAAGAAAATTTGATGATTTTAAATGTTTCAATAATACTTCTAGGTATCTGGATGATATTCTAACTATTGACAATCCTGCTTTTGAATTATATAAGAATGAAATTTATCCACATGAATTAACATTTAACAAGGCAAACGTTACTATCACAGAAACACCATTTTTTGACCTAAATTTCAAAATTGTAAACGGAAAGATTCATACATGTGTATATGACAAAAGAGATGATTTCCAATGTCTTGACGGTGATGTTCCAAGACCACCGTCATTTGGCATTTACATATCACAGCTCATTCGGTACGCTAGAGCATGTACAAATATTTTGGATTTTCACAATAGAAATTTACAAACTACTAAGAAACATTTAGGTCAAGGTTTCCGCTTACATAAACTAGTTAAGACTTTCTGGATTTTTTTTCCAAAATAACAGTCAACTTCTTTTTAAATTTGGATCTATACACGCAACAGAGTACATTACTTTGGGCATTACACAACCTGCCTTTTATGGTGATATGATAAACAAAATAAGAGGGATCAAAGGTAGACAGCATAACCGTCAAAATGCGTCAGAATCTTCAAATGCCTTTTATACCGTGGATATGATTCTAATGTCACCAGACGGACACTAGGCTTGGTACTTGACCAATCTACAGTCTTGTACCAGCGCATTCGTAAAACTTACACTCTGACTGACTATGACGACGGGACTCCATTACGGGCACTGTCTAAACCTCTTCACAGAAGACAGGGCCCTGACCACCTGTCCTCTCTGAATGTCAAACGGATTCCTCGGATGATAACATACATGAGCTCGCAACAGCCAGCAGAGCACGATCTGTATTACATACGCCCTCTTTTTATATCAATTTACATAATTTTTATTCATCTATGTTGCTGGGGCCTTGTCTGTGTGTGTTGTCATCTAACGGTGAGGAGGTTGTTTTACACCACAATTGTACGTTCTTCGAGACCTTTAGGTAATCGGAGAAGTGAGAGGGTTGTGCACACGTAGTACAGGATAACCACACCATTTGCTACTTGTGTGGCAAATGCCGTCCAAAGTCGGCACCGGTTGCCCATTGGTCTCGTTGGTTTATGTATACTAGTCTTTTGCCTTTGGTTTAAAAAAAAATATATTTCGTATGTCTCTTTTTTCTACTTTAGTATGGTCTTCTTTATGTTTTCACATTAGTGTTTCGCCGTTGGTGCTGCAGCAGGGTCTGGTTGAAGATCCCTTTCCTTCTTTTATTTGTTGGAATTTTTCTGGTATAATTTTCGTGGTTTGTCACTTTCCTGCGGATGTCTTCCTCCCAACAATATGTAGGAAGAGAAATAACTCTAAACTAAATCGATGCATTTTTCAGAACACGAAAGTGAATTAATTCCCTTACATGAAAGAAGGATGAAGTTAATATTAATCCATATGAAGATAATTTTGAAGCAAGATTAGAAGCAGATTCAATAAATTCTCAGTTGATAAGTTTAGCTCAAGATTTTTAGGGGAATGATTTCTCATCTTTAACAATCATGTTAAATTGTAATATTGATTATTCAATACACATGTTCTTGGTAATTCCAGAGATTGATAAGATCTTAAATACAAATTTGCTTTATCTATGAGTTGGAGAAATGATTGTCAATTCTACACGCGAAATACAGTCTACTCTCGCAAACTTACTAAGAAATATGTCCATCACTATGTACAATTTCCCTCCCTTCTTTAAATACAATATGCCATTTTTCAATTGCTAGAGTAGCTTTCTCGTTGTCACAGAATTACTTCCTCACATGCAATGGATTTTGTCAAATTATGTTTCGTGTAATAAACCTGGGTCATGCAGCATTATTTTCCAGCCATCTAGCTACGTCTTTCTGTATATTTTGGACATGCTTTTCCACAGATTTTGATCATATTTCATTGTTTTGGATTGAGGAACACTGGCGAGTGTTAAATATGAAACGTGCATGCTTGCTCCATGCTGTTAATTTATCTATTTTTAAATGATGCTAATGAATTTGAAGACGTTTAAGATTTGTAACATTTAAACGATGTTATCTTTCCATGACAAAGTAAAGCACATTTATTAATCACACAATCGGCTTACAGTTTTCAATTACGTTCCTATTCTAAAGGATAATAGCAATGTTCAAATTTCGGACATAACATCAAATAAAAAAGGCAACTTTTTATCTGGACCCTTTACATCACGGTAGCATATCACGTGACAGGCAAATAATTTCTAGCCCGGGAATTTTCTCCGATTAAACAAGGTAAATACTGTCTAAGTTTACTTTAAATGAATTTTTTTAGGTCTATCATACGAGATTTATTATCATCAATATCATGGTAATATATTCTGGTCAAGACTAGAATTGTATTAATAGAACACTTCAACAGAAAATTTTGTTTATTTACGTGCACCATATCATATCTTGTAAACAAAATAAAAAAAAAATTCTGTTGAAGTGTTTTCTGAATATACCTCTATTCTTGAACAGAAAAGATTAACAGCATATAGATGATAGTGATGCTCATATGATAGGCTTAAAATAGTTTCCTTTAAAAGTAGATTTAGACTGTGTTTACCATACTCAATGGAAGGGGATTCCCGGGCTAGAGATTATTTGCATATCACGATTGATTTTATTGTGTAAGATTTGGTGATCCTATGATGATTGCTTTGTCATCTATGCTGTTCACAAGAATCCGGAAACAAACCCCCACACACACAATAACCAAAATAACAACAACAAAAACACAAACGCACGGCAGTGATGCTATATTCCTTCCACAACTGTGTTGCGAGGGAATAAAATGTTTTTGATACATTTTGATACTTGGTTACTGCGGCCATGTTACAGCGCATTCTTCAGAGTTGCACTCTGACTGTCTGTGACAACCAGATTCTGCGACAAGCCTTGTCAAAACCCCGTTAGAGAAGAGTTTTTGTGGTCATCTTATATTGAGGTTATTTTACACTACACTTTTGCGTTCTTTGGATAACCGAGTAAGTTGGAGGGTTGTGCGCATGTAATCCGGATAACTAATAACTACATCGTTCGCTACTTGCGTGACAAATGACCAGTATTAAGTAGGCATCCATTGCCCATTGTTCTCGTTGATTGATTTATTTATAAAATCTAATGGTTTTGTCTTGCCTTCTCGACTATGAGACTGAATAACTGATGGGTACTTCTGTAATGTTTATTATAGTCATTGTATTTCATGTTTAGATGATGTTTTTTATGTTTAGATATGTCGTTTGTCTCTTTTAAGTCTCTTGCTGTGCTTACCCGCTTTGTGCTTTTGCATCAGGTGATTTGGAGCTTTGTTGTGGGTACTGGAATCGAGCCTGGTTAGAGATCCCCTCCTTTCTTGGGTGTTTGTATAACGAACATCGCACAAATACCATGAATTCAGTCTGACGAAGTGATTGATAGAAAGGCTAATGTCAAATGCTTTAATGTTGTAACTGATTCGTTTCAATGATAAATACGTATTTATGGGGAGGTAATCCAGTGGGCTTTATTGAATTGATGTTGTTTGTTGAATAGGTTTTTTTCCTGATATTCTGTTTGTTGTTTTTCTGCTGGCGTATTAACTGTTTGGTTGTAAGGAACTGTTTCATGTTCCTTCACAACTTTCACTGAAATAGGCCGAGCACGAAATTTATATAGCGAGCAATGAAAGACGATTAGTTAGAAAAAGAAAACCAGTTGATATTTTCTCTTTTTGCTGTCTTGTTACATGTGTATGTGGTCATCTTTCGGTGATAAGCTATTTTACACAATAATTGTGCGTTCCTAGATACCTCCCGGTAAAATGGGATGGTTGGGCTCATGGAACCTTCAAATCCACATTATTTGTTATTAACGAGGCAGATGTCCGTCCTTAACCGGCACTAATTACCGTACTGCAACCCACTTGTTTGACAATTCTATTCTATCCTATCGCCCATCCTACATACACCTTCTATCCACTCTATCCTATCCTATCCTATCCTATCCTATCCCATCCTATCCTATCCTATCCTATCCACCTCATTCTTATCCAATTCTATCCGACATCCTATCCTACATCCTATCCTACATCCTATCCTATCCTATCCTATACTATCCTACATCCTATCCTATCCACCTTTTACTACTTCTCATCACATTAAGCGAGATTATGATTAAAACTAAATGACTTGTTACAAATTTCTGCATAAGTAGTAAATTATTTGTAATCATCGCTGTTTTTAAATTTTATCAAATGAAAATTATTTAGATGATTAAATAACGTTTTTGCAATTGTAGTGATCGAAACAAAATATCACAACAAACCTCCAAGTTTGTTTTTAATTGAATTAAAATTTATATCACCCATTATGTCAAGTAAGAAATTTCAATAGATCAAATTTAATCAAATGAGTATGTTTGTCTGCTAAAAACTTAAGAATTAAAAAAAAAGAAAGATTGGATTGAAGAATAAAGTGGATATGATGTAGGATGTAGGATATGATAGGATGGAATGTAGGATAGGATAGGATAGGATAGGATGTAGGATAGGATAGGATGTAAGATAGAAATTGTTAGGATTAAGGTGGATAGGACAGGATAGGATGGGATAGGATAGGATAGGATAAGATTCTATCCACTTTCTATCCTACATCCTGTCCTATCCACCTTTTTGTCAAACAAGTGGGTTGCAGGACTGTAGCTATTTGTCTCGTTGGTTTATGTATGGTTTTTGTGTTTGTTGTTTTGATGTTGTATTTGGGTTTTCAATATACTTCCCTGACATTGTCGCCATAGCACTTTCTATATAGACATAACGTCAGATAGTGCATGATTTTTATATACTTTCATTTTCATGCTTCATTAACATCGACGGCGGGTGCGGCTAGCAAACAGGGCATGCTTACTCCTCCCGGGCACCTGGTCCCACCTCTAGCTTGCTAGGGGTCCGTCGATGTTTAATTTTGTGCTATATTGTGAGTGCTGTTGAGATTATCGGCAGGATCTTCTTTAACTCATTGGGGTCCTTTTTTGTGTCTCTTTCTGTGTTTGTATACACGTACTCCTAGTTTTCACATGGGCTGTTACGATGCTTCACAGATGGTGCTGCAATATAGTCTTGTTGGAGATCTCCTTCTTTCTTCAGTCACATCCTGAATTGTGTTGTTATGACACAGTGACCACGACTTCTACTAATACATGTACATGTTAAGTTTCATTGGTCTCCTTCTTTGAGAAGCAAACCAATACCATCTGAATACCATAATGCCTCAAAGCTACAGCAGTCTCTCTTGGAGAAGAAAAGTGAAGAAGATAATAAAACAAAATGAAGGTTTTTTTCAGACTGCATTTGTTTATTTTAAAGAAATAGATATGCTTAATGATATAGATTGACACAAAAAGGGCATCATACTCCGACATTTTAATGAGATCAGCTAAAATAAACGCACGTGCAACCGGTTCCGCAGTATTTCATTCTAGTTGGATCTACTCGAATCATAGAATTCTTTACCTCCGTCTCGGTTACGCCATATTTCGTAGCTAATTCTGGTATACACGGACAGTAACTGAAATCGTCACATACTTGCAAAACGCCTGCGATATCCGAATCCAAATTCCTAATACGTTCCGCTTCTGTCTGCATATCTGTGAAGTCATTATCAGATACAGCACTACAATCAGGTCTGAATCTGGTCAAGTCGATACCAAGGTACATGTCCATGGTCGGAAACTGGGTGGCAATACTACATGCAATGTCCTGCTCTGTCAGAGATTTGCCATAGATCTGCATGTCCACGTCTTCGTTTGTACTGTAAGCTTCCTGTACTGACAGTAATATTGATTCCAATGAAGGCGTTCCTCCACCACTGACTTCATCATATACAATGGTGTCCATTATGGCTCCATTCCTGGCATGTTCTGCTTCGGCATCCATGTCTTGAAAATCGCTGTCACTTACATTACATACAGGTCGGAAAGGTACTAAATCGTAATGGTCATACTCATTCAAGTCCACTCTTAAAACGGCGCATGTGCAGACGATATTTTTCGTTGACAATTCAGCGCCAAAATCAACCACGGTATTCGATCGCCCATATTTGTATACTTCTTTAAGCTGATTTTCTATTTCATCGATTGTATTTCCTTGGACAGTACTATCAGTGACCTCAGAATATAGAATATCTCTTGAGTAGAATTCGTCATTGATTTCTGCAAGGTCATTGTTGTTGTCCACTAGAAAGTCAATATATATAATTTGTGTTTCTATGATATTGTCCTTATTGAGTGAGTCCATGTCCACAGACAGAAGAGGATTGCTGGACTCTATAGGGGACCTAGGAAGACCAAGGACATCGGCAAATTCAGCATTGGCGTTTGCATCATCGATTATATTTTGGAAAGAGCCAGACAAATTCTTGAATGTATCAATCACGTTGACCCACTCTGCCTCTTGGTCAGCCTGCTCGTCCTCCAGGTCGGACATCTCATTGTTAAGTTCCGCAAGAAATGTTTCATACTCTAGTCTTGCCGCTTCCATATTTTTGGCCACCTCTTTCCACTGCTCTGCATCAGCCACTGTCATGATCACATCAGCAATGGCTCCTATGGTGGTTGTAATGGTAGAGGACCAAGTCAGCTCAAAGTTCTCTATCGTGTACTTACGCGATTCCTCATTGAAGACAAACTCTTTGGTTGCATGGTACATATCAATAGGACCTTCTAATGCTCTGTATGATTTCTCCTTAAATTCGTCCAATGTGCTGATCTCACCCCATTCACTGACACTGACCATTTTATCCTGGATATAATACCCAGCATTTTCATACATTTCACTTAGCGTTCTGCACGACAGGTCATACAGGTCAAAAGAGGTTATTTCGGAGCTTTTCAGGCCATGACTTTCCAAGACTTCGTTATACCTGGGATCATCAGGGTCCATAAGTATTCTCGCCTGTTCAGGGTCTGTTTCTAGCAAGGTCAATGACAGGTGAAGAGCCTCCATATGAATTTCCATCAAGTCCTTTAGACGATAATCACTGAATATTTCTGTGTAGGATCTGATGAACTGATCAAGGGTGTTTTCAACAACAAATTGTGTTACAAGACCAATCATTTCGCTATTCCACTGTTTCTGCAACATTACGTTGATTTGTTTCAGGCTAACATCCAATTGGCCGATCAAAGCTTGTAGATAATCCTCTGACGATAGGTCTGTTTGGTTCTGGTACATGTCATACAGAGCGGGAAGCTGTTTTTGCAGATGCTCATCAAGATCTTGCTGATACTGTGTTAACGTTGTCAAACTTTGCATGGACTCATTAATGTAAAAATTGATGTAGCCATTATTGTTATTAGCATCCCGTAGATTGACCCAGTTATCGGCGCTCTTGTAATACAAGTCGTCAAAATCCGCTTTCTTCTGTGTGATTTCTTTGTCGAGGGCTTCAATAGCGTCTTTGTCCTCACAAATACTAGGATAATAACTGCATCCACCTGTAAAAGGGCGTCCGTCAATTCATGGTTATTGAAATATTTCTGAAGCTGGTAATACTGGTCAATCCATTAAAGTTGTGATTGCAATGTTCAAACTCTCATGTTTGTGGTGTTGCCATATCAAATTCGATCAAGTGAAACATTCGTTATGCATTTCTATACAAGAAACATCGTGTTTTTACTGTATTTCACTTAAAAATGAACAAGATTCCGATTCTTCACAAAAAAAAATAAAGCAGCTTGATTAAAGAGTTATTTTCATACACTTAATTCGAAATATGTCTTGACAGTTCTGCGTATTTACAGTATTGGTTTTCTTACCCACCTGTTACAAGAGATGCTATTGTCAAACCATAAGACGTTGTTCTAATTAGCATAGACCCACCGTAAACTGGAATACAAGATCAAATTTGGAAAATGAAAGACTATTTGTAACCATTCACAAGTAATTTTAAATTAAAACTTAAAACTTTATTTATTTTACAACGTTTAACTAACAAGTTACACAACTTATATTAATGTCTCACGTTGGCTCAGATTTTGGCGGGGGGGGGGGGGTTAAAAGGAGCAGGAGGAAACCGGAGTACCCGGAGAAAAATCTCCTATCGAGGCCTGAGTGAGGGACCACCTACCCTCCCATATGAGACCCTTCACCGAATCTGGGATTCGAACCCGAGACCTAGGAGGTGAGAAGCGAGCGCGCTACCACTGCCCTAACCCGGACGATAAAGTAATTATTACCATATCGTATCGATCATTTTTAAGAAAATGGGATACGATTACAAAACAAATCATTTAATCTGAAAAAAAAAACATTGACATCTGATTTAAAGAAATAAATAATGTGTAAGCAAATTAGATAGATAATTCATCCATTTTGCATCTTTCGAAGGGATCGGCTAATAGAATCATCAAAAAGGACTTTGAGAGAGATATTCCTCTTATGTTTCAAGTGTCCTTTACTAATTTCCAACAAGTGGTTGAAAACTATTAAACGATTGTCATGTTTGTGACCGACTAACATCGTCACTGAGGAAGTTTTACAGTCAATATGGGGAACTCGTCATACACTATGATGTCCCACTCTCCAGAATGGTGGATGATATTCTGTCATAGAACATTTGAACCAACTCTATGTCTTCCGTAATGGAAGTAACCGGATGTGACAGTTCTACCGAATGGAAGCGGCGGATGTTGCATGCAAGCAGGAGATGCTTACTCTTCCTGGACGCCTGGTCTCACTCCCTTATCGGGAGTTTGCTTCTTTTCATATGGTGGAGGTTTTTGTTTGTTTGCTTTGGTTTCTGTTTTATCCTGATTTTGTATGCCTTCGGTTTCTTATTTTCTGAGTTATCGATTTTGTGCTGTATACAGGGATATGTTCATTATCCATATTTGTCATGTTATGGTTCTCAACCACATGTTGGAAATTAGTAAAGGACACAAAGGAGAGGTATATGTGTAGCCACTGGGAATCTTAGTTAACGTTTGCCGCTTTAAAACAATGAAATAAATTGCTAGAATACATATAAGTTATTATAGAATTCTTGCATCCTTTCAAGATTATTGATATTTCATCGCAGGTTGCGGAAAAATCGAGAGAAAACAAAATGACCCCGAAGAGGTGTGTCGTTCTGAAAACCGATGATCAAAATTTGAATATACGGAAATTAGTGCTCACCTACAATGGATGACCATCCACGTTTTTGAATACCAGTAGATACTTCAGTTCCTTTCGTACTTCTGGAATGTAGGTCTGAAATTAAAAAGATGTTTACTTGTAGATGAAAGTAAATAGACAATACATTTTATTAAAAATCTTGTTTTATTTGCGGAACTGTAGAATCATAAATTTTTAGCTCAGTTTAGTATATAAAAGTGTTTGATTTTGTTTTGTACGTATTTCATTGTTGATTTTTTTAAATCGAAATTGCTACATTAGTATTCCATATGAGTTAAATGTACATAATACTTACTGTTTTGTTTTTTATTCCTTTTTCTATCCAGTCTTCCACCTGAGATGATAAAAAGTCAGACCAACAAAGTTATTACTGACACATTAGTGATGGATGCTTACTCATGCCCAGGAAAGAACAAAATAGGGATTTGAAAAATAAGTCTGATAAAATTAAGATAATATAACTAAATACTTATAATGATAACGAATATTCTGAAAAATTATCTTTATTCCGAGCCCCAAATACGATTTCTTGTGATTTTACTCTGAGATAAAGACATAGAGTAAGGTTTGATAAGTTTAATTCTTTTTTCATCAATTTAAAAAAAAATCTTATAATGTAACATCCGGCTCCTTTAACATTCTGTCTCTTTTATTTTTGTCTGTTTTCTACATGTATCTGTCTAAATATACATGTATGCTTGTAAGATATACGGAATACTTACTTTTTATTCCCCTATTACTCGCTCTGTCCAGCGGTTCCCTATTTACTATTAGGTAAAAATACAGAAAATACAAGTATAATTCGTGAGGAGTTCGAGAATAAGGTGAATCTCGCCAACAAAATCAAATAACGATCGCGACTTATCAATAAAAAGAATCAAGACTGGTAATTAATCTTTTTTTAAAAAAGAGTTCATGTCTATATCATGTTTTCGCAAAGTTGTGTCTTTAAGATAAATTGAAACTGTTTGAATTACCGTTTACTTGGCTTGGTTGTCGACTTGGATAGGTCATATGTCCTTTAAATTGATTCAACTTGAAGGCTGAAAATGCAAAATGAAATACATATTATGGATTAAAACAACAAGAGAAAGCCTAACGATGAATTTCCATGAATTTATCAAAGAAAGTGGATAGCAGATTGGGTTTTTTGTTGTTTTTTTTTTTTTACATCCGATCATTTTGAAAATAAAAATCCCGCGACACTATCCTTTGTATACAATAAAGCGCTATTTCATGTAGAAAGATCATCATGTCATCTACAGAAAATGTCCCTCTTTGACCTTACCCGTTGACAGGTTGTTAACCGTTTGCTGTCTTGTGCATGCATGTTCAAAGTAGGTGATGCTGGGGATCGTTACATTTTCCCCTTTAGATTTCAAAAATAGACTAAATATTTGAATCAAATTGAGGCACCTCGATACCATAAAATCAATGAGACATCAATCCACTTTTAATGTACAGACACGTGTTTCGGTTAGTAAATCCTCGTCAGTTTGTACTTCAATCCAAAGTGATTCTCAGACATGCCAGATTTGTTTTTGTAGCGCCCTCTAGTTTGTTTGTTTCGTGAGATTCCACTTCATGGTGTTTGTTTTTGATTGTCTGAAGTGTCTGAATTTTGTTTGTTTCATGAGTTTCCTCATCATGGTGTCCATTTGTCAATATTGAAATATATGTTCTATAGTACAGATTTTATTGTTCTTGGCTATGATCTCTCAAAATTTGAAATAACACCACTTCGATATCACCATGAGTTTCCTCTGTGAGATGTCTAATGCTCTTACCGTTATCCCGGCTTTCATCACGATTTGGAATGGAAATACCTGCTTTCGTGTCTTTCACAACTGAAAATAGAAATTCTAATGCAATGGCTCTATAATGTCGAATTTCATTGGTTGTTTGCTCCTTGGTTACGGCAGCAAAACGTGAACATACTATGCTTTGACGTTGCTAACTTACGTCACATTTCGCCTTATATTAAAAAAAAAATAGATTGCATTAGAATGGGAATAACTAGATACTGGCGTTATGTTTGGGGACGGTAAATGTAATGCTGATTTTACGGTACAAACATCCGTTTGCCACCGTAAAATTAGCATTTACCTTCCCCAAACATAAAGTCAGTGTCTAGTTATTCCCTTAATACATGACTTTTATTCAACGATTCTAGACCATATATTTTCTTCGATTTTCAAATTTAAAGCTTTTGAACAAATCAATTTACAGTAGTTTCTAAAACTTCTGTCCTATGACAAATTTGAAAGAACGTCGAAAATGTCAAGTGAGAGTGCTAGGACGAGTAGAGACATACATATGTATAACAAAATTTAAAAAGACGAATACTGACTTTTATGGTTTTTAAGGTTTCTTCTGTCCGAGGGTCTTCCGTCTGAAATGTTAACAACTAAAATGTAATTCTTGCCTTATAATAAAATCTTAAACTTGAAATAAACTTACCATGATACTGTTTGAGTAAGCAATAGAAATACAGTTTGTGGAAGAAGAATAAAACACAAAACAAAAAACAGAGTCATGCTCAGGGTGGACGAAATGTTATCATGGAACTGTATACCAGTTCTTATTAAAACCTCAAAAAAAAAAAAACTGTAATGCGTAAATTGAAAAATGAAGTACTTGTATATTTCTTTAAAAAAGACTATAAACGTTTTCTATATTTGCAGTTACTTCTTTAGAATAATTATCCATCCTTGTAAGAAGTGTTGTGGGTCATGTATTATTTTAGTTTTACTTTATGTGTAGGTACACATGTACTTAATCATGTTATTTAAAGATTTCATAATAATTCTTTCTAGATTTTACTATGTCATGTTTATTTCATTAGAGAATATTCCAGTATGTTCTTTGTTACATCATTATCATCACATGACTGTGATTTCTAGAATTTACTCTATTGTTAATCATTTGTAATGAGTCATTGTTCTAGAGGCTTCTGGTTAATTCATTGTTATTAAGTATAAATACCTCTGAGGAACTGTGTTGAGTAGACATTCGTACACATTCGTAGACACGATTCATTCATCTATTCTGATATACTGGGACACTTTATTTGTTGAGACTTTAATCCATTTAACAACGTTTGGACACCGATCTTTCGAAGAACGTTTGTGATTACCGGAAACCATACATACGATAGACTTTGTGGACCGTAACGGACACTTTGATCCGTACATTGTATTGTGAGTTGTAATCGTTTTAAATATATATATTTTGTACATAATTAAACTTGTTAATTTATATTCTGTCTTTGTCTGATTTTTGCTGGCGTTTTGGGGTATTCTGACCCATAACAGAATTGGGGGCTCGTCCGGGATAGTAATCTCTGCATATTTGCACTTTACGTAAAGTTCGTTTTTTTTTAAAAAAAGGAATTTATTTTTTAGTAAAACGTTTGCCAGCAGAAATCAATCATGGTATTTTCGGTCACTGAATTTTTGAAATCGCCGACTGTACAAGAGTTCGAATCATTGAAGAAAGATGATTTGATTGGTTTAGGTCTTCACTTGAAGTTAGATGTAAAATCTTCTATGAGAAAACAAGAAATTAGAAATATTGTGGCTAAAGAGCTTTTAGCTAAGGAAATCTTTTCGTCATACGATTTTCCTGTTGAACCTGTTTCAAGCGAAACCAAAATGTCAAAATTTGAGTTTGAATTAGAGAAAATGAAAATACAATTACAATTTGAAAAAGAAGAAAAAGAAAGACAATTTCAAATTGAAAGAGAAGAAAAAGAAAGACAATTTGAAAAAGAAGAAAAAATAAGACAATTTGAAAGAGAAAAGGAAGAAAGAGAGAAACAGGAACGTATGCACGAGAAAGAACTCCAGTTTGAGTTAGAAAAGTTAAAATTAGAGAAAAGCGCTAAGGAAAATCCTGTTCCTTTGCCTGTCAAGTCTGAATTCGACGCCGCCAAAAACATCAGATTAGTACCAAAATTTCAAGAAAAGTCCGTGGACAAATATTTTCCACATTTTGAGAAAATCGCGGCCAATCTGAAGTGGCCACGTGATTTTTGACCAACTTTATTACAAAGCGTACTTATTGGCAAAGCGGCTGAAGTGTACTCGGCGCTCAGTATTGCTGAGAGTTCAGACTATGACAAGGTCAAGGACACGATTTTGAGAGCATATCAGTTAGTACCTGAGGCGTACAGACAAAAGTTTAGAAAGTACAAAAAGTTTGAAAATCAAACATATGTTGAATTTGCTCGAGAAAAAGAGGATTTATTTGATCAGTGGTTTCGATCTAAGAAAATTCCCAATTCATTTGACAATTTGCGTCAAATAATTCTGATAGAAGAGTTCAAAGAGTGTGTACATCAAGATTTAAGAACTCATTTGGAAGACAAAAATGTTAAAACTCTTGAAGAAGCCGCTGTTTTGTCTGATACGTATGCTCTCACTCATAAGAAAAATTTCGTGTCCAAAACTCAATCTAGCGATAGCGCAAAAACGTCAGATTTTCCAAAGAAAAATTTACAAGAGTCTCAGTCGTCCATTAGTTCCCAGTCACCATCTCAAGGTGGTTCTACGTCCGGTCCTAGGTCCGAGCGTTCTGAGGCATCCCCAGGGGTGGGGTCGCTTCCTACATGCAATTATTGTAAGAAAAAAGGTCATGTTATTGGTGAGTGTTTGAAGCTTAAGAAGAAAAAAGAACTTAAGTCACAGGCCTGTGCGTCTGTTAGAAATGATAGGAAAGCCTTAGATTCGATTTGTTCTGACACTCCTGAAATTCAGGGTTCTAAGTCCAGTTCTGATGATTTTGTGGAGGATCATTATAAGCCCTTTTTGTCACAGGGATTTGTTTCACTCAGTGATTCTAGCGAAGCGTTGCCTGTTCAGATTTTGAGAGATACTGGTGCTGCCCAGACTTTATTGTTAGAGGGTTCATTGCCTTTGTCTGAGCACACTTTTACTGGTAGGTCAGTTTTATTACAGGGTGTGGAGCTAGGCGTCATTGATGTTCCCCTTCATAAAATTTATTTGAAGTTAGACTTAATTACTGGACCTGTTATCGTAGGTGTTCGACCTACTCTTCCCGTTCAAGGCGTTTCCTTGTTGCTTGGCAACGATTTAGCTGGCGGCAAAGTTGTAGCCGATCCGATTGTTTGTGAGAAAATTACGTCCGATGTCGTGTCCGATGATGAAGACGACGACTTGTACCCAGCCTGCGCAGTTACCAGGGCGATGGCCAGGAACAGACTGAAAGAGGCTGAGAGTACCTCTGCACTTAACGAGGACCATCCCTCCGAAAATATAGACCTTTCTGACACATTCATGTCTACCATTGATGACAACGTACCTGAGACGTCAGTACCACTTCATGTAGACAAGTCTCCGGCAGTACCTGGTGATGATTCCCATCCGCCTTTAGACAGGGGTACAGATGCCTTAAGCCGTGAGCAACTCCTCTCCGAGCAAACTAAAGATCCGGAGATCATCCGACTAAGTAAGAGGGCCCTTCCCCGAGAAGAAGCGGACAAAGTCGGAGAGTGCTTCTACATACAAGATGGCATCCTTATGCGGAAATGGAGACCACCCGATGCACCCCCTAATGACGTGTGGCGGGTCGTTCACCAGATAGTGGTTCCAGTAGCGTATCGCGGGGACATCATGAGTTTAGCTCACGACACACCCATGGCAGGTCATTTAGGTGTCAATAAGACTTATAATAGGATTTTAAGTCACTTTTACTGGCCTAAGTTGAGAAAAGATGTGTCCGAGTTTTGTAAGTCTTGTCATAGTTGTCAGATGGTAGGTAAACCCAATCAAGTTATACCACCTGCTCCCCTCCAACCCATTCCAGCCTTTGAGGAACCTTTTAGTAGGGTGTTAGTTGATTGTGTGGGTCCTTTGCCTAGGACTAGGTCAGGGAATCAGTACTTACTGACAATTATGTGTACTTCGACAAGGTTTCCTGAAGCCATACCTCTTAGGAATATTAAGGCAAAGACCATAGTTAAGGCCCTTACAAAGTTTTTTCAGTTTCGTAGGTGCTCCCAAGGCTATTCAGTCAGATCAGGGTTCGAATTTTATGTCAGGATTGTTTCAGCAGGTTATGCATGAGCTAGGTATCAGACAGTATAAGTCTTCTGCGTACCATCCTGAGTCCCAGGGGGCACTTGAACGCTTTCATCAGACCCTTAAAACTATGATGAAAACATATTGTCACCAGTATGAAAAAGACTGGGATGAAGGGGTTCACCTCGTGTTGTTTGCGGCACGAGAAGCGGTTCAGGAGTCCCTGGGGTTCAGTCCCTTTGAGCTAGCTTTTGGGCATACGGTCAGGGGGCCATTGAAGTTATTGAAGGAAAAATGGTTGACTGAGACTAGCGATTTGAATCTCTTAGACTACGTGTCTAATTTCAAAGAGAAATTATATAATGCTTGCAAGTTGGCTCAAGAAAATCTCAAAACATCTCAAATGAAAATGAAAACATGGTATGACAAAGATGCTAGAAACAGAGTTTTTAAACCAGGCGATAAAGTTCTTGTATTTTTGCCTATCCCTGGTCATCCTTTGCAAGCTAGATATTTCGGTCCTTATGAGATTGAGAGTAAAATTAGTGATGTTAACTATGTGGTTAAGACACCAGGTCAGCGAAAAGAAAAAAGAGTGTGTCATGTTAACATGTTGAAAGAGTATTTTGATAGAAGTGACCGAAATTTTGTAAAACAAGTTTCCACTTTGGCCAATGTAAATACATTAGAAAATTGTGTTGAACCTGAATGTAATGAAGAAACTGTCGAAAAAGACTTCGCTCAAAGTGTCCGTTTGAAGAATTCTGAAATTCTGACAAATCCGGAAGTGAAACTCGGACATCTGACCGTGCATCAAAAAGAGGAAGTGCATCAATTAATGCGGGAATATACGACCATCTTTCCGGACGTTCCAAAAAAGACGAATGCATCTCATCATGACGTCATTGTAGGTGATGCGTCACCTATCAAACAGCATCCCTATCGGTTAAACCCGATAAAGCTTCAATACATGCGGAAAGAAATTCAATACATGCTTGAAAATGACATTATTGAACCCAGCAATAGTGATTGGAGTTCCCCATGTATTCTTGTTCCGAAGCCAGACGGAACTTACCGATTGTGTACGGACTTTAGAAAAGTCAATTCAGTCACCAAAACTGACTCTTATCCGATCCCACGAATCGATGACTGTATAGATAAAATTGGCAGTGCAAAATTTGTCAGTAAATTTGACTTGCTTAAAGGCTATTGGCAGGTCCCGCTTACCGAGAGAGCCAGAGAAATATCGGCATTTGCGACTCCAGATGGGCTATACCAATATAAAGTAATGCCCTTTGGTATGAAAAACGCACCAGCCACATTCCAGAGGATGATTCATTCGCTCCTAAATCATCTCGAAGGATGCGAGGCGTACATCGATGACGTCATCATCTACAGCGACACCTGGGATGATCATCTCCGAATCATGCGTACTTTCTTCGACATACTGGCGAAAGCAAACCTCACAGTGAACCTTGCGAAAAGTGAATTTTGTCATGCAACTGTAGAATATTTGGGTCACAAAGTAGGTCAAGGTTTTGTTACTCCTATCATGGCCAAGGTGGAAGCTATTTCAAAGTTCCCGATTCCTACCAATAAGAAAGAGATAATGAGATTCTTGGGAATGGCAGGATTTTACAGAAAATTTTGTCCAAATTTCTTGTCAGTTGTTGGTCCACTTACCAATCTGTTACAAAAGAGAGTGAATTTTGCATGGACCAATGACTGTGACGAATCTTTTAAGAAAATCAAATGTGTTCTTATGAATAGTCCTGTCCTGTCAGCTCCAAATTTTGATAAGCAATTTAAGCTTACTGTTGATGCCAGTGACGTAGGAATCGGGGCTGCTTTGTTTCAAGAAAATGATGATGGTGTAGATAGAGTTGTTTGTTATTTTTCTAAGAAATTGACAAAATGTCAAAAGAATTACTCTACTATTGAAAAAGAGTGCCTTGCATTATTGTTAGCTTTACAACATTTTGATGTTTATTTGAATGTTACTTTACATCCCATTCTTGTGTATACTGACCACAACCCTCTCACATTTTTGCACAAAATGTCAAACAAGAATCAAAGACTTACAAGGTGGAGTTTATTGTTGCAAGAGTACAATATCATTATTAACCATATCAAGGGCAAAGACAATGTGATTGCAGATGCACTATCGAGAGTTTCATGAGTGATTTTTGCAGAATTTACCACCTAAGTTTTCATTGACATTCAAACTTTTTTTAAGGGGGGAGGTGTTGTGGGTCATGTATTATTTTAGTTTTACTTTATGTGTAGGTACACATGTACTTAATCATGTTATTTAAAGATTTCATAATAATTCTTTCTAGATTTTACTATGTCATGTTTATTTCATTAGAGAATATTCCAGTATGTTCTTTGTTACATCATTATCATCACATGACTGTGATTTCTAGAATTTACTCTATTGTTAATCATTTGTAATGAGTCATTGTTCTAGAAGCTTCTGGTTAATTCATTGTTATTAAGTATAAATACCTCTGAGGAACTGTGTTGAGTAGACATTCGTACACATTCGTAGACACGATTCATTCATCTATTCTGATATACTGGGACACTTTATTTGTTGAGACTTTAATCCATTTAACAACGTTTGGACACCGATCTTTCGAAGAACGTTTGTGATTACCGGAAACCATACATACGATAGACTTTGTGGACCGTAACGGACACTTTGATCCGGACATTGTATTGTGAGTTGTAATCGTTTTAAATATATATATTTTGTACATAATTAAACTTGTTAATCTATATTCTGTCTTTGTCTGATTTTTGATGGCGTTTTGGGGTATTCTGACCCATAACAGAAGTGCTACTTCAGTGTACAGTAAGTGTTTTGAATATATTTCCCTGACATTATCACCATAGCACTTTCTATATAGACATAACGTCAGACAGTGCATGAAGTTTATATTTTGTTTTCATTTTCGTGCTTAAACATCGACGGCGGGTGCGGCTAGCCAACAGGGGATGCTTACTCCTCCCGGGCACCTGGTCCCACCTCTAGCTTGCTAGGGGTCCGTCGATGCTTAATTTTGTACTCTATTTTGAGTGCTGTTGAGATTATCGTCAGGATCTTCTTTAACTCATTTGTGTCACACTTATGCCCTTTGCCGTGTGGAGCTCGTAAAAAAGTTCCCCGCGAGGGGTTTGACAGTAAGTGTTTTGAATATATTTCCCTGACATTGTCGCCATAGCACTTTCTATATAGACATAACGTCAGACAGTGCATGAAGTTTATATTTTGTTTTCATTTTCGTGCTTAAACATCGACGGCGGGTGCGGCTAGCCAACAGGGGATGCTTACTCCTCCCGGGCACCTGGTCCCACCTCTAGCTTGCTAGGGGTCCGTCGATGCTTAATTTTGTACTCTATTGTGAGTGCTGTTGAGATTATTGTCAGGATCTTCTTTAACTCATTCGAATATCATCTTAAGGTGAGTGTTTTAAGAATATACCGGAATATCAATACTTACGAATTGATATAACACAAAGCAAGAGCAGTCCGTATAAAAACAATCGCATTTCCATGCTGACGAAACTTCAAGCTATGACTGAAAGACCAAGCGAAAAAAAAATTACTAAAAGTACTCCATTTTAACTTGTCTACATAAATTTAGTAATTCAGTTTTAAATATAGGCTGATTGCTAAAACAATTGATGAATAGAAAAGTTTTAAACAATAGACAAAATTTGAATTATCCTTTTATGATGAAGTTACTTAAAGCAAAGGAAATGCTGAAAGATTGAATTGATATTCAGTAAAAATCAAAGAACTGGAGTTATAAATCGAAAAACATACATTGTAATGTTTTGATGAATGCCAAAATCAATTCAATTATGATTTTAAACTTTGAAAAGTGTGTTACGCTGTATGAAATAAATTTGCAAAAATAGCAAAATTGCAACAAAATGTATCACGATTTTTAATACACGCCGTTGTAGTAGTTAAACGTCTTCAAATTCAATATCATTACTTAAGAGCAGATAAATTTGCAGCATGGACCAGACATGCACGTTTCGGTTAATTAGGCCTCGTCAGTGATCCTCAATCTAAACTTTGCATTATGGCCAAAGATTGTGAAAGTGATTATGTCCAAAAGATGTACCGAAACACGTAACCTGAATTATAGATTAAGTTTATTGAGTCCTCCAGTTGTTGATAATCTAATTTTAATCATATATCATTATTTTTCATTTTTATATATTTTTTTCACTATGTTTCAAAGATAAAAATCAAATTAATTCAAAAGCAAAATAGCATTTCAATAAGCATTGTTAACATTTCATATTAATCAATAAGACTTACTTACTTTTTATCAGTTAATTGATACTGGTCTCAGGGTACTGGTGATGTTGATGGCTTTATGTGACTTTTATATTGTCTTGATGGGTAGAGTAGGGTCAAAGTTCATGTATACGTGTATATTATTAATATACCTGCTCTCTGGGAAATTGTAAATTAAGACGTTACATTGACGCATCCATTAATGGTCCGAAATTTGCCAGAAGGTATTCAAATGTTTGCGTGATAGTAGGTCATTCTGCGTTTACTTTGTTTACAAAAACTAAAATAAATGTTCCAGTTTTTGATCGTTCTCAAAAGCGTCTGATTGAACAGTTTCCTATTTCAAAAATATTTTAAATTCTTAGAATATAACACATTTTATATGATTTAATGCTTTCACAACTGGCTACCTATCTTGTAGATATAAGCCGTTTAAGAGGGTCTCACACTTCACAGAACATTCGTTATTATTCACTTAAAAGGCTTATTATCATAAGATTCAAGCGCCTGTTGCGCTAAGATCCAACTGATATCGGTTCCAAAACTGCACATCATTTTCAAGATCACACCCTATTCTATGATCTCACCAAGATTCATGTTTGTCAGGAGTTTATCATTGTAAATTTTCGACCATTACCATTGTCCTTTATTTATTCGAATATTGCAATGCTGAATAAGTAACCAACTTTAATTTTGGATCAATACAATGTTAGAATTTTTTTTTAAATATCTACAAGGAGAAATAGAAAATTAACGTTCTTTTTATAAGTTGGTTTTAAAAGTAAATTCTTGATTTCCCTGAGTGTAGAAAATATTTGATCTTATTTCATTTCAAGTAACCATTTTAAATACATTGTGTCAACGTGAGCTGAAATTCACTGAAACATCCTGGTGGTGTGTTCCGCTGTTATCAGTACACATAGCCTTGCTTGAAATCTCTTCAATATTCTTCCTATTAGTAGTTTTTTAAAAGCTCTTTCATATCTATCTAATGCCCATCAAAACCTTTTGGAAATGGGAAGAAACTTCTACCGTAAGCCATGTAAAACTGAATGGGGAATTTCATTTTTCGTGCAAAGCTGTATCAAACTGTATTTTATTAATCTTTTTGTCCTTATTTTGCTTAACCACTAGAATGATTATTAATCTTTATTGCTAAAATAACAAAAATACGAAATACGTATATACTACGTACACTTTTATTTTAAAATAAATAATCTGAATACCATTTTGCTGTCAGAGGATTTTTCTTTACAATTTTACTTATTTGGTACATTGAACTGATTCGAAATGTATGCAGATGAACTTTAGTCTATCATATACCCTTTTTTCTGATAGTGATCGATATGTTTTCGTTTTATTTACCCTTTCGTGATATTTATTGTTTTCTGGGTAGAACCTTCCATTTCCCCCCGTTTATTTTCAGACTAAGTGGAACAAATAGGTCAAGTTTTGATGTCACAAAGCTAACGAGAGCGCATATCGTAAATAAAACCAATTTCTGGGCCTTGTACATGTCATAAACTGGAACGATGGTCCTCGTACGTTGTAGTCATGACCATTCAGGGTTATGGGACTTGGTCTGGCGTCAGTAAGAATTAGCTGGCGAATAACTTTGTGTCGTATTACAAATGTATAGTATCATTACGTTTCTTGTTGTTCATAATTTTTTTCACCGCCCTTCTGTTTTCACCTTACTCGAAACGTCTTCTTACAATTTCAAAAGAATGGTTTGAATACAATTGCAATTGGGCATTTGTTAAAACAAAACAAACAAAAGACAAAAAAAGGGGAAATTCATATATTTGTAAGTCGTATGAAATATCCTATAGAAATTGGATAAAAAGTTATTACTATTATCAAACCGATAGACATTACAAAGGTTGCATGTGAACAAAAGGTTCTAATCCATTTGATATGACAAATATGGATAATGACTACTCAGAAATGAAACTTAATAAAATACAAAGAAACTTCTCCAAACCTCAAATGCACACATGTCTTTTGAGTGGCACCATCTATGCTATGGACATTTCATTTTTACACTTGACTACATGGAGATTAAGATCTTGCTGTTCTTGTTTCCTTGTCCACTTTTTCATCTCTTGTGAGAGTTTATAATTAACGCTCTTTTTTGTTTGGAATCCCTCCCTATATGTGGTTTGTTTCAAATTTTCATGGGTTTATATGTGTATTGATTATGATTTCTTTTGGATTTTGACTAAGGTATCCGATGTACAAAATGGCATTTTTCCATGCCTGGTAAGGTACTACAAACTATTCATTTTCTGAAAGGTTATAATGCCCAGAAAAACAAAGGAAGAAAACTTATGAAGCATTCAAATTGTCTATTTTCTCTACATTACGTATGCAAAATAACAAAGTTGTACAAGAGTTTCCCCCCTTTGGTTTTTAAGAGAATAGTACCTTACAATGGAGATGATTAAAACGCTATGTGTACAACGGATACCTGAAGTTTTGTGTTTTACATTCAGTGTTTCGATATTTTGTTATTCTACACAAGTAAAACAATAAAAGATATGAGCACAAGTGGTAGATGCAGGTAATCATATGGTAAAGAAGAGGAGAATCGAAAATCAGGTCGAGATTGGGGTCACCTGTCCTATATTTTCACTTATGAATAACAACTTATATAAAATATAAACGCCTGAAACAAATGATGCTATCATGTGTTACAAAATCACGACATTGCTGACCTATTGAAATAAAGAAATGTTTCGTCAATTATCTACGATTTTCTTATCTGATACCAAGGGTGAAACTTAATGTCACTTAGTTGTAATAATTATTACCATTGTTATTAACTTTGTACTTTAATCTATAGTCCATTTCTTTGTAGTAACAATGGTTTCTAGAAACGATACTTTTGTGTGGTAAACTGCAATATCATAATTAGAATTAGAATTTTAAAAATACGTATACATATATATTGGTGCAATACATTTACGTCTTTCTTTCTTAATATCCCTAAACAATCACATTTTTGAAAAATGTAGATACATATGTGAGATTTGATTAACACAAATCGCGAAATAAAGAATTGTCTACATAAGAGCAATAAAAATAATTTCAGACTGAAATCACCCTACAAAATTGACTTTTATTCATTTGCTGTTTTTACTACTTTTTGGTTTGGCTGCAGTGAAGATTGTTTCTCACAAGAAGGATATGCTTACTTTCCCCGGGCACCTGATCTTTTCTCTGTTAGATATACAGTATTGGCAAGTCCATTTGAAGAATGTTTGATTTTTCCCCTAGTTATATGAATTACATTTATTATCAGATCGAAGGTATATTAAATAGACAAATAAAGATACCAAAAGGGGCCACAGCGCCATCATGCGGTATTTACATTTCACAACTCATCCTGTAGTCTAGATCATGCAGTAATGTTTTGCAAATAAAAACACAAACACTCAAATAAAGATTTGAGCACAAGTGGTAGATGCAGGTAATATATGGTAATGAAGAGGAGAATCGAAAATCAGGTCGAGATTGGGGTCACCTGTCCTATATTTTCACTTATGAATCACAACTTATATAAAATATAAACGCCTGAAACAAATGATGCTATCATGTGTTACAAAATCACGACATTGCTGACCTATTGAAATAAAGAAATGTATTAGTGTATTTGAGTGTTTGTGTTTTTATTTGTTATCATATAATATTTCAATCTTCAGTAATGTTTTGGATTTCCATAATAGATATTTTTAAATCCAGAAACTGTTTTGAAAAGGTTTTCGCTTTCACAAACTACGTTTGTAGTTAAGACTGCCTTTTATCGTGACATAATAAACAAAATCAGAAGGATCAAAGACAGACAGAATCATAATCGAAATGTAATAATGATAGAATATATAAAATTTATATTTCGCCCTATCAATGAGTTAAAGAATGCCCTGACGACAATCTCAACAGCACTCACAATAGAGCACAAACTTGAGCATCGACGGACCCCTAGCAAGCTAGAGGTGGGACCAGGTGCCCGGGAGGAGTAAGCATCCCCTGATGGCTAGCCGCACCCGCCGTCGATGTTCTCGCACGAAAATGAAAACAACATATAAACACATGCACTGTATGAGGTAATGTCTGTATAGAAAGTGCTATGGCGACAATGTCAGGGAAAAATATTCAAAACACTTACTGTCAAACCCCTCGCGGAGAACTTTTTTACGAGCTCCACACGGCAAAGGGCATAAGTTTGACACAAATGAGTTAAAGAAGACCCTGACGACATTCTCAACAGCAATCACAATAGAGTACCAACTTGAGCATCGACGGACCCTAGCAAACTAGAGGTGGGACCAGGTGTCCGGGAGGAGTAAACATCCCCAGCCGCACCAACTAAAGTCCTCTTAAGCGCTTTAAATTAGCATAGTCTTAAAAGAAACATATATCATTTTAAATATATGAGATTAAGATATTCTTAAAAGAAAGATGTACAATCATGTAGAAAATATAATTACTGTATCTTTATTGTTAATAAACGATCATACAATGTACATCAGTGCTTGTAGAATGTACCAAATTTCCACTCCTAATGTGTAAAACAAAAGTTTACCACTGCTCATAAATTAAAGTCTAATAGAAACAGATGCGTTTTAAGATTCGTTTTTTAAACCAGTCAGCGATGTACAATTTCTAAGACTAAAGGTAATGAGTTCCATAGTGTAGCTGCTGTCTTGTCTAATCGACGATCTCCATATATTTCGTGTATTCCCGAAATACATGGAGAAGATGCGAAGAATCCGAACGAAGAGATCTGGGAGGGTTGTACACAGACAGTATTTCCCTCATGTACACTGGATAGAGATCGTTAAGTGTTTCAGAAGTATATGCGGCTAGCCAACAGGGGATGCTTACTCCTCCCGGGCACCAGGTCCCACCTCTAGCTTGCTAGGGGGTCCGTCGATGCTCACGTTTGTGCTCTATTGTGAGTGCTGTTGAGATTATCGTCAGGATCTTCTTTAACTCATTTCTATTGAATTCTGTATTCAACAGGAAGCCAATGAAGTTGAATAAGAGTCGGTGTGATGTGGTCGGTTGTTTTTGAACATGTGTTTAATCGTACAGCCCTATTCTGTGCTCTTGTAGTTTAGCGATTCGCTGATAATTTGCACCGTGAAGCAGTTTATCACCATAATCCAGTCTAGATGTAACTAATGCGTTGACGAGAGTTGTATATGCTTCATCACTTATGTACGGACGGATACGACCGATTCTGCGGATGTTCACATATGCTGAACCCGCCATTGAGAAACAATGTTTCTCCATTGTCAAAGACTTGTCAAAGAATACGCCTGGAATCTTGAAAAAAAAGAAGCATCACTCACGATACAGTCACCAAAATCAAGCTCGAAACTGCGCATATCTTTTAGTCTGTGTTTCGGTGCAAATACTATGAGCTCCGTTTTTTCTTCGAAAGGTTGCCACTCATCCACATCACAGCCTAAGTTCCGCGCCTGAACTTCTTTCTACCTGCGGCGATACCGTTACGAACAGAGATGATGGTCACTAACTGCCGGAATGAACAGCGAAGTACACGGTTCATGATGTTGATGCCGAATTGATTACCATGTGCAAGATTGTCGACGAAATAACACGAAATATGAATAAAAGTTACAAAATTTGATCTGCCTATGTTACTGATATTTGTATGTTCTGATAGGTAATGAATGCGGCTCTATTTCTCATGAAATTCAGAATTTCATGAAATTGACCGTTGAATTCCTTTATTATTCACGTTTATAGGAAATTATAATAACTTAGACGTTCATTAGGTATGATGCGGGGTTGATAATCCTTATAAAAAGGAAAGGATATATGATTTATGACATCGTACAATAGGAGCAGCAAAACCCCAAAAACGAAAACAAAGAACTGACAAGTACAATAAAGGAACACCAAACAACAAAGAAGGAATGAATCCACTATACACAAAAGAGGTAGAAATTGTAACAAAGTAACGTTTTAAAACAGACACACTAGGCTTTTAGTCCGTCGCAGGTTTTTTTTTCTTTTTTTGTTGTTGTTTCTGATAGGTACTTCTTTGATGTTTTATATTTCAAAACTTAAACGAGAAAAACTAAAGGTAATGAAGATAATTGTTCTCGTTTTCTGACTTTATTGTATGTTCGTCACTAAAATAATGGAACCACCATGTTTTCTCTCTCTTTTTTTGTACTGAAGATATTCCTTATCATTCCTTATAATTATATATGCTGTTCTTATTTCTAAGTAGATCTATACATGCTTGGTTCGATTTGTCATCCTTTTTGACGTCGAATCTTTCGACAACGTCAAAACGGTCGATACATTGAACTAGTGTAGAAACATTTATGCTTGCTTTAAATCCATTATTATATTGTTGGGGGACATTAAAGGTAGCACTGTCTACAAAATATCGAAATTTATTTATATCGTCACACAAAGTATACCTGTTTACTACAATTTGAACTGTATGAGTGTCATAAATGGCAACAAATGATTGTTTGGTCGATAAAAATACTGATGTAAACGATTAAGGATACATTAGATGGAACACTGAATACTTTGTAACGTTGATCAGATATATGTGTGAACACTGAGCGTGAAAAGAATATTATTTCTCATCCATTTTTGTCGTCCTCCAAACAGGGTAAGTCCAACTATATTCCATACTCCTTGTCGTATTCTTATTTTGATTGGTGTTAATTAGATTTTATACAACATACATTTTTTATTCATAATTAATTTTTGTATTTCTGTATTTAGCGGATAAACGTACTGTGTTTTGTGGTTCCGACAGGTATATGTTGGATATACTGTTTGAAACGCAGTTATACAGTCGGGGCTTGTCCCCGACGGTATAACGTATGTTTCCAACAGTATATCCAACATATACCTGTCGGAACCACAAAACACAGTACGTTTATCCCTATTCTAATTCATATGACATATTTTAACTTTTTGTACCCCTCAGAGGGTCTCACATATCGCTTTAAAGGTGACGTTGCTGCGGAGGACTAACAACGACCAACAGAAATTATTGCGCTGCAAAATATAAAATACAACCGCTTCGTATTTATTACAATGGCGAAAAATCAAAGTGTAATCAATAATAAACGTACTTGCTCTGTTGTTTACATGTAGAGAACGCCATTTACAAGCTCATTCCTTGTAGTTTTACGTCACAGTATGACATCACAGGAGCGAAGAACAAAGGGAAGCATGACATCATACGCAAAAACTGCGCGCAAAGTTACGTAGGAATACATTTTAAAGTATGTCAAGTGAGTCGGTTTGCGGCATGTATATCGTCGTTATACATGCTTGTAGAAATCCTGTGAACCAATCAGAATGCATAAAACAAACAGAATGAGTTAGAATAAAGAATAATGTAGCTTATCATTCGTCTTACTTATATTCTTTCACTTACCAAGTAAAAAATTTTATATTCTTATTCCCTTGATTTTATTTTAATTTTTCAATAGTTACTTTAATTTTCTGTTGTCATAATTTAGAGCTTTTTGTAACATAGAAGCATTCGTCTCAAAGAAAAGATGTCCTTTGACACTTAAGGATCCCTTTGCACGTTGTCCCTCCGTCTGTCCATCCATCCGTCCGTCCGACCACCCGTCCGTCTGTCTGTCACACTTTGGGTGTTATGTAATTACACAACGTTTTAATGGTAAGAGATCGGGATCTGATGTTTCACATGTGTATTCATTGTAATACGATCATTAAACACATGCAATATTTTTGACCCAGTGACATTGACCCAGATATTCGACCTACTTCTAAAAAATTAGATTAACTACAACTTTTGATAGGTAAGTGATATTTCACATGTTCATTTCTGCAAGAAGACCTTGCTACACATACAATATTTTTTTCTGTATTTATTCGCTCAATTCGAGAATAAATACGGTTTTACTACATACCCTCTGGAATAATATTACGGATTAATAATTTTTTCATTAAGTGACCTTGACTTAGATATTTGACCTTCTTTAAAAACAATTAAGATTTTTGGCTTATATGTTTTTCATATGTGAATGTCTTTCGATGAATCCTTTCTTTTGTTACCAAAACGTTTGCCTAGTTACCTTGTCCAAGATGATTGACTAATTTTTTCTGAAAATTTGAGATCGACCACATCTTTTAATTGGTTAGTAAGAGGACTTATATTTCACTTGTGAATTTCATTTGATAAGACTTTCCTACAAATATAAATAATTTTGAACAAAGTGACCTTGACCTACATATATGATCCACTTTAAAAAAAAAATAGCCGCTTCGCATGCAATACAAGCATTCCTTGGAATACTATTTGTTTAAAATTAATTCACACCTCACGGTTAGAAGTGTTCGATGAAGCATTATATATGGGTCGAAATAATAGATAAAAGATTCATGCAAATTTGATAGTATTAATTGGAAGCTTAATTTATAATAAATCTTTAAAAAAATTTTATTTTGCACAGACTAAGGCAAGCTTACACGAAGAGATTACAAGAAATATAATCGGTGTGTTAGTCTTAGAGGTCACCGGGTTTTACATTGAAAGAATGCTGAACGTCACAGATTCCAGTTCGTTACAGAATCTAAATGAGGAATTTGTCAACAGTACGTTACCCTGCCAGATCATCTTGGGACTGTTGATGCCAGTGGGAACATTCGGTAACATCTGCGTCATAGTCATTTTCATGAAACATTACAAGAAAACAGTGTTTCGTGTTTTTGTGATTTCCTTGGCCACAGCAGACGGTATACGCAGCATCTTTGTCATTGCTTCGGATATCTATATCATGAGACATGAATTCATATTTCACGATCAAACGGCATGTAAAACTTTAACTTTCATGAAGACTTTTCTAACTGCATTTTCGCTTCATGTGACATTTGGCTTATCATTAGATCGCTATATAAATATATGTCATCCTTTGAAAAGTCAAATGACGACAAAGATAGCGAAAATGATATGCCTTGCTTCCATGATATTCGCCACGATCATGAACGTACCCATATTTGTTGTGCGTGTTGAGGCAGAAACATCATGCCTTTTGCAATCTGGTTTTTATGCCAAACTTCGAGCTCTAACAAACTTTATGCCGACATTCTTAGCACTTCCAACGATTTATATCCTCATTAGAAGGAAAATCCATCGGCATCAAGTACGGAGAAGGTCTATCATACTGGAACATACGACACATTCCAGAACAGAACAAAAAACATCTGGAATAGAGCAAACAATATATTCTGGAATGGAGGAGACAAGACATTCCAAAATGGAGCAGATAGGGGATTCTAGAATAGAAAAGACAAGACATTCCAAAATGGAGCAGACAAGGAATTCTAGAATGGAGGAGACAAGACATTCCAAAATGGAGCAGATAAGGGATTCTAGAATAGAGGAGACAAGACATTCCAAAATAAAGCAGACAAGGGATCCTAGAATAGAGGAGACAAGACATTCCAAAATAAAGCAGACAAGGGATCCTAGAATAGAGGAGACAAGACATTCCAAAATGGAGCAGACAAGGAATTCTAGAATGGAGGAGACAAGACATTCCAAAATGGAGCAGACAAGGAATTCTAGAATGGTGGAGACAAGACATTCCAAAATAAAGCAGACAAGGGATCCTAGAATAGAGGAGACAAGACATTCCAAAATGGAGCAGACAAGGAATTCTAGAATGGAGGAGACAAGACATTCCAAAATGGAGCAGACAAGAGATTCTAGAATGGAGGAGACTAGACATTCCAGAAGCAAGAAAATGTCGAAATCTACGATACCAAGCCTGAAAATAAACCAAGGGACAAAGATAGGGTTTGCTATCTGTGTTGTTTTTATACTGAGTTATCTACCTTTCATAATGATATTTATTCTTAAAAACTTCGATGTTAGTCTCAATTGTAGTTTGTATTCATTCCTCGTGTCCTTATCCCGCCTTTATGTGTTGAGCAGTATTGTTAATCCATTTATTTATGGGTTTTTAGATACCAAGTTCAGACGACATTTGAGATGCAAATCATACTCAATACGTTCATATTCTAAAGACCAGGTAAAATGTGTAACTTCAAGAATGAGTAGTAACACAACATAGATATATGTATATAAGCTGTACATGATTAAAATGTTTTTCTTCAATGATTATTCATTTATATGTGATCGGTGCTGCATTTAATCAGGAGACATTGGCTCTATCCAGGCACCTGGTAGGCAACCGTACAATGAAATCTCTAATGATTTTGATTTGCCTTCTCGACTTTGAGACTGAATAACTGATAGGTACTTCTTTGATGTTTATTATAATTGAAAATGTATTTCAGTTAATAAATAATGTAACAAAACACAGATACCCTTACATGCTAAAAGATCATATTGATATGCATGAGTGAACACAATACCAAAGTCAGAATTCAAACATTATATAATCAATGCATATACAAAGCCAGAATGGATGCTTAACTACACAGTCAATACGTATACAAAGCCAGAATGGATGCTTGGCTACACAGTCAATTGTGCCTCATATGAAATTCATGCGAAATGTACATGAACTAATGTCCCGGGCACCTAGTCTCAATTTTTAGCTTGCTAGGAGTCCGTCGATGCTCAATTTTGTGCTCTATTGTGAGTGCTGTTGAGATTATCGTCAGGATCTTCTTTAACTCATTTACCTAACTTTACCGAGATAGATTTCATTAAATGTCGCGAAGTACTAAAGGAAGCCTTAGATAACTATACCAAACAAATAGTTTGGATATTACTGACATTCGAATGGATAACTTCCACAAAAATCCTCATGTTTTTGATAATCCAAGTTCTAAATCTGAAAGACATTGCAAATCCAAATTACGTAATTTGTCTTCGCTCCTGCAGGTAAAGCAACCAACAACACCATAATCATATGGAAACGTTACTATTTATCAACGTTAGTTTCGGAACTTTCGTCTACAAAGCAATGAAAGTGTCCCCAACATTTTGAACAAACATAGCAGTGCAATTTCTTCATCCAACATCCCTTTGCAGATTTGTTTTTATACACATACGAAAAAGAATTCATACAAAATCTGAAAAAAAATCAAGAAATTTGAAAATAATCTCTTTTGTCATACTCATTTTTATTTTTAACGATTAACAATTTTGATATTTAGGTCCAAAAAAAAGTTTTTCTGTGTTTGTAACGTTTGCCTTGTTTAGAGTCAGTTCTTGTGGATAGATAACATTTTTATACTTTTCAAAAACAGAATTGTCGATAGTAAAAATGTCATCCAGGTACGTAGAAGTACCATTGAAACATTTCACATCATGATGTTTTCTTTCATTTGAATATTTTGGATATATTCTTTTTCATACGTGTATGAAAATATATCTGCAACAAGAGGCGCTTAATTAGTAATCATAGGAATCCCTACAACCTGCTTGTAGAGATTCCCACCAAATCTTACATAAATGTTGTCCCAAAGAAAGGATAATGCAATTTAAAGGTCACTACATGTCCATGATTTATCTACATGTCCATGATTTATATGATTTGTATATAATACAATAGTATATAATATTAATAACACAGAAAACCCCAACACTCTGTAAAGAAGCGTATATGAAATTCAATAACAAGAAGACGAGATCAGGCACCAGGAGATAGAAAGCATCCTCCTGTCGTGCTTGTGAGCAACACCCATCGCTCTGGACGTGCAGAAAAGGCCAAAGCAGGTGACTATGTCAAATCGGTGTGCTGAGTGGTTCTAAATAACAATGTATCTTTTAACAATGTGGTGGACAAAAGAGATGTTATTGTGTTTCATTTCTTGATTTTATCACAATAAAGATTTCCGCAACAACAGAAGCACTCACAAATTGATTCCTGGTTGGGAAGTTTATCGATGACTGACCTTGCCTTATGAGCTATGGGAGGGTTTGCCTTTGAACAGCGGATATTCAAAACAATGTAATTCTCTATATGAAACTCTTGAAATACAAAGCATTGCATCTTCGTATGAAAATGTACAGAGTATTGGAAATTCAGAAAAAACCTCCAAATTGAGTTCGTTGTGAGTGTGTTCAAAACACTGAAACACCGTACCCCTTTGCAAAAACATAGGTTAGACATACACAACAGGCGACACTATAGGGACAAGGGACACCAAATACAAAGGTTAGACATACACAGCACGAGACAAAATATGTACAAGGGACACCAAAAACAAAAGTTAGACACACACAGCAGGAGATAAAATAGGTACAAGGGACACCAAAACAAAGGTTAGACATACACAGCAGGAGATAAAATAGGTACAAGGGACACCAAAATCAAAGGTTAGACATACACAGTAGGAGATAAAATAGGTACAAGGGACACCAAAACAAAGGTTAGACATACACAGCAGGAAATACAATAGGGACAAGGGACACCAAAATCAAAGGTTAGACATACACAGCAGGAGACACAATATGGACAAGAGACACCAAAAACCAAGGTTAAACATACACAGCAGGAGATAAAATAGGTACAAGGAACATCAAAACAAAGGTTAGACATACACAGCAGGAGATAAAATAGGTTCAAGGGACACCAAAACAAAAGTTAGACATACACAGTAGGGGATAAAATAGGTACAAGGGACACCAAAATCAAAGGTTAGACATACACAGCAGGAGACAAAATAGGGACAAGGGACACCAAAAACCAAGGTTAGACATACACAGCAGGAGAAACAATAGGGACAAGGGACACCAAAAACCAAGGTTAGACATACACAGCAGGAGACACAATAGGGACAAGGGACACCAAAAACCAAGGTTAGACATACACAGCAGGAGATAAAATAGGTACAAAGGACACTAAAACAAAGGCAAGACATACACAACAGGAGAAACAATATGGACAAGGGACACCAAAAACAAAGGTAAGACATACCCAACAGGAGATACAATAGGGACATGGGACACCAAAACCAAAGGTTAGACATACACAGCAGGAGATAAAATAGGTACAAAGGACACTAAAACAAAGGCAAGACATACACAACAGGAGATACAATAGGGACAAGGGACACCAAAACAAAGGTTAGACATACCCAACAGATGATACAATAGGGACAAGGGACACAAAAAACAAAGGTAAGACATACCCAACAGGAGATACAATAGGGACAAGGGACACCAAAAAGAAAGGTTAGACATACCCAACAGGAGATACAATAGGGACAAGGGACACCAAAAACAAAGGTTAGACATACACAGCAGGAGATAAAATAGGTACAAAGGACACTAAAACAAAGGCAAGAAATACACAACAGGAGACACAATAGGTACAAGGGACACCAAAAACAAAGGTTAGACATGCACAGCAGGAGACACAATAGGTACAAGGGACACAAATACAAAGGTTAGACATACCCAACAGGAGACACAATAGGTACAAGGGACACCAAAAACGAAGGTTAGACATACCCAACAGGAGACACAATAGGCACAAGGGACACCAAAAACAAAGGTTAGACATGCACAGCAGGAGACACAATAGGTACAAGGGACACCAAAAACAAAGGTAAGACATACCCAACAGGAGACACAATAGGTACAAGGGACACCAAAAACAAAGGTTATACATACCCAACAGGAGACACAATAGGTACAAGGGACACCAAAAACAAAGGTTAGACATGCACAGCAGGAGACACAATAGGTACAAGGGACACACATACAAAGGTTAGACATACCCAACAGGAGACACAATAGGTACAAGGGACACCAAAAACAAAGGTTAGACATACCAAACAGGAGACACAATAGGGACAAGGGACACAAATACAAAGGTTAGACATACCCAACAGGAGACACAATAGATACAAGGGACACCAAAAACAAAGGTAAGACATACCCAACAGGAGATACAATAGGGACAAGGAACACCAAAAACAAAGGTAAGACATACCCAACAGGAGATACAATAGGGACAAGGGACACTAAAAACGACATCAAAACACCAAACATAAATTGACTTTTAAAAATAAAGTAACAAGACTAATGTGCAATACATAAATCAAGAAACTGGTTTTTTTTCTATAAATGATTACACCATAGCCAGAGAAAGAAAGTCCACTATTCAAGAATGGTAAATTCTTTACTTGAAAAGAAAGGATACTAGGATCTGCAACAGGACTCTTTTGCATACAGAATCCACACAAAAATCTTAGCTTCATTAGCCACCGTTTATACTTAATCATATGACTATTTTTATGTCACTTTACGACCATCGTCGGAAACCCACAGCCTATTGTCCTACGATTATAGGCAGTGGGCGCAATTGTAAGGGAATTCTCGTTTTAATGCGTCATACGGTGATATATAGTAACCAATGAAATAGTCGGTTTGAATAGTATCAGCTCTTTTGTGTTGGAGGCATTTTGTAACGCTCGTTCTGACTGGCTTAAATTTCCTGCTAGAATCGTTTCGGAATACGAGGGTTTCCCAATAGACTGTCCAACGGTTTCTTACGTCGTAGAACTGAGAAGATGCCGTGGGTTTCCGACGATGCTTTACGACCTAATTTGTTTTGTTGAAACGGGTAAATCTAAATGGAATCCTTAATTGCTATCAATCCGTACATATGGCTTTATTGTAAGTTTGAAGCTTGAGATATTTCTTTAGCTGATAATAATCAAGACTTATCTGTCACATATAAATCTTTTATTCTTTTAAACTTACTTTTACTCAAATTTGATAGGAAATCTGGCTTCCAATTAAATGACACATTTTTATTTCCAATTAATAAGTTGATTAAATAGAGGTTGATAGAATTTCTGCAATAAACTTAGTCCATGTTTGACCGCAGTTAAATAAAAGTCTGACATATGTGAAAAAATTAAACCTGTGATATCTGTACAATTACAAAGAAAAAAGGGTTCGTCGAATTCCTGGTCAACTTTTTAGAGCCATTTTTTCCCTAATCTCGAAGTATTTTGACATATATCTATGTGACGAGACTGGTTTTTGCATTTAGAGTTAGCATGTGTTTAACGTCTTCAAATTCATTAGCATCATTGTTTGACAGTAAGTGTTTTGAATGTACTTCCCTGACATTGTCGCCATAGCACTTTCTATATGGACATAACATCAGACAGTGCATGAATTTTAAATATTTTCATTTCTATGCTTCATAAATATCGACGGCGGGTAAGGCTAGCCAACAGGGGATGCTTACTCCTCCCGGTCACCTGGTCCCACCTCTAGCTTGCTAGGGGTCCGTCGATGTTTAATTTTGTGCTCTATTGTGAGTGCTGTTGAGATTATCGTCAGGATCTTCTTTAACTCATTTAGAACAGATAAATTTACTGCATGGACCAGACATGCACGTTTAACATGCTGTAAATTAGCATTAGCATTAGCATGCTGCAAATTAATCTGCTCTTAAATGATGCTATTGAATATGAAGACGTTAAACACCGAAGAGGCCGATGGTAACATTGTGCTTTAATTAAAATGAGCCCTGGGATTTTTGAGTTACCTGCTTTTCCAATTTCTATAACCTCACCAGTTTCAATGGAGGTGTGTGAATTGGGGTACACAAGACCCCGCTTCCATCCCTTCATCCCCTTTGTCCCCAAAGGAGGGGATTTCCAACAACACTAAGCTACAGCACCCACAGCAAACATCCTATGTAAAACACACAGAAAGTTCTTGTACATATGAGAAGGGATCTACCCGACATGTAACATTAATTTGTCAGTGGCTGTCGTGACGCGTGAGTTGAGAGACTAAGATGAAAAATAAACACTTTTTGAGGACATTTGAATTATATTCTGATATTTATAAAAAGTGTCATCAATACTAAAATTTAATGCATCTGTTAGGAGATTCTGGAGAAAACAAAGAAATGATAATAAAAAGTAAAAAAAAACTTGAGAAGCAAATGATTGATATTCTCATGGCTAATTTGATCTTCTTACGAAATGAGATACATGCCATATGGAGAGTTGAGTGTCTTGTGAAAGATAAAGACTGTTGTTTTTATGTATTTATTATATTACGAAAAGCCAATAAAAATGTAAGGCAACTTTTTTTATGTAAGTGACATATTTGGGCATCGATGTACATTTTCATCTGATATGCGTACACAAGTACTAATCTAATAGGAAGATTCATAGTTATATCATTATCTTTAGACACTATATATTCAATTTTCACGTTGCTTCGGGCAAGCCTTTTATCACAAAACTGGAAACACGTATCCCATTAGGTCCGAAATCATCTGATTTCAACAAGATTCTATCTTATGTATTCGGGCTTTGAAGTAGCACTGACATCTAGAATCATCGTCATCTTTACTTATTGATAAAAAGAATATAAACTGTCAATATTGACGCTGACGGCTGTGAATTATGACAGTATATGTCATATCTATGAAGTTTAAAACGTTGTTGGTACATGTATGAAGATATTTTGACCTCGCTGTAAACCGTATGAAATTCGGAACCATACAAGCAACAGAGTATATTACTTTGGGTATTTCACAACCTGCATTTTACGGTGACATAATTAACAAAGTAAGAATGATCAAATTTAAACATAACCATCGAAAATGGGTCAGAATCATCAAACACCTTTTATACCATGGATATGATTCTAATGTCACCAGACGGACACTAGGCTTGGTATTTGACCAATCTACAGTCTTTTACCAGCGCATTATCAAGACTTGCACTCTGACTGACTGTAACGAAGGTACTCTTTGAGGGGCCGTATCAAAACCTCTTTACAAAAGACAGGGCCTCGACCACCTGTCCTCTCTGAATGTCAGTGGGACTTCTCTGGTGATAACATACATGAGATCGTTACAGCCGGCAGAGCACTGACTGTATTATGTACGCCCTCTTTTTATATCCTTTTACATATTCATCTGTGTTGTTTTGGCCCCTGCGTTTTGCGGTCTTGTTTGTGTGTGGTCATCTAACAGTGATGAGGTTGTTTTACACCACAATTATACGTTCCTCGAGACCTCTTGGTAATCGTAAATGGAAGGGTTGTGCGCAGTAATCCAGGATAACCACACCGTCTGACTGACTTGGTAGATAGCCGTCCTAAGTCTGTACCGATTGCCCATTGGTCTCGTTGGTTTATGTGTAGTCATTTATGTTTTGTCTTTTTATGTGATTTAGCGTTCATTGTACCATTTCCATCTCATTCTGTTCGTGTCTGCTTTGTGTTTTTCAAGTGGGTGCTTTGGGGTTTTGCTGTTTGTGCTGCAACCGAGTGTTGTTGATCCCATCCTTTCATCTATATAGAGAAGGGCGTCTTGTTTTCGGTAGTGTGAATTTTTGGAACGCGGTTCAACATTCAACGAAGCCTCAAATAATTACACATTTACTTGCAAAAAGTACTATTTCGACAGTTCAGTTAAAGAGTTGGGTTTAAATTCGACACCTGGAAATCCCACTTATACCCCAACAAACCTTTCTGCCTCTGAAATAATAGATAACCACAAATCAGCTCTTGCTTCCGTTGGCTTCCACACTAACAATGACAAATAAGGATAGTGACCATATCCCTGTATACAGCAAAAAATCGATAATTCAGAAAATCAGAGACCGAAGGCATACAAAATCAGGATAAAACAGAAACCAAAGCAAACAAACAAAAACCTCCACCACATGAAAAGAAGCGGACTTCCGATATGACAGTGAGACCAGGTGCCCAGGAAGAGTAAGCATCTCCTGCTTGCATGCAACACCTGCCGCTTCAATTCGGTAGAACTGTCAAGTTCAAGTTCAAGTTCTTTATTTACCGTAAGCCACACAGCTCATAGGTTACACAATATATACAATATATATACAATATACATTAAATGAACACAGGATAATAAAGTGAGTGTGTTCGTCTAAACAATATGATTTACTAGTATGACACAGTGTGTAATATATGAAATGTATGATAAAATAGTATAATATACGATGATACGACATGGGACGTGAAAGTAGACATAATCATATTCATAATAATTCTGTCCTAATTCTACTTGCATAATAAAGATATTTACCAAGGTTACATAGTTCTGCTACATTATTAACACTAAGAAGAAGAATAAGCTTAAATACACTAGGTTTTCGGAAGTAAAATGGTTTAATATATTTGATTCTAAGTGAATGAAACTTGGGGCATTTAAGAATAAAATGGAATTCATCTTCAATATCGTTTAATTCGCAACAACTACATAATCTATTTCTTCTTTCTATATTATCATATCTTCCTCTTTCTACATTTAGGTCATGAGATGAAGTTCTAACTCGGGCTATATATTTCTTATACATTGGTTTAATCGGTTTAATTAAGTAATACTGTAATGTAAAATTATCGGTCAAGTGTTGATATAATAAACCTTTAGAGGAAGATGCGATTCCGGTTATTACAGATTGTTTAAATGTATCTTTTAATCTATTTTCAATCATAATAAGTATATCTTTACTCCATATCTCTTGTTCAAATAAATATGAAAGTCCTATGTTATCTAATTCTCTTTTTATATTTGCAACCCATTCATCGTTTATCTCTATTCTTTCTCTATAACATGCTTGTAATATGCAATTATTAGTTTGTTTAAGTTTTGCAAAGTATTTAAAAATCTTTATTTTTCTTGCTGCCATTAGAGGGTATCTACCAAGTTCGTTATAAACAAAGTTATTGGTGCAACTTTTTATTACTCCTAAAACTTTTTTGCAAAATGTTAAATGGACAGTTTCAATAGCCAATGCTTTATGAAATCCCCATACTTCTGCGGAATAGTTCAGAATACTGCTAACATAAGTATCAAAAAGGGAAAGGTTTGTATCAATGTTAAATTGCAATTTTTGTAGAGATCCGTTCAAAGCAAAGACTGCTTTTCTCCCTTGTTCAGCCAATTTTTTCTGTGTTTTAAAAAATTTTCCGTTGTAGCTAAATATCATCCCCAGGTAATTAAAGTCACATCCGGTAACTTCCATTTCGGAAGACATAGAGTACAATCTTTGGTTGGATGGTTCAAATGGTCTATGACAGAATATCATCCACCATTCTGGAGAGTGGGACATCATAGTGTATGACGAGTTCCCCATATTGACCGTAGAACTTCTTCAGTGACGATGTTAGTCGGTCACAAACACATCCTTGACTGAGAAGCTTATCTGAAAGAATCCTAGCTCTCAGAACAAAATCCGTATATTTGGTTCTTGCTCTGGCATAGCGTATCAACTGAGATATGAACACGCCATAAGCAGGCGATGAAGGGATGTTGCTACTCAGAAAAAGAAAGTTTGTAATGCTGAAATTGAAGTCGTCACGTTTGTCATAGAGTGAGGTGTTCATGTGACCATCAGTGTCGTAGGACAACATTATGTCCAAATAGGATGCTGAATTATTTTTCTCTGTAGTTTCTTTGACTTCAAGCTCTGAAGGATAGATACTGCTCAGGTAATCCGCAAATTTTGGATTATTGATGGAAAACACATCGTCTATGTATCTGTAAGTGAAGTTGAAGTCAGAAGCTAAGTATCTTTTCCCTTCAGAGACCAAAGATTGAATGAATTCAGCTTCGTACGAGTAAAGAAAAATGTCGGAAAGGAGTGGGGGCACAATTGGTCCCCATTGAAATTCCGACAATTTGCTGGAAGGCCTTTCCTACAAACACCACAAAAATGTTGTCGATAAGAAAGTTTAACATCTGAAAATATCTTTTTTTCAGAATCGGACTTTTCTTTTACAAAATAGGTTTTGTCATAGTTAACAACAATAAATTTGTATTTGCGATTACCGTTTTTACTTGTAAACGCATTACGTATAATTTGTGCGAGTCTCTCTTTCAATTTAGAATGTGGAATTGTAGTGTAAAGTGTCGAAAAATCAAAGGCTTTGATCGAATGGACTCTACTAAAATGAGTGGATTTCAGATGTTCTAAAAGTTGATACCACTGCGAGAATATACTGTCGAACAATATTTTTGAAGCCCAGATTTGATTTCAGATAAAACTTTGGTGAGTAAGATCGATACAGATTTGGTAGAACATTTTGAGGAGCCAGCTATGAAATGTTGTTTGTACGGATTCTTATGCATTTTAGATATGCAGTATAAGTATGGCAAATCTAAATCTAAATTGTTAGTGTCGAAGCTATATCTATAGAGAGCTGAAATTTTCAGGACATATAGATAATTGTCTGAATAATTGATGGTTAAGATATGGATATGGTAAAATATTTGGTTTACGAGATGTAGGTCCCATATCTTACAAGGTATTTGCGTGAAATGCAGTGCACCTCTACATTATCATGTCTTTAGGAAACGTCAAAAAAAAAATTAAGGACGAAATTAAAGAAACATTATCATCTAAAACGTGGGTCCTGTAGCATTATTTCCCACCCATTCTGCTATGTCTTTCGGAATATTTTTGGGCATCATAATGTTCATACTCTTTGGCCATATTACATTGTTTACATTAAGGAATACTGACGAGGTTGAATTGCCCGAAACGTGCATGTCTGGTCCATGCTGCAAATTTATCTGTTTTTAAATGATGCTATTGAATTTGAAGACCTTTCACATTCTAACTGACTGTATAACACACTAGCAAAAGGGAGAAGTGTGTGTCGCCCTCCGAGTGGATCTGTGAATACACGGGGTGACTTCTATTTGTGACATGATCTATAAGAAATTTTCTGTTTAAAGTTTTGAAAATTTGAACTTTAGAACCCAGCAAAGATCTTAGATGACGCGTTTTAACTTCTTAATTTTTGAGGTACAATATCTTCCATTTTTAGCAGACGATAGATAAGCAAGTGCGTTATTTCCCATTGTTTACATGTTACATGGAAGAAGCGTGGTGTGCACCGGAAGTGCCCTTCAAATTTGTTCCGCAGATAATATGAAAGGGCCTATAGATAGTAAGTTTTGAAAATAATAATCTAAAATAATTACATGTGTATTTTTTATTCATTGCTGATGATCGCAAGATTAAGTAAATCAAATTTTCTTTTGTAGTAGATAGTAACGAATATGTGTTAGGCGAACTGTAGATATCATGCTTTATTTAAAATGTGTATACTTGAATTAACAATTGTAATATTGCAAAGAGAATTTAGAAGTTTTGTTTTACATCGTATACTTTTTTCTGAAAAGTATTCTCACGCTATAGGCATGAAAACACATAAATTCGAATGAATTTGAAATTCAATATTACAGAGATTTGCATTTAAAGCGTAATAAATTCGCCTTGTTGGGCGTGCATGTTTTGGTGTTTGTAAGGTCTTCTTGAATTTAGAAAAGAATTGGATAATACAACACATTAGTATTTTCGGTATATCCCAATTAACCGTATGCAAGAAATCCGGATAGCCACACAATTTCTGTTAATGAAACAGATGGACGCACCTGTAATACAATGCTCTCCCACCTATATTTCATGACATTTATGTGTAGTCTTTTATGTTTCATGTTTCTATAGTGTGAGTTGGTGTTCCTTGTCCCTTTTGCGTCTCTTTCTGTGGGTGCCTGTTCTGTGTTTTTACATGGGTGTTTTGGGATTTTGCAGTGTGTGCTGCAACCTAGTGTTGTTGGACATCCCCTCCTTTCTTTGCGATTCCATGTAATTGTTACTATGTTTTCCTGGTCCATTTATATTTTTCCCCTGTTTGTTCGCTCGTTTGTTGACGTGTTTAATTTTTGTCTGTTCTTTGTGACTACCATGCGAGTGTTTTCCACTGTTCTTACGGTGATGTGGTTTTGTTTGATATAAGTTATTTCCTTTAGATTTTTACATCTATAATACTGTCTTCTGGCTGACATAGATTTCAGATATGGTTTGCTTTTCCAACAATTAAGGAGGTATGAGTGTGAACCGCATTTTCAGGGAATAATAGAAATTGAAAATAATTGTCTACATATAAAGGAATATATCTTCCTTCATCGATTCAATATTTCATGACAAAAAGAGTGTAGCCGTTTGTCCCCTATATACCGACAAAAAAGAGAGGTAACTCTGCACATTTTTTTTCTAAAACAATATCCCAACTTTGGACTTTATTTCAAAAATCAACATAACACAGTTAGAAGTAATTTTTTATCCATTGACGTAGCAAATGAAGTAAATTTATCATTTTCGAAAAAAATATTTTTGTTGCCATGGTAACTATGCTGGAGAAGGACATTTATTTCATCCCATTTTTGACAGTAAAAATTGTATGAAAAATTTAAAAACATTAATTTTCGAAGTAGTTGGCATTATAGAATTTTGATAAAATGTTTCTTTTATCATCTAGTTATACATGCCGAAGATAAAAAATAATTCATAGAAAAAAGAGTGTAGCCGTTTTAAAGATATTTAGCTTAGAATTCCTTTGACCAAGCCTCTGGATATGATAAATCTGTTGTTTATGACTGAAAATGGAAAGTTGTTATATATCTATACATTTTATCTGAGATTTCTTATAATCTGGACTTCAGACAAACAATTTGAGTCATATTCTGGTCAATTTCTTATTCAATTTCACAACACTTAGCGCTTTTAAGCACCGACAACGTAACGTAACGTAGCGCACATCGTGACGCTCACTTTAGGTAATGCTCGGCGATATTGTATACTGTCCATCTCACTGAATGAGAAAAAATGGATGTTTTAGATTCCTATCTGTATGCTTGTTTTGTATATCATTTCTTTCGAAATTGATTTTGCGGCATCTACACGTATCTATTTAGTCATGTACATGTAGTTTTGACATTCATACATATTGTACCAGTTAAAAAAAATGAAGCAACTTTAGTAGAACAACGATACGAAGGATCTCTTAATCTCTTGATACGTTTGCTTTAAAATAATTTATCTAAAGTAAGCTGAGGCACATTTCTAGTTTCATTTTACTAAGTGCTAGGATTACAAGGGGGGGGGGGTGGTCGGTATGATAGAAAAGGTAGTAAACGCACACAAGGACTTATAAACTGTTTATAAGTCCTTGACGCACACCCTGTCTTCCGCATTGATCTCCTGCACATGTTCTCTTCAATGAATGTCGTTATATCATAGATTAGTAAAACTGAAACAGAATAATTCCCATTTCAACAGGGCGTACAATGGGAAGTGTGTTTACGGAGTCCTTCGGATCCATTTATTTTAGAACGTACATGTACGTGATCTTTGGTATTTTTGATGATTTGACAGTCGGTCGTCATGCTCACTTATTACAACTACTAATCAATAGGCCTCGCGATTTAAATTCTGTCTAAATCATTATAACACATACGTTTTCTAAACGAAAGAAAAGTACTTTCAAGATATATTAGTTTTACATGTTTTCAATATTTGAGGTAAATTGCGTAGTCAGTAACGCCTCATCGTCAACGTGTACTATAAAATATAATCATTCTTTTGAATTTATTTGTGTCTTTTTTATGCAAGAATAAATTTGAAGTATTAAGAAGTATTAACTTACTCAATTCAATCGCAATCAAATTTTTCCGCTCCGTAAAGTTGTCATGACGTGAAGTAATAAATAAGACAAACTGAATTACCGATTTTCTAAAGAACAAGCACGATCGCGAAGCGCTTTCATAATAATTTACGGAAAAATATAACAACGTCATAATTCAGTATAATGTCAAATAAAATCTCGTTGATGACGTAAACTATATGCCAAGGGTAAAACGATGTCGTGATAGAAGCGTATTTTAGATGTAAACAAGGATATATAATGCTCGTCAGTCGAAATGCATTGCTCTTTAATCTAGAGGTATATGCAACCATTAATTCAATAAGTTTTCAGATTTTGTTTTCTTTACGACATCGATACGGTTTACGTTTGATTTTCTTAATGTATGTTTGGTTCACCAGATGCGAATCATGTCCAGAAAACTTACTGCCTGGGATCGAAAAGTATGATGGTGTGATTCCTTACGGAGGTTTTTGATTGTTATATAATCATGTAAGGGATACTGCACAAAATTGATGGTACGTTGCAACAGGGCAATGTCCATATCGTTTATATATATAAAAAAGTCTATAGTTTGTGCAAACACTTCAAGAGTTTGTCAAAAGGAATGCTAGGTTGGAGGACTGCACCATCCCTCCAATGCTATTTTGAACATTGATTTTATTTGGATATACTACTGAATCGACCCTACAGGAGCCGCGCACTCTCTGTAATGTAAATGAAAGTACAAATCTAACTTCAAAAAATTAAAGAGGGCGCTCCTGAAATTTATTTTGGTGGCTCCGCTGGAAGCATCACTGATGAGAATTTAATATTCGAAACACGTGTCTGGTGCATGGAAATTGGTTTGGAATTTTACCCTTCGACATTGTTAAAAACGTTTCTGTCGACGACAAACTATTAAAGCGTGTTCAAAGACTAATTAATGCACTTTTTATATACTTAGACGAAATGGATTTACTTATTAGGCATAACTCTACTGTAAAGGCTCATCAGTTTTTTAAAGTTTAAAAATACCATTTCTAATATGACTTGAGATTTTCTCCCTATAGAGCTCCCCCGTGGTCTATTCTCCAACACATTCATGGCCACGTCTTCTCACAAGCATCCCCTTACGCGCTCCTTTTCTGAAAAATATTATACATAACAGCAACAGTACTTGTCCTCTGTTATCATTAGGAGATATTAGAATTAAAAGAACATCTAGCTAGCCGAGGTTTATTATCCAGTAATTTCCCTCGTCACATGAACCAATTAAATCAATACCTCGCGGCTCGTTATAATTTGATTGAATCATGCGACTTGGGGGATTACTGGACAATCAACCACTACGCAGCTACGTTAAGGCACTCCTCGTTTTTACGTTGCAATATTAGTGACATTTTTAAAAGACATTTTCAATAATGAAAAAAGGACATCCTCCAATAAAATTTCTTTATGTATTTGGTATCAGTGTTTAAGACTAAGCTTGTACTGCACATTCAGCCAATAGTGATGTCATGTGCCACATCACAAGTCACGTGACAACTATTTATAACATGCAAACAATGAATTGTAAAAAACGAGCTGGCGCAACGCCATTCCTGCAGTTACAGTCCTATGCTTACTACAAAAATACCTTGTAGGTATTGCCATTTATGAGTTCAAGTGCGCACTTTTCTTCTTTTTTATATTTTTGGAATAAAAGACGATTTTTATCTAAAAAATGACTAGAACAACACTAAACTCCCAGTATTGTCATATATTTTAAATAGTCATAGATAGAATCGACAAAGTGCCTACTTAGATCATGGAGGACAACCATCTATCGGACTAGTTTAACGTAACCCCAACACATAGCATTGTAATTTCAGCTTGCGCCATGCAATTTTATACCATCACCCTACGACGATATCTTTTTCAAACGTATATGTGACTGGCGAAGGGAAGAAACTCGTAGTTTAAAACAATCAAGGTCGACTTTGCCGATTTCGTTCTCATAGTTTTGTGGCCTTTAAACACAAATGTTTACCTGAGAAGATGAAATAAATACTATGTTGTTTAATTGAGGAAAATTTTATCGTATTTCAATCAAAAAAGTGAAAAGATTAAATCTTTGGCAATCAGTGAAATCTATTTTACAATTTCATCATTTTGACGCAACGGTATGGTGGCGTAGTGGTGATGACGCAGGACTGCAAAATCCATGATCACGAGATCGATCCTGGCCGAAAGAACATTTTATGTTTCAAAATTTTCACGAAGTTCTTCCTCTTTTGTAATTGTTGACTCAGTGAGAGGCACTGATATCAATAGGCATTGTTTCCGTATATCGTTTATGATTGTACTTATTAAAAGAGCTTTGTACAGTACAGATAAAATGTGTGATATCAGGAAAGAGATGATATAATTCTGTAACATTTCGTTACTAACATATACACAAAATGTAAATTATAGTTTTTATTTTAGCTTGTGATATTCAATTTACGTGGTCTAAGAGAGAGAGAGAGAGAAAAAACAAACAAACAGGGAGACGTGAAAATTTTATATCATTATTTTTTTTCATTCTAATTACAATCTATAAGAATACCACGTACAATTATTTATAGTCGACAAAGTCCAATCTGAATGTCACGCACGCCACCTTACTAAGTAACTGCCAGCATTTCAATTTTTTAAGCCCTTTTTTCAAGTTGTCGTCGGTAGTATTTTCTCTCCCGTCTTTAAATTTGGCATATAGAGAATAATATATAATATAGTATAGAGAATTTATTATGATCTTATCATTATTATTTCCTTGCTTTCACTTTGTTTAGATTGAAAGGCTGTATCCTCAGTTAGTTTAACGTTAGTTTAAAAAAACGAATCATCTATTTTAAAAAAGAATCCATAAAGCCTTCAAGCTTTTCTAAGACTTTGAGTAACATCCGCACGTGGTTGCTAGGCAAACTTTTTCATCAAATATTTGTATAGTACGTTATGCCATTCAAGTATTTTTACTATAGATAAAAGTTATAACATATTCAGCTAAAAATTCAATCATGTATAAAGATCTAACTCGATGATAAATGACAATAAAGAGTATCAAAATTTGCAAACGACAATAGACTCCGTGTTGATGACCTCAAAATCTGAGGTTGACGTCATTTCGCGCCATATTTGAAGACGTCATTTCTGAGGAGTGCCTTAACGTAGCTGCGTACTAGCTAGTTGTTATTTCTTAAACAAACCTATCTATGGAATCACAACACCATAGGTTTTGATCCCCACGAGGTGAAACTGGTCTCAGTCAGCAGAGCTGGGGCCCGTCTTTTTTTTTTTTTTTGCAATTCACCATGAAAAAATGTTAGTTTATCAATTTGTATTTGACTTTTTCATAAATCCGGAATTCCATAAAAAGATTCTGCGGTCGTTATCAGGACATCGATATAGCTTACTTGTATATTAATATGGTTGTCATTCGTGATCCGGTGAAAATTTTGTGTTATTTACGTTGTATAGGATTATTTCTTGTTTATGTTGATATTATAGCTATTGTTTCCCCGCCATATTTATTAGTTGATAGTCTATGGTAGTCTATGATAGTTGATGGTAATTTACCCAGCTTCTATAAAATCTTGGCATGTGAAAACCCTTTTTATCATGTCCAGATGCAAAGTTATATCTTATTGAGAGAATTGAACCTCTTAGATATCAAATCTGTAAACAGAGATTCATAAAATTGTGTATGACAAATATTATCATTTTTAATTCAACATTATAAATTTCTTCTTGCTTAACTGTGTTGTTCCTAGACAGCTGCCATACGCAAATTACATATCACAGCGTGCTACAGTCTGCAGAGCACTTACTGTTTTTGTACACCCTTTGATTGTATATCCATTTACATATTCGTCTATCTGTTGCTTTGCTCCCTGTGTTTTGCTGTGTTGTTTGTGTGGTCATTTTACAATTAGGAGGTTATTTTACATTACAATTGTGCATTCTTCGAAACAATCGAGTAATTGGAAAAGAGGGATGGTAATGCGCACAAAATAAATACACTATTCGCTACAGGCGTGGCTGATGGCTGTCATAAGTCGGAACCGATTTCATATTGATCTCGTTGGTTGTGTAGTCTTTGTATTTAATATTTCTCTTGCTGTGTTTTTCTGCTCTTTTTTTTCGAATGGTTTGTTTTGGAGCACTGCTTTGAGTGCAGCCACCGAGAGTAGTTGGAGATACATCCTACCTTTATTACGATAATTGTTTCAATATAGTCGGAGTATATTTTGACTTTTAATGTCCGATTTCAAATTCGGTCTTTTCGAAATACAGAGTTACTTCCCATTTGTGCAGGTATCTGACGTCAACGCATTGTGACGTCATAAATTTTTATGGAAACCAGCCTGAAATATTCAGGGAAACAGGGTTACATATATGACGTTTTCAATGGAATTTAATGACGTCACAATGCTTTTACGTCATATACCTGCACAAATCGAACGTAGGCATGTCAAATCGAAAAGACGGAATTAGTAATAAATCATTCATTTGTATTAATTTGAGTTTAATGAAGGTAAGCAGTTCCACAGGTATTCAAGGATCATCTAATGTTCCATATCGCACGTCTTATAGACACGTAGTATGGTGTTGTGATTTTAAAAATGGCACATCAAAGTATTGTTTGACGGGATTTTCAATATTAAGCAACAGTGTTAAAATCAGCCAAGGGGAGCCTCATCATGCACTTGGTGAATCGTCACTTATTTTCAGTTGCGATTTTGCAAAGGTACTCTATTTTTCATTCAAATGGTGTTGTCCTCCATATTTAAATAAAATGATGTGATTGCTTTGGTTGTCCCGTTCTGTTCGTTCCCTTTCCATGAGTTATCACGCATGTGCACGTAGTTCGGATAACCACACCGTCTGCTATGTGCGTGGCAGATGTCCGTCATAAGTCGGCACCGGTTGCCCATTGGTCTTGTTTGTTTATGTGTGGTATTTTGTATTTCATGTTTCTTTGGTATAAGAAAGGATGCTCTTTGTCCCTTTTGCGTCTCTTTCTGTGCGTGCCTGCTCTTTGTTTTTGCATTTGGTGTTTTGGGGTTTTGCTGTGGGTGTTGCAAGCTAGTGTTGTTGGAGATCCCCTCCTTTCTCTCACTGTGATCACTAGGACGCCGTTATGGTGGATATCTTCACCTTATTTGGATAAGACAGCCGCACAAATAAACAAGCAGAAATACGAGAAATAAAACAAACAGACGCCAATGGGACATACAAGTAAACGGTTCAAGCAAATACACATCAAAGAAGTGCCTGTCAGTTATTCAGTCTAAAAATCGAGAAGACCAGGCAAAATCATTAGACTTCCCACTAGAACGGTTGCGAACCTCAAGAAAAACCATTAAATATGAAATGGACCAGAAGTCTCTGATGAGACTGAAGCTCTAACGGCTGTTTTGTTAAATTCACTGAATTGACATCCATTTTCCAACCCCAGGGGACAGGGGCTCACACAAAATATCAGATGCACATCTACACCAGACACATAATAAATGTATTACATGTACCGGTATACTTTCTGAAATCTGGTGTTCACAAGATTACAAAGACTTATATAGGAGAAAATGACCACATCCATTTCAAAGACGGGTCAGTGTTAAACAGAATCTCAGGCACACAATCAGACCACAGAATGATGGAAATGGGAAAAGAAATATCTCTCTACAGTATCAATTATACTTTCTGAGAACTGGTTTTTTACTAGATTACATGGAGTTAAATAGGAGAGCATGACAACACCCTTTTCAAAGACCCTGGGGTTCAGATGCTGAAACAAAATAGCAGGCACACACAAACAATGTAGACAAGAGAATGATTATAATGCAAAAAGAATTATCTCTCCATCAATTATACTTTCTAAGAATTGGTGTTCACAATATAACATAGAATTCTATAGGAGAAAATGACCACACCCTTTTCCAAAACACTGGGGTTCAGGGGCTCAAACAAAATATCAGGGCACAAATAGACCAGAGACTGATTATATTGCAAAAAGAATTATTTCTCTATCAATTATACTTTCTGAGAATTGGCGTTCACTAGATTACATAGACCTGTATAGGAGAAAATGATCACACCCATTTTTGAATACCCTGGGGGTCAGAGACTCAAACAAAATATGTGCACAACTAGACCATGGACCGAACTGAATACAAAAAGCATGAACTTTCTATCATTTATGGTTTCAGAGGAGTTGCGATCACAACAAATGTAAACAGACAGACAGACAGACAGACAGACAGACAGACAGACAGACAGACAGACAGACGGACGGACAGACAGACAAACAGACAGACGGACGGATGCCAGGCAACATGGCATCGCAAAAGCTCGATTGGTCTTTGACCAGTAGAGCTAAAACGACTATTTTAGTCCCATCAATGTATACATAACACTATTTATAGCTCACTTGAAATAAAATAAAACGACAATAATTACCAAAATTAATGTGTTTGTTAATATGAATCTACTCATTCTGGTTAGTCGATCACGTTTATTCTGACTTCCGTTATGAGATGATAAATAGTAAAAAAAAAAAATGACCGGAACTACTTTCACACCAACGCCAAAAATTCTAAGACTGTCTCAAAGTATCGATTGAAACTTAAAACAGTTTCATGTGTCGACTGATAAACATTACAGTCCTGTATTTTGAATATTTGAAGTGATTACACCTGTTGCTACGCCCATGATTTGAAAACCGCAAGATGTGAGCGGCAGTTCAATATTCAACATGCCAAGTCATTTAGTTTTACGTGTTTCAGTAGATATTATGATTAGTCTACCCCTTATATGTCAACACAAAAAATTTAATACACATGGATATCGGATGCATAAATTTGAAAATACAAGCAAAAGTTTCAGAGCGATAAGTGACTTACGTCACGATTTCATTCTGACTCTCAAGGAAGAGTTAACATCTGATATTCCAGTACCTGTTGATCTTAATAATGTGGTTTCTCTTCACACACTCAGATGTACATGTACAAGAAATGCTGTCCGAAAGTCCGTATAAATCCGAAACAAATTGTATTGTACGTGTTGTTGTACTCTCAACTGTCATGTCTGCTACCTTCGATAAACAACGCGTCAAAAATAACGTCATTATACAGTACTTAGTACAAACAGGTAAAACGTCCTAGGGTTCAGAGGGGGGGGGATGACTTTTTAGAATTAAATGTTGGGTTGTTGTTTTTTTAGGCTTTAACATTTTTTTGTGTTAAGGGAACTAGTTCATACAACTCTAATATCTTCATACGTCACGTACTCAATAAAATTTGTACGAATTCCGAATAAATTCTTATTTGGTAATTATTAGAAATGAATGTTTATTTTTGCCATTTTATTGGAATATGAAATGTCAGATGTCGTATAGCAAATTTTGCGTAAAACCGTTTTGCTAAGCTACGCGGTTTTACACAATTTGTGATACGACAACTGACATTTCATATTCCAATAAAATGACAAAAACATTTTTGATCAAAATATTCATATTCTTTGGTCATATAACATTGTACATCGAGACAATCACAGAATTTCTGGGGTCTTTCTTTGGTCATTCATCATTCGTTGGTCATATTACAATGTACATCGAGACAATCACCTAACTTGACAGGTTTCCATGGAGCTGTTGCGACGGGTGTTGCATGCAATCAGGAGACGCTTACTCTCCCCCGGCACCTGGTCTCACTTCGGAATGTAGTTCATTCCGGGATTCGCAACCGTTTCGATGGAAATTCTCGCGATTTTGCCTTGCCTTCTCGACTATGAAACTGCATGACGGTTAGGTAATTCTTTGATGTTTATTGTTTAGATTAAGGATCACTGACACGGGTTAAGTACCCGAAACGTGCATGTATGGTCCATGCTGCAAATTCATATGTTCTAAATGATGGAATTGAGTAAGAAGACGTTTAACATTCAATTCTTAATTGAACCTAGTGTTCGTGATCAATGATTGAAATGCAAAATGTATATTTTTAGCATGGAATATCAATGCTTGAGATTATCTACCTCCGAAATACATAGACCTTGGCCCTTTGTCAATATTTTTTTTGAAATTCTGAAGTGAACAAATGAACAAGTATAACTTAAGGATGCTATATTTATTCTAAAAACTACGAGATAAAATTGTTTCAGACTATAACATTGAACATTTTTATATGTGTGACTGAGATCGGTATAGTCCTGTTTTTCCCACTTTTGAAAAATATATATTCCTGTTTCTCCCACTTCATATAACAACAGAAATTAATTATCCTGATAGTTGTTTATTTAGTTGATACTAATGAGTGTCAAAACATCTTATAATTGGTAAAAAATATAGCCTTGTAAGAAAAAAGCATTATCATGAAAAGTTTTTACTGAAGAATTGCAGAAAAAAAATTATTGCAAACAAGGGCATCTTGTTGTAATATGGTGTAAGCGGACGACCATTTGATTCCAAAGGGAGGGGCTGGCAATTTTCCCGGGTCAGATTATTTATTTCCAATGCAGAGCAGCCCAGATTACACGGTATTTGTTCCCCTGCAACTCAGAGTCAGAATATGTATGTATTTTAACTCTTAAATGAGTCCTGTACGTTGTATAAGGATTTCTTAGAATGACCTTGCACGGATGATTTTGATGACCAGTAAGCATGAAGTATCTTCTACGAGTCATAAACCTTGAGTTCTGCCGAAGAAGATCACCCTCTTTGATGTATTCAAGACATTTCAGTATACCCCTTATTGCAAAATGGATAAGCGGGCCCCAAAAATACTCCCCAAAAATTGCCGTTTCCTTGACAACCATACTGAAAAAGTCAATCAATAGGTTTATGTCCTCTTTATACGACATACTAAATAAAAGGCATATGAAAAATACATTCTATCGTCTCAATTTGGTATCGTTTTGTGACAAAAGTATAAGACTATGATACATGTATTTTGCTTTTACGTCTTGGGCAGCGAACGGTTTTGAAAAAGAAAAAATACAAACACATTTACATGCAATTTACACTCCAAAATATCCCAAAATTTACTTCAATTTAAAGTACATATCAGCACATTGTACTGATTATCATTAGGGATGAAACGATACACTAGATCATGATATGATACGTATCACGATACAAAGCTCACGATACTATACGTATCACGATACACGTTTCTATCCAATCCAACACTCACATATTCCTTGAATCCAAAGAAAAACTGAACATACTTGCATCAATTTAGTCCTTCTCGGATGATAAATTCTAAGTTTGAAAATATATTGAAAAAAGTGTCTTAAATTATTGCCATTTTGGATCCTAACTTCTTGTATGTTTTGACCTTGAAAATGTTTTATGCGCCTCCAATGGTCAAATTATCAGAGATGTTGAAAACTTTTGAAGCTTGCCAATCATTTTAAAAAAGATGCTAGTCAAAATTATGTGTAGCAAAACTTAAAGGCAAAGTTCAATGACAATCGAAAGTTAACTCTCTCTAGAGTGATCGCAATCTTGCACCTCCTCCCCTCCGGACACACACACACACATACCCTCATACACGAAAGATGGCCTGTGTACAAGGTGATAATGATCAGGAAATAAAGAAAAAAAGAACAGGTAAACTTGCACAAAATACAATTAAAAATTTTCCAATTGGTTAATTATGTGATTTTAGCAACCCCGTCATCTAAGTAATTATATTTGTTCTTCCCGCCCTTCCAACCTTTAAAACATATTTTTAACAATAGATGGACACACAGGAAGACATCCTCAGATCAACACACTCACAACCTGTTCCACAGTAATCTGTTTTGGTTGGATCTACTCGTATAATCGATTCCTTGACCTCGTCAGCGGTCGCTCCGTATTTGGCAGCAATGTCTTCTACACAAGGACAATATCCAAAATCATCACAAACGCTCAAACTATTAGCGACGTTTTCATCCAATTGTGCCAGTCTGTCAGCCTCTTTTTGCATCTCAGCGAAATCAGTCTCCGTTACAGCGCTGCAGTCAGGTCTAAATCTTGTCAAGTCGATTCCATTATACATTGTCATGGTCGGAAACTGGGTAGCAATACTACATGCAATGTCCTGCTCAGTTAGGGATTCTCCGTACATTTGTAAATCTTTATCTGCATTTATGCTATATGCCTCTTTCACCGTCTTCAAAAGTGAATCTAAGGATGGTGTTCCGCCACCGTTCACCTCCTCATATACTATGGTGTCCATGATAAATGCATTACGCTGTAACGCTGCTGTGCTGTCCATTTCTTTGAAATCACTCTCACTTATATTACATATTGGACGAAATGGTACAAGATCATAATAATCATACTCCTCCAGGTCCACCCTTAAAATAGAACAAGTGCAGACGACATCTTTGGTTACCAATACTTTACCAAAGTCTTTCACTGTCCCAGAGTTACTATAGGAGTACACATCCTTCAGATCAGACTCTATTGACTCTATTGTCTTATTTTCTTCACTTTTGTCTAGAACTTCGGAATACAGAATATCTAATGCATAGTATTGGTCGTTGATGACAGTTAAATCGTTGTTGTTGGCTACAAGGAAATCAATATAAATTGTCTGTGTCGGCATGATATTGTATTTATCAAGTGTGTCCAGATCAACAGATAGCAGAGGATTGCTGGATTCAATAGGGCTTCTGGGCAGACCAAGGACATCAGCAAACTCGGCATCAGCATTGGCGCTATCGATTATGTCTTGATAAGATCCAGACAGGTCCTTAAATGTTTGAATGATGTCAACCCATTCCGCTTCTTGATCATTAGCTTCATCTTCTAGGTCGCTCATCTCATTATCTAGTTCCTCAAGAAAAGATTCATATTGCTTTCTCGCTTCATGCATATTATCTGCTACGGCTTTCCATTGCTCCGCATCCAATACTACTACCAATACGTCTGTAATGGCTCCCAGTGTTGTCATTATGGTAGCAGACCATTCCAATTCAAAGTTTTCTATTGTATATTTACGTGATTCTTCATTGAAAATAAACTCGTTTGTTGCTTCGTACACGCTGATAGGATATTCAAGGGTCCTGCAAGACTTTTCATAAAATTCATCCGATGTACTAATTTCACCCCATTCACGTAAGCTGTTGTAGGATTCTGCAGCATATGTCTTCGAGTTTTCATACATCTTGGATAAAACCTCTGGTGCCATTTTGAATTTTTCCCAAGTGCTGATCTTAGCGCTGTTCAGTCCATTATCAACCAACACCTCTTCATGATTTGGACTATTTCGGTTTAAGAGGTCTGCGGCTTCGCGTGGCTCACTTTCCAATGCTGTGGTCAGCAGCGAATAGTCATCTTCAGCGCTCCAATGTTTATCCTCGTAAATGTCTGGGTATCTCTCAACTAGGACATCATCGTAAGCTTTTGCATATGATTTTGTGAAAATATCAAGTGAAGTTTCAACCGTAAATTGTATGATAAGACCAATCAGTTCACAGTTTTTCATCTTCTCAATCATTTCTTGTATTTTGTCCATGGAAAAATCGAGCTGGCCGACTAATATTTCTAAGTAGTCCTCGGAGGATATATTTTGCTGGGCATTGTACATGGAGAATAATTCTGGTACCTTCAGCTGTAACTTGTCATCAAGGAGTTGCTGATAATCAGCCAATGATGAAACAGCTCTCATGGACTCGTTTATATAATAATTGATGTAGCCGTTATTATTGTTAGCATCCCGGAGATTGACCCAGTTATCGGCACTTTTGTAATACAAATCGTCAAAATCTGCTTTCTTCTTTGTGATTTCATCGTCGAGTTTGTCTATTGCGTCCATGTCATCACAAATACTGGGATAATAACTGCATCCACCTACAACAATTCTCAGATAATTTATTAAGAATTAAACTTTATTTATTTTGCAACGTTTAACAAACAAGTTACAGAATCTATATTAATGTCTCACGTTGGCTCAGATGTTGGCGTAAAGTTGTCCAACGAGCAGGGGTAAATCGGAGTACCCGGAGAATACCCCCTGCCGAGGCCTGGTTGGGGGACCGCCTACCCTCCCACATTAAACCCTTCGTCGAATCTGGAATTCGAACCCGGGACCTTATAGGTGAGAAGCGGGCGCGCTACCACTGCACTTACCCGGCCGTTGTCCAATAACTTATCATTTGTTTATCCTAAGAAGCTATATAAACCAACTGATATGAATATTTATCAATAAATTGATACGTGTAAATTGATGTATATTAAATCATGAATATGATTAGAAATAAACCATTAAATGTTAAAATAATAATGTTGAAACACATTTTTGTAACCAAAGATTATAACATTCAGTAAACAATTCTTTTGCAGTGTGGATGTTTGTTAAGTGTACTCATTACTTCTTTCCAGCTCTGTCGCCAAAGAAAGTTTTTTGTTAAACCTTTTTGAATTTGACACCATATTTATTATGTTGCTATTTCGGAAACTTGTCATTTCATTCAAAAATATTATCGGAATTAAAGGACATCTTAGCACCATCCCTCCAATGCTATTTTGAACATAGATTTTATTAGGATATGCTACATAATCGACTCCACAGTAAATTTGGAGCCGCGCACTCTCTGTAAGGTAGATTGAAAAATTTAGATTCAAAACAAAAAATCAGAGGGCGCTACTGAAATTTTGGCGGCACCTGATAACACTGGAAGCATCAGTGATGAGGTTGTTATTTCTCAAACACGTGTCAAGTGCATATTAATATATTGATATTGAATTCAAGAAGGTAAAGAGATGGAACAATTCCGTTTTATTTATGAGGTCTTTGAAGAAAAATTTTAAACTTTTACTATGAAATATCAATTTTATTAAATGCAATAATTAAAAATTTTCGAAATATTACATTTTTGCTGAATGAATTATTGACCTTATTGAAAAAAAAACATAAGCAAAATGATGTTGAAATAAAAAATTTACAGGAAATATCGTAACATGCATGCATATGCACGTATTCTGGGGTCATCTGGACTAAACCTAGGAGACCAGTTACATTGTCAACAGTAGACAACAAATGTACAAAAAATTATTTAAGACATTTTAATACTCTACTTCCGATTGTCCAAGTAACTTCTTTTACTTCTACTCCACTTATGTCCCAGTTACTACTCTAAGTATACTTTCTTATTCCTTTAAGAGCCAATCCGGCATATAACCATGCAAATTGATCCAAATGACCTTGTAACCAAATTTAATGATTTTGAGTTATTCTTATAGATAAATAACTAGGAATAATTCTGTCAAATATTTTCGTTCAAATGTCCATGGTTACAGAGATATGCCACCCCATCATTTTTCCCGCCAAATTTACAAAAAGGACGTAGAAATATCCCTATTTTCGCTGATGTACTTCTCTAAAATTTTAAGTATAAATTGAATTGGACTAAATATTGTTATTGATATATTGAAATATAACATTTTATTCTATCTTAGGATAATATTATGTACGAATTTTTTTTTCCAAAGACAGCCACAACGTAACTTGAAAAGAGGTAAAAATCAGCTAAGTGAGAAAACGACGTTTTAGATGTTTTTCACGCACCAATATCGTCTGTAAGAGAAGTTTGATTTTTATCAAATTTCATCTTTTAACTCTTTGCTTTAATCTTACAAATATATCAAAAATCCACCGCTGCCAAATGATTACGTATTGAGATGTAGACTGTTAAAATATGTATAAAAGATCAGCTTAACGTTAAAACGACGTTTTAAACGTTTTTTCAAGCACCAATATATTTTGTAAGAGAAGTTTGATTTTTTTCAAATTTCAACTTTTTACTCTTTGCTTTAATCTGATAAATATCTCAAAAATCCACCGATGCCAAATAATGATGTATCGAGATATAGACAGTTAAAATATGCATCAAAGCGATTTTTTTGCGTCGTAAAAATGCAAAAGAAAAATAGACGTAAAGCTTTTTAATTAAAAAAAGAACCTGTCAGATGAGTTTGAACATAATGATCAAACATACATGTACATGTATTAAATACAGAAATATAGTTTAATTCAAAAATACAAATCAATGAGTGTAAACTTCAAAGGAAGTAGAAATACATGCCGTGAAATGTCTATTTCAAAGATAAACATTTAGCTGTAATTGTCTCCGTGACGTCTTGGGGATTTTTTTAGATATCAATATGATTAAAAAAAACAAAACAAATAATAACATAACTTGCAACAATGACCCTGAAGTATGACAGGAGAAGATTTGACACATACGTCCACTCTTTTGAGAAGGGGGGTCTCTTTTCGTTATCACTGAATTATACAGTTAGATCTATATATACATACATGTATGATAATAATACATGTATATTCTTATTTGCGTCATCTTTAAATCTAGAAAGCGTTGTTTTAGCATCAAGGCGAACGACATCGTTTGCGTCACAGGGCATGGAATGTACTTGAAACTCACAACGTGCGTATCTTGCTTCTCGGTGAATCCGTAGAACGCACTGATTGGGACCGCAAGCAGCGAGAGTTCTGCATGTTTTTTTTTTTTTTGTGACTGAACACAAATCCGTTTGGAGGCGAACTAATGCATGTAACGCAACGACCGCATACGGAATCCCAAAGATTACACACGTAAAAACACGCATGTGCGGCGAGTTGTGACCACAGCTTTGTTCAAAATTGTGTAATCGATAGTTGGGAATAAATATGAAAAATGTTATTGAAGAAAATTATTGAAAACTTTCAGCAAATTTAAAATTGAAGTGAGGAAATGCTGCGAGGAAGCGAAGAAATTATCTTTCTTTTTTCGCTTCTCAATATCATTCCTCCTTAAACTTTATACATGTAACTATCATTACTGTTAGATTTTCTCTTTCTGCTCATTTCTTTTCGTCTTCTTCATCTTTGCGACATGATATTTGATTTGTAATTGTTTAACTTTCACTTGTAATTATGAAAGTACATGTGTGATTGTCATGATTTTATGTATTTCACATTTACTTCTCTACATGTTAAGAGGATTTTGTAAAACCCCAATCTTTACTTTGACGCATTTCAGGTTAAATTTTGCTACATCGAGAAATGAACTATTTGGACTGAAATTGATTTAAGATTGCGTCACTTCTTTCATATGTTATTATCATTATTTGTCATGTTTTTCTAAACTCATGCGTCATTTTCAATAAATGACAATATTCAATTTCACAAACGAACAATGTAAGAATTACGATTTTGCAGCAAAGAAGTTATATACAATGAAATTATATATTTCTTTGATATTTGAAAGGCGTGTAATGAATACATGTAGATCTACGCCCTTAGATTAGCCCAGGAGTTTTTCTATTTCTTTTCTGTATAATTTTGGGATTTTTTTTCGGAGGGGAGGGGGGGTTGTCGGTTTTTTTTTTTTTTTGGTTTTGTTTTGTTTTTTGTTTCGTTTCGTTTCGTTTCGTTTTGTGTTTTGTTTTGTTTTTTACAATTTCATTTTTGAAAGATGGAGTTCCATGAACTCTTTTTTTTTTCCTTTCAATAAAAGTACTTTTCTATAGAACGAAGACCGCTTTGCTTTTGTACAAAATATACCAACACTTCGAAGGAGAAATACCTTTTATGAATAAAAGATATGAAGGAGTAAAACTTTTTAAGAAAGAATGAAGAGATGTTTAAAAGAAAGTGATTATTCTTATAATTTACACGCACACGGACCGGAGCGGATAAATACGGAGCAATACAGCTTATACAAACGCATGGATTTAGAGTGACTTGTGGGGGGGGGTTGCTCCAGGGAAGAGTGCTTTTTCCGGTAAGATTTTTTTAACCCGGGAAGGGGGAGTGGGTGGAGATTAAGAAATATGACGGAGACGTTGTCAGGGCCCCTGAAATTTGCCTCAAGTTTTGACCTTGAATAAACAAACTTTAAAATAATTTTCTCATCTCTGAAATACGAATAAATTGTTATGTTTATAGGAAAGATCGACCTAACATTATAAGAAATTATCGTTTATTTTATCAATTCAATTATGATTCAACAGATCGTTTTCAAAGGGAAAGAACTTTTTAAACACAATTTCCCATGAAACAATGAATTTGGAAATTCAACGAAAAGAGCAGAGAGAGGACTGTAAAGAAAACTTTTCTTTCCGAATTTTCGATATTTTTAAAGAAAATACAATGTACCACGTACAGTCATGTCAACAATACACAGACAGGACAATTTGTTCAGTACTATATAATAAAGATAATAGAAGAGTATATTCAACGACCCGTTGTAGGAAAATACATGTCACAAATCTGATGACACGAACCCAACAGTGGCATAGTGATCCTTTTAATGATGAACATTCAGAAGTTAAACGTCTTCAAATTCAATGGAGGTGAGATTAAGTGTCCCTACTTCAGGAAGACTCGAACCAGGAACCTTTCCGTCGCTCTAACCAGTACTTAGTTGAGCACGGCACCGACGATTTTAGAGACTCGTTCTTTTAAATCTGTGAAGATTATTTCAAAAGATTTGGGATGGGTACATGTAATCACATCTAGAAACGAGGGAACGCGATTTGCTATGCAATCTTGAGCTAAACTCTAAATTTTATAATCTAATGCGATAGTTTATCCGTGTCAAGTTCTTATTTTATCGTCATTGTAACCTAACCACGTGACGTCATCACTCAAAGTCCTCGTGACGTCATCACTAAAAGTCTGACCCGGTGGCGTCTTTCCGGGCTATCTCGAAAATCGTCTAAATTAATGATGGGGCTTATAAGGGAAATTGAAAAAAAGATCTGAAACGATTTTCATCATTTTTAGAATATATTTTGATGATGTCAGAGAATTTTTTTCTAGATTATGATCAAATATGCTTATCTTTTGAACATTTTCCCATTAAATCTTTGTATCATATTTCGCAAAATAATGAATATTCTTGATAGAATTTGCATATCTTAGATACATTTGGCAGCGACAATTTTTTTATATATTAAAGTATGATATGTTTACTTTATTATACTGAAATTTTGTGGGAAAATTTTCTCTCTTATAGATTCTATTCATGTTCAAAATAGGGACGCTTTTGTCAAATCCCAATATAACTCGTATTAGAGCGCCCCCTGGTGGCAAGTCAGTTCGTATATCTTATCTTTGTGAGTACTATAATTAAGATAAATTGAGTAAGTATCTGATTTTATCATGAAAAGAATTATTGCATATCAAAATCAAATCTTATTCAACGATGAAAATAGGGCTATTTTAGTGTTGTTTTTGAGCCCTGTTAATGGCGTTATGCCATACAAACTAAATTGGCCCATTACTATAAAACGGGACATATATGAATTTTAAAATAATTTTTTTCTCGAATGTTTTTCATCATAGAATACAGAAATATACATAAAAATGTAAAACTTTGACCACCCTTTTGGACGATTTTAACGATTTTGCATGGTTTTATGCCGGATTGGCTCTTAAATTAAAATGACATTGTTAGAATTTTTTATCAGACCAGCATTTGTAATGTATGCAAAAGAAAAATAACATATTAGACATTTTTCATCGTGACGGACTTCGCACTTCGAACTTCGTACTTCGCACTTCGAACAATGAAGAATCAGTGTCGTAGCTGCCGTTCACGTATAAACTCATAAGCGGAGTGATCTACATTTTGATAAGAATACCCAATCGAATTGGTATATTGGACTTCCTGTACTACTGTCGCTTTTTTTTTTTTCGGCAATCCACTTATGACATTAAAGTGCGAAGTTCGTCACGGTGAAAAAAGTCTATTTGAATCTTTATTATTTTGTATTTATTTACCCGTTGCAAGTGCGCCTATCTGTAATCCAATTGAAGTCGTTCTAATGAGAATAGATCCGCCATACACTGTAAGAAGAATAAAAATATGATTGAAAAAAATCAATGAAAGATCTTGAATATAACTGGACCATGTACAATTTTGTTCTAATTTTAATGTATTCTTTAAACAAATGTAAAGTCGAATGAAACTTTTTGAAAGATGAGACGGTTAACTCATTGGTGACCAAGTACTTACGAAATATTTCCTCATTTCTAATCTTATTTTTGTAATAAAACAAAGAATTCTAATCAATTCGTTCTAAAACTGGTTTGTTGATGAATAAATAAAAAGCATCATTACCGACAATCGATGCCCATGATCGTTTTTCAATACCAGGTGAAACGGCCCTTTCTTTCATGCTATTCATGACTGAAAAAAATAAGAAAACAAACTTAGCTTAGAAAACGATCAATTAAAGATGTTGGTTATATTGTCAATGTTATTTGACTTATTCGATTTATGCTCAGCATCATACACGTACATGACTACATAGAATTGAAAAATAAGCCTCGCCTCTTATATAAGGTAGACTGATGTGGCACACTAGCAAACGATGCTTAATCCTGCTCGGTACACATGTACCTGTTCAATTTCCTTGTCTGCCAGTTTACTTATTTACTCTTGTAAGTACTTTCGTGTCATGCATTATCTAAATGTCCTTCTGTTTGCCTGCTGTTTTTCATATTGATATTACATTACATTTTTTTCATGAACATCAACCCCGAACTTTTTCTTTTAGGTTTTTAGAACAGAAATTCCATATCCTACTTTCATAAACTTGATATTTATACCACATCCTATTAAAATCTTGTTGTGATTAATTAGCTCTGTATGATATCATTCAAAGACTGAAAAAATTGTCTTTCGTGACAGAAAGTAATAATAATTTTGTTCAGGAATAGTAACCCCCACCATATATACAAAACCTGCCACATGTACATAAGTAACACAGTCAAAACCTGTCACATGTACATAAGTAACACAGGCAAAACCTGTCACATGTACATAAGTAACACAGTCAAAACCTGTCACATGTACATAAGTAACACAGTCAAAACCTGTCACATGTACATAAGTAACACAGTCAAACAGTCATTAATTTTTATAAAGAAGAGTTTTAGTATCTAGGGATTTGCCCAGAGAGGGAAAAAGGTTGATTGGACAATAATCCATTAGAAAATGTAAAGAAAGGACGAGGCGTTACCTTTATTTGATACATGAGTATTTTTCACATTTCCAGGAGGTTTTGATTCCATTGCAATTTTTGGGACTGAAATTGTAAAAATCATACCTTTTTGAAATGAACATTAAAAGCAAATAACAATCAATCTGCATAATCATAGCATTGAGTTAGATAACATGCAATTTGACGTAATGTGGTTTTGAAAGACCTACAAAAATACAAGTTGCATAGAAAACAGCAAAAACAGAATTGCAATAAGGTTTAACGTCTTCTAATTCATTAGCATCATTTTAGAGCAGATAAATTTACAGCATGGACCAGACATGCATGTTTCTGGTATTCAACCCTCGTCAGTGATCCTCAATCTAAACAGTATAATATGGCAAAAATCTGTGAAAATTTTGTCCTAAATATACCGAAAGACGAAGCAAGATGGCTGGAACATGATGCTACAGGGCCCAGGTTTTAGAAATTTGAATAAAAAAATTGTAAACAGAAATTTTCAAATGCGTTTGAAGAAACGACCAACCGCAATCGATCGAACTTATTAAAACAGACATAGCAAGAAACGATTACACAAACAGACATTCGTAGAAAACGAAACAATTAAGGTTTTCACTTAATGGCGACAGGCGAATAAAGGAACCAAACTAAGATGAAAGATAAAGAGAAGTTAAGAAAAATTACCAGCTAGTACCCCAAGCCGACGTGATACAGATATAATCTATTTCTTGCTTCTTATAAATAAAAATACCAAATGTTTTTATAAGTCATTATACAGACTTGTTCTTCGCTGAAATATTGAAAAAAAAATCCTTAAGATAACATACTCATAAATATATAATACGTTAGTTTTTACCAGGATGCTGTAGTAAATAAAAAAGTAAGAATGTTGATTTACCTTTCACATGGTGTTTAGTTACTGCTTTTGTTGCTGCTTTCGTTGCTGATTTTGTTGCGCCTTTTATTGCTGATTTTGTTGCGCCTTTTATTACTGCATTTCCTGGTATTTTCACGGCTGAAATGGAAACCAAATATTGTACGAAAGACGAATTTCGAAATTTGAGACAATTCAATCATTTCTATTTATATTAATCATATTGTTGTGGATATATTTCTTGACCAGAAGAGATTACCACCATGTAAATGATAATAATGATCATATGAAAACGTTTGAAAATTTTGAAAACTAATATACTTACGACTCTTTTTCTTCAGTTTTTTAAACCATGATTTTCCATCTGAAAAATTGAAAACAATGGATATAAATCAATGGATAGAAAATACACCCACCAATCCTCACTTTTCTATAAATACATTCATAACTGTTCATTAACTAATAAAACTACTTTATATAAAGTAAGGACACTTTAGATAAATATTTTACAATGTATAAACAGGACACATTTGTATCGGCATATGTCGAACTGATATCGGTAGTAAATTTAAAAGAATAAAGAATTTCAAATTATATTTAAAAGAATTTTGAAGTCCATGAAATAACAAAGGAAGGTTGATGAGGTTCGCAACTGCTCCTATGGAAATTCTAGTGATTTTGCCTTACCTTCTCGACTTTGAGACTGAATACCTAATAGGTGCTTCCTTGATTTTTGTTTCATACAAATAACCTAATAGGTGCTTTCTTGATTTTTGTTTCATACAAATTACCTAATAGGTGCTTCCTTGATTTTTGTTTCATACAAATTACCTAATAGGTGCTTCCTTGATTTTTGTTTCATACAAATTACCTAATAGGTGCTTCCTTGATTTTTGTTTCATACAAATTACCTAATAGGTGCTTCCTTGATTTTTGTTTCATACAAATTACCTAATAGGTGCTTCCTTGATTTTTGTTTCATACAAATTACCTAATAGGTGCTTTCTTGATTTTTGTTTCATACAAATTACCTAATAGGTGCTTTCTTGATTTTTGTTTCATACAAATTTCATATTTACCTAAGCAACGATCATATAATGTGAGGGGGGACATGTACAATCCTGTATTATTAAGGGGACATATTTCATTCAAAGAGTTCTACTTACTAATAGATAAGACGCAGAATAGTAGTATCCCAAACAAAAGGAATCGTAGATTCATGATGATGATACTATAAATCACTCTGAAGCAGACAAAGGTTGAAATGTTATTTATAAGATTGTGAATATTGATTCTTCATTTTAAGTTTTAAATACGTAACGATACAATGCAATTGACCTTTCTTTCAAAAATTGAATGGAAATAGACAGATACTACATGTATAATTTTACTATTTTGATAATACACGCAGAAAGTAAGGGTTATCAATGAGAAACTGATTGTACAAAAAAATATCAAAATGCAAAAGCAAAGAGGGAATAAGCAGAATAGATACCAAAACGACATTGATGTTAATTTTATCTATTTTTATGCTTATTGTAACTTTTCTTCGGTGAAAGTATCAGATCACACTCACATGTTTATTAATGCAACGCAGAACGCAGAAAAAAAGAATTAAAAAAAGAAACATTAAGAAACAACATAATAAATGAAAAAAAAAAACAAAACAAAACAAAAAAAAGTAGCAAATAGCGTTATTATCCGGATCAAATGCATACCGTCTTCCCTACCATACAATTGACTTTTCCGAACGCGGGAACAAATTTGAGAAATTCCATGACGTCACAATGCAATTTCGATGTTTGACCTGGGGTGCGTTCCATTTGCAGAATCGATCCGGTTGTTCCGGCTGTTTCTGGTAATGGAACGCGCCGTTCCAGCGGATCGGATCGGATCGGATCGTCTGGCACGTCTAGGACCGACGTTCCAGGCTGTTCCAACATGGCGGACAATGTTACGATCTCATCACAGTGCTGGAAATTTTTATTGTAATTGGAAATTTTGGTATAGATGTCACTAGAAATTGTCTATATTTGATAAAAGAACTAAAAATAGAACTATTTCAACATTGATTTCAACTTTATTTTTGAATTTGTGAATATTGAGGTTTTCCTCTATCCATGGTTGCTATGGTGAAGTCATTCTGGAATCATTGTCGTTCCATTATCAGAATGGGATCGTTCTGGAATGATCCGGCAAATGGAACGCAGCCCAAGGTTCGAAGTTTGTTTGTCCGAGGTAAAAGCATTAAGACGTCACGAAATTTTGCATTTTTCCCGCAATCGGAAGGGTCAATTGCATAGACGTCTGCATCATGTAAGACAATCAGCTATTCTCATAATCCGACACTTATACAAATTTAAGGAAAGAAAGAAAACAAAAACCTTCATTTCTGTGTTTGAAAGTTTTGCATAATCATTTTACACATTTACATACTAAACAAACATACCTGTTTCTGGGTAGCTGTATCTTTGGAGGATAATAGCGGTGAAGTTAGCTCACCTTTTATACTGGTATAGGTAAAGGTGTGGTACAGGTCAAGTTTACGTGTACGTTCCGCATTAATTGATCGTGAGAAAATATTATCACACATATCAAATTGATTTTTCCATTAGTGGTCAATATGTTACCCCAAGGTACGCGAAGGCATGACATTCATGGGCTTTATAACTGGTTATTATGAGACATTTAAGAAAAGTTTTTAAATTTTCTTTGAAGTACATAAACATGTTCTTGAATTTGACTTTGCTCTCGTTATTACAATCACGATCAGTTTAGACTACAAAGCTTACATCAAAATTGTCAATAGCATAGTGTCACTGCTTATTCACATAACACATTGGTTTTAATAGTAATCCCGTCAGACAGACAGACATCATAATAATAAATTTGGCTATATCATTCATTTTCAATTTTGAAGTCAAAATAGAAAATTTGAAAAGCATCTTGATGCATTTAGACAATGCCATATGATATGGCATCGTCATGAAAACCTGGTGGTTTTTCTCCGGGTACTCCGTTTTCCTCCTGCACCTTGGTTGTTAAACGTTGTAAAATAAATAAAGTTTAAATTTTTTTTAATGAAAACCTTTTCGAAATCAAATGTGATTTCTGATGTTTGTGCATATTGAAATAGACACATCTCTTTACTTGTCATAAGTCGACACCGATTGCCCATTGGTCTCGTTTGTTTTTGTGTAATCTTTTGTGTTTGGGTCTTTTGATGACAAATATGGATAATGACCATATCCCTGTTTACAGCATAAAATCGACAATTCAGAAAATCAGAAAACCGAAGGCATACGAAATCAGGATAAAACAAGAACCAAAGCAAACAAACAAAACCTCCACCATATGAAAAGAAGCGAACTCCCGATATGGAAGTGAGACCAGGTGCCCAGGAAGAGTAAGCATCTCCTGCTTGCATGCAACACCCGCCGCTTCAATTCGGTAGAACTGTCACATCCGATATTGATATTATGTTTGTCTCTTATGTGTCTCTTTTTTATGATTGTCTACTTAGTGTTTTCGGATGACGGTGTTTTGGTGTATTGCTGCTGTCGAGTCCTGTTGGAGATTACCGCCTTTGAGGAAATGTATGCGAAATGATGGTTCCATGAATTACTTAAAATTTCAAAATGTAGCATTTGGAATCCGATACAATCTCTTAAAAGTTTTGCTCTCTATGAATCAATTACATGTACAAAAGCAGGAGATGCTTACTCTTCCTGGGCACCTGGTCTCACTCTCATATCGGGAGTTCGCTTCTTTTCATGTGGTGGAGGTTTTTGTTTGTTTGCTTTAGTTCCTGTTTTATCCTGATTTTATGCCTTCGGTTTCTGATTTTCTGAATTATCGATTTTGTGCTGTAAACAGGGATATGGTCATTATCCATATTTTTCATGTAAATATATTTTCACCATCACTTCGACATATATTTTAAAATATCACCTTCTTCCTTAAAAGTGTTGGAAAATTGATGATTCATCCTAACTTTATTTCTTTTGAAAAATCACTTATTAAATTAATTAACCAATTAACCTTTAAACAATACGCAAAGAGTTCCAACTTTATACCGTCTTGAAGAACATTTCAAACCATACTATTATGCACCGACATGTCTTTCGGAAATTTAATCCCAATTAGTGATGCATTCAGCCAAGGTGATTTTTTACACAGCCAAAACAAGTAAGCTTCAGTAGCAAAATGTTTTGTTTTTCCTTTTCTTTCATTACGATTCTTGGCGAAGTTAAAATTCATTAATAAAAAGTCCAAACTCTACACAACAGAAATCCTCACCATTTTTTAAGACTTAAGCTAAGGATTGAGTTATATCTCATTTGAAATCAGTGTAACACATATTCTAAGTATTGTAAGGCAAATGTTACAATGAAATAATTTTTTTAAAAATGTTTGACATATATCTATTTCACAGTATGATTACTGAGGAAATTGAACTCTGAGAAAAATACTCAATTTGAAATCCAAAGTGCAATTGACACAAATTATTTAAATTGGACAACAATAATTATTCAATTTATTAGATGACCTCGTCACATATGTTACATTATCTGACACCGAAATAGTACGAACGCCCAGAAACATTTGATGGTTATCATGCAAATAACATCATGATTTGTACTATAAAATGGGGTCAGAAAGATAATATCTCGGTAAGTGATGTTAATGTTGAACTCCATTCTTTTAATAAAAATGACCGAGCATTGAGTACAATCTCAGATGAATTTGATGCAATGAAATGAATTGCGTGAGGAAGCATTACATGTGTTATATAAGAGAAAATGCAGTGAAATAGAAGAAGCTAATTTAAAATAGGGTTACATTCTTGTTTCAAAAGGAAAATCATCAGACATTTAACATTTACTAATTACCTACTCTAGCAAAATTCCTCATCTATTAGAATCTACCATTTGGAGGATATATGTAAATCTTTAGACTGGCAGCATAAAAAGTAAACAAAAAAGACAAAACAATGAAAATAAAAAAAAAAACAAAACAAAACAAAACAAATACAAAAACAAAAACAAAACAAAACAAGAAAAAAAAAAAGAAGAAATAACACAACAACCTACAATAACAAAAGCAAAACAAATCGTCAAAAAATAAATTATTTTTAAATTAATTAATAAATTAATTAATGCTCTCCTTCGTATAAATACTTTGAAGAATCATTGTACCACTAGCAATATATAAAAAATTAACTAATGACATTATGTCTAGGACTTTATAAAATCAAGAGATGGATATCATATTTCATTAAATTTCATCTTCTTAAGCAATTCTATCCGTTATTTCTTGCATCCTCAAATGATAAACGTCTCCTTAGATGTATTTTCAACTTAATGGGATAAAAACGGTTATGTCTTGGAATCTAGCAACTAACTTCAGTACATGCCTTTGATTAACTATCTTTTGACGTTGCAATAAAATTATGAAACATTGAAACATAGTTCTACAATATATCACTGTCCTCAATTTATATTGAACCGTATAACTGTTTCTGAGAATATATTAAGCTTACAACCATCCGAAAACACTTAATATGACACATTCATTGTGTTTGACTTCTTCTGCACTGCCTTGATGAACGGTATTGCTGGCAAACAGGAGATGTTTACTCTCCGAGAAATTCTTACTAATTTTGTATTGGGGATTCAATCTAAGTTCTTTGTAGATCGTTTAAGTTGAAATCATTCTTTGTTTCTGGAAATGCTTTCAATGTCTCTTACTGTCTGTTGTCTCCCTCGGTCTCCACGTCAGATTTTTTTAGTTCCATAAAAAAAGCTTTGAGGTCAGCGGAATTGTATCTTCAAGAAAGGAGGGGATCTCCAACAACACTAGGTTGCAGCACCCACAGCAAAATCCCAAAACACCCATGCAAAAAACACAAAACAGATACCCACAGAAAGAGACGCAAAAGGGACAAGGAACACCAACTCACAACATAGAAACATAAAAGACTACACATATAAACCAACGAGACCAATGGGCAACTGGTGCCGACTAAGGACGGCCATCTGCCAAGTAAATAGCAGACGGTGTGGTTATCCTGGATTACGTGCGCACAACCCTCTCACTTCTCCAGTTACCTAGAGGTCTCGAAGAACGTACAAATGTGGTGTAAAACAACCTCCTCACTGTAAGATGACGTCACACAAACAAGACCGCGAATCGCAGAGGCCCCAGAGACACAGATGAATATGTAAATGGATATAAAAAGAGGGCATGCGTAATACAGTCCGTGCTCTGCCGGCTGTAGCGAGCTCATGTATGTAATCACCCGAGGAGTCCGACTGACATTCAGAGAGGACAGGTGGTCGGGACCCTGTCTTCTCTAAAGAGGTTTGGACAGGGCCCGTCATGGAGTCCCGTCGTCACAGTCAGTCAGAGTGCAAGTCTTAAGAATGCGCTCGTACAAGACTGTATATTGGTCAAGTACCAAGCTTAATGTCCGTCTGGTGACATTAGGATCATATCCATGGTATAAAAGGCGTTTGATGACTCTGACGCATTTTCGATACATATGCTGTCTACCTTTGATCCTTCTTATTTTGTTAATTATGTCACCATAAAATGCAGGTTGTGAAATACCTAAAGTAATATACTCCGTTGCTTTTATGGGTCCGAATTTCAAAAGAAGTTGATCATAATTTTTGTAAAATTTCCAGAAAGTCTTTACTAGTTTGTGAAAGCGAAAACCTTGACCTAAAAGTTTCTTTGTAATTTGCAGATTTCCATTATGAAAATCCAAAACATCAGTACATGCTCTAGCATACCGGATGAGCTGTGAAATATAGATACCGTATGACGGTAATCTAGGGACATCACCGTCAAGCCAGGGGAAATTTACTATGTTGAATCCAAAATCATCTCGTTTGTCATATACACTTGTATGAATTTCTCCACTGACAATTTTGATATTTAGGTCCAAAAATGGTGTTTCAGTGTCTGTAAAGTTTGCCTTGTTTAGAGTCAATTCTTGTGGATAAATAACATCTTTATACTTTTCAAAAACAGGATTATCGATAGTAAGAATATCATCCAGGTACCTAGAAGTACCATTGAAGCATTTCACATCATCATGTTTTCTTTGCTTTTGAAGATTTTGAATAAATTCCTTTTCATATGTGTATAAAAATAAATCTGCAACAACAGGCGCACAATTTGTACCCATAGGAATCCCTACAACCTGCTTGTAGAGATTCTCACCAAATCTTACATAAATGTTGTCCAAGAGGAAGGACAAGGCACTACACAGGTCGCTACATGTCCATGATTTGTATGATTTGTATTCTGTAGCGGAAAAGAAACCCTTTGATTCAGATGTACAAATATAAAGTTTCCCCTCTCGATTATAGCACCATTTAATGAGTTTGGACAATTGATCATTGATCTTGTCGTGAGGAAGCGTGGTGTACATATTTGAAAAATCGTATGAAGTAATCGTATTGGCTTGAAAATTTCTAGATTTTATCTTGTCAATCACATCCCCGGAATTTTTTATAGACCAAAATAAATTTACATCATTCCTGTTAAGAACAGTTTCACAATATTTTGCAACGTGTTCCTTTACCGCCGTGAGGGCTGACGTCAGATGTCTAGACAAACTTGTAGTTGAGCAGTTGCTAGAATTAGCAATGTATCTAAATTTGTAAGGAGATTTGTGCAGTTTTGGTATGCAGTATAAGTATTTGTAGACGAAAGTTCCGAAACTAAAGTTGATATATAGTAAAGTTTTCATATGAATATGGTGTTGTTGGCTGCTTTATCTGCAGGAGCGAAGACAAATTTTTCATGTAAATTACGTAATTTGGATTTAAAATATCTTTCAGATCTAGAACTTGGATTTTCAAAAAGATGAGGATTTTTGTGGAAGTTGTCTATTCGAATGACAAATATGGATAATGACCATATCCTTGTCTACAGTACAAAATCGATAATACAGAAAATCAGAAACCGAAGGCATACAAAATCAGGACAAAACAGGAACCAAAGCAAACAAAAACAAAAACCTCCACCATATGAAAAGAAGCGAACTCCCGATATGAGAGTGAGACCAGGTGCCCAGGAAGAGTAAGCATCTCCTGCTTGCATGCAACACCCGTCGCTTCAATTCGGTAGAACTGTCACATCCGGTTACTTCCATTTTGGAAGATATAGAGTACAATCTTTGGTTGGATGGTTCAAATGGTCTATGACAGAATATCATCCACCATTCTGGATAGTGGGACATCATAGTGTATGACGAGTTCCCCATATCGACCGTAGAACTTCCTCAGTGACGATGTTAGTCGGTCACAAACATATCCCTGACTGAGAAGCTTATCTGAAAGACGCCTAGCTCTCAGAACAAAATCCGTATATTTGGTACTTGCTCTGGCATAGCGTATCAACTGAGATATGAACACGCCATAAGCAGGCGATGAAGGGATGTTGCTACTCAGAAAAGGAAAGTTCGTAATGCTGAAATTGAAGTCGTCACGTTTGTCATAGAGTGAGGTGTTCATGTGACCATCAGTGTCGTAGGACAACATTATGTCCAAATAGGATGCTGAATTATTTGTCTCTGTAGTTTCTTTGACTTCAAGCTCCGAAGGATAGATACTGCTCAGGTAATCCGCGAATTTTGGATTATTGATGGACAACACATCGTCTATGTATCTGTAAGTGAAGTTGAAATCAGAAGCTAAGTATCTTTTCCCTTCAGAGACCAAAGATTGAATGAATTCAGCTTCGTACGAGTAAAGGAAAATGTCGGCAAGGAGTGGGGCACAATTGGTACCCATTGGAATTCCGACAATTTGCTGGAAGACCTTTCCTCCAAACACCACAAAAATGTTGTCGATCAGAAAGTTTAACATCTGAATAATGTCTGTTTCAGTGTACTTATTTTCAGAATCTGACTTTTCTTTTACAAAGTAGGTTTTGTCATAGTTAACAACAATAAATTTGTATTTGCGATTACCGTTCTTACTTGTAAACGCATTACTTATAATTTTTGCGAGTCTTTCTTTCAATTTAGAATGTGGAATTGTAGTGTAAAGTGTCGAAAAATCAAAGGCTTTGATCGAATGGACTCTACTAAAATGAGTGGATTTCAGATGTTCTAAAAGTTCCTTCGAATTCTTTAAAATCCACATCTGGTTGATACCACTGCGAGAATATACTGTCGAACAATATTTTTGTAGCCCAGATTTGATTTCAGATAAAACTTTGGTGAGTAAGATCGATACAGATTTGGTAGAACATTTTGAGGAACCAGCGATGAAACGTTGTTTGTACGGATTCTTATGCATTTTAGGTATGCAGTATAAGTATGGTAAATCTAAATCTAAATTGGTAGTGTCGAAGCCAAAGGAAGCAAGAGCTGATTTGTGGTTATCTATTATTTCAGAGGCAGAAAGGTTTGTTGGGGTGTAAGTGGGATTTCCAGGTGTCGAATTTAAACCCAACTCTTTAACTAGACTGTCGAAATAGTACTTTTTGCAAGTAAATGTGTAATTATTTGAGGCTTTGTCCGCTGGTGTGATGACATAATGTTCTTGGAGGTAGGTAAGTTCTGTGATAACATCAGGGTCTTTAAATATAGACACGAATCTGGTGTTCACAGTTGATTTTAATCGGTTAATTCTAGATAAAAGTAACCCTCTGATTGATTTTATCCATTCGGAAAAGGTGTCGAGCTGTACATCCTCTTTCTTTGCCCAACGTCTTGCATATTCCTCACAAGAGTCCATGATAATTTTGACATTTTGGTTCCATGTAAAGGACATACTTTCTCTGTATTTGGGACCCTTTTTTAACAATTCTCTCAACTTGTCGTTCTTGACTATACTAAGGTCACCAGTTATAACGTGTCCACAAGGAGAGTAGTTGAAATCCGATGAAGAACATTCGCAGGGAAGTGGATGTAGTGAGGGATTACTTAAATCAATACACTGCAGGAATCGTTTGTAATTGTAAATTTTAGATGCAACTGTTGGTGTGTAGCTATAGGAAATACAAGGAGTTTCTTTTCTTTTGAAATATGGTGGGATTTTTTCTGTGACAGTTTTGTGATTCAAAATTTGACCAAGATTCAAGTTATCAATACCTTTGTTTGCAAATCTTACTTTAATGAAAGGGCGGTTTGTTTTCTCCTCTCATTTATCTGATCTAACTGCTTGAAATAAACGAAAAGTAGAAATGTCCAAGATGACTCCTTGTAGTCTGTATTCTGGGGAACGTGTATCGGTATATGCGAGGTCCTTCGTATAATCGTAGATTTCGTGTAACTTCCGTAAAGGAACAGAGTATAATTTGGTACGAATATAATGCAGGCCTAGAGGCTCATTCAAAAATGGAACCAAGTCATCGAAGGAGAAACTATGTATCTCAGGCCTATTATATTTTCGAATGCCATGACTTCGAGGTCTTCTTTGTGATCTGTTGAATAAGCTAGTCACATTTACCGATTGACAACCGGGACTTGTTAAGTTTCCTATAGTGCTGATGTTGTCGTTGCACCCATAGGGCGCTGCAGTGTTAAGATTTTTTATCCAGAACTCTTCTCTGTTGCGACGGAGAGGTGTGCTCAAATTGGGATTGTTTGTGGGGTGATATATTTTCTCCAGGATTCTGACTCTCATAGATAAAACAGAATGATCCGCCTGGTCAAAATGTCGGTAAAGGAGTTGACTTCCTTTATTATTTATTTTTGACCGGTGTCCTGACATTCTTTTTCGGAGCTGGCCTTTGGTTTCGCCCACATAAATCAATCCACAAAGTGAGCACTCTATTCCGTACACAACATTAGATGTCATGCAGTTAAGGTTTTCAAAACTATGCGTGTTAAATGTTTGTTTTGTGAGATTACTTGAGAATGAAGTGTCTGTTATTAGGATGTTACAAGTTTTGCAGTTCTTCATGCCACACTTAGAAATTGAGCAATCGCTTGGTGAAAATAGGTGCTCTTTTAGTATATCGACCACTTCAATTTTACAGGGCTTGATTTTAATATACCCATCTGCATGTTTATACCAAAACTCATGGTTGTTACTAACTACAAATGTTTCATCTCTAATGTCGTGTAAGTTAATTCTAGGGACACCTAAGTTACCTGTTGCGTATGTGTCCGTAGACGCAACAGGTTGGGGCCTTTTTATAGTGGGCGACGCCCCAGCCACTTTGTAGGTCTCTTGAGTTCTATCCATTTAAGCAAAAGACTGCTCGACAAGTGCCCTCGGGGACAATTTGTCCACCAGCAGTGACACATGAACAGTGGTAAAAATGACAAATATGGATAATGACCATATCCCTGTCTACAGTACAAAATCGATAATACAGAAAATCAGAAACCGAAGGCATACAAAATCAGGACAAAACAGGAACCAAAGCAAACAAAAACAAAAACCTCCACCATATGAAAAGAAGCGAACTCCCGATATGAGAGTGAGACCAGGTGCCCAGGAAGAGTAAGCATCTCCTGCTTGCATGCAACACCCGTCGCTTCAATTCGGTAGAACTGTCACATCCGGTTACTTCCATTTTGGAAGATATAGAGTACAATCTTTGGTTGGATGGTTCAAATGGTCTATGACAGAATATCATCCACCATTCTGGATAGTGGGACATCATAGTGTATGACGAGTTCCCCATATCGACCGTAGAACTTCCTCAGTGACGATGTTAGTCGGTCACAAACATATCCCTGACTGAGAAGCTTATCTGAAAGACGCCTAGCTCTCAGAACAAAATCCGTATATTTGGTACTTGCTCTGGCATAGCGTATCAACTGAGATATGAACACGCCATAAGCAGGCGATGAAGGGATGTTGCTACTCAGAAAAGGAAAGTTCGTAATGCTGAAATTGAAGTCGTCACGTTTGTCATAGAGTGAGGTGTTCATGTGACCATCAGTGTCGTAGGACAACATTATGTCCAAATAGGATGCTGAATTATTTGTCTCTGTAGTTTCTTTGACTTCAAGCTCCGAAGGATAGATACTGCTCAGGTAATCCGCGAATTTTGGATTATTGATGGACAACACATCGTCTATGTATCTGTAAGTGAAGTTGAAATCAGAAGCTAAGTATCTTTTCCCTTCAGAGACCAAAGATTGAATGAATTCAGCTTCGTACGAGTAAAGGAAAATGTCGGCAAGGAGTGGGGCACAATTGGTACCCATTGGAATTCCGACAATTTGCTGGAAGACCTTTCAGTGTCAGTAATGTCCAAAATGAGGTTTTTCCAGTCATTCAGAGAATGCGATTCGACTCCTTCCGATTTAAACCATCGTTTGGTATAGTTATCTAAGGCTTCCTTTAGTACTTCGCGACATTTAATAAAATCTATCTTGGACGGGATTCTATACTTAGGTCCTTTTTTGAGAAGACCACGGAGCTGCCTGTCTTGGATAATTGAAAAGTCACCTGTAATAATATGACCAGCTGGTTTATATAGATATTTAGATGTTGCACATTCTCAAGAAGCAGGAAATGATTCAAGTATTTTAGGATCTGATGTAACTTTGTTGTAGTTAAAAACGAAATTTCGAATAGGTCTCTTATATTTGTAACAAATAAGAGGAGGTTCTAAATTTTCAAAATATTGAGGAATAGCACTTTGTACACGATGATCCCGAAAAATATTAGAGATGTTAAGAAGATCGAATCCTTTGTTAATAAATGGAATTTTTAAGAATCTTTTTTTAGGTGGGATGTTTTTAACAACTGGATAAAGTTTATTCTGTGCGAATGCAACAATGATATTAAGTCTGAATCAATCCGTATTTCTTAAGAATGCAACCAGTGCTTCATCCAAGATAGATTTCAATTGAACTGCTGGAACTGATGAGAGCATGAAGCAGTTCATGTCTGCCGCCGTTGCGAGCAATGATCAGAAGATCGTTGAGGGTACGGTGTAATCTAGATCTTATTCTGAGTTTTCGGTTTCGTCGTCTTCCGTGAGACCTATGCTTCCGTTTAGTGTTTGGGCGGATTTAAAATACATTAATATTAGTTGACGTCGAGGAAATGTTTCCTTGTCCATAAATTTGATCGTTTAGACCTAGGGGGTACGCAGTTTGGAGTTTTGTGATCCAGGCAGGTTCAGCTTGTAGTCGGCGTTTTTTAATTACCGTTTTACTAAGATTTTTAAGTTTAGAAAAAGACTGAACCGGTGTAATAGTTATATCCGAAATGGAATGATTGTATTTAACGAAGTGATTATAAAGGAAATTTCTTTGCTTTTTGTGATGTGAGTTTCTTATCTGATACGAATGACTTCTAAAACGAGATTTTAAGGCCTGACTTGTTTCTCCAACATATTGGGCGCCACATCCCCTAGCGTTTCATGTTATAACATAAATGACATCTTGGTACGATCAATCGATGTCGTTTTCAATCTCAATTTTAAAAGTCTGCCCGTTAACACTTGATTTAATTGTGGAATTGCAATTGATGAGCGGACACATACCGCATCTTTTCCCTTTGCACGTAGAAACTGCTGAGAACTCTCTATGTTTGTTGTTAAATGTAGAGCCTGCAGATGGAGAAGTAGGTGTAATACGTCTACGGGATTTCAATTAAAGAGGTGAAAGAAGTACTCTGGATGAGGAAAAAAGTTTATTACTGTTAAAAGTCGATGATGGGAAAGTTACTGTAGTGATAGAGGGTAATCTTAAAGGAGTAAGTTTAATACGAGGCGACCTTAAAAATGCCATAGTGAGATGATCAAAGAAGGGTGAGTAGAGATCCTGCATGGAAGACACTACAACAAAGTCAAGTTAGAGAACGAAATGGAATTAAAACACTTCAAACATCGGGTCACGGGGAATTGCATTACCAACTCCACACTGCAACACGAAATAAGTGTAGATATAAAAGAAAGGAGGGGATCTCCAACAACACTAGGTTGCAGCACCCACAGCAAAATCCCAAAACACCCATGCAAAAAACACAGAACAGATACCCACAGAAAGGGACGCAAAAGGGACAAGGAACACCAACTCACAACATAGAAACATAAAAGACTACACATAAACCAACGAGACCAATGGGCAACCGGTGCCGACTTAGGACGGCCATCTGCAAAGTAAATAGCAGACGGTGTGGTTATCCTGGATTACGTGCGCACAACCCTCTCACTTCTCCAGTTACCTAGAAATATCATAGTGTAGCTGTATCTTCAAATTATCTTGATCGTCTATATTAATTCATTTCATGCATTTAAGTAGCCCCAATCAACAACACATTTTGTTTTATCAAAAGCGGTTGCAATGGATTCTGTTGACTGCCGTCGTCGTCCGAGATTCCATGGTGCTATGTATTTGTCTCCGTCTGTTTGTCTGTTGTCTCTTGTATCATGAGAATTCGTTCCGCTGTTTTCACTTGTATGGATCTCATAGCTACGTTATCTTATTTTTCAAGAATTTGTTTGATTATTGGTTGTGTTTTTTATTCTTACTTTGAATTTTATGTTTGACGTTCTTTCAATGGTGAGATTATGTGAATAACTAGGCTTGTCGTCTCCTTCTGAATGTCCCGATGTGATCCAGGCTTTCATCTCGAGGATTCATTGTGCATATAAATATAGTAAGAACCCAGAAAAAATGCTGAAGCAGAACATGCAATTTTGCCTTATTAAGTCCAAATAATTCTTGCGGCTACACGTGACCTATATAATTACCTTAATGTATGTTATCAATATTTTAAAAGATGAAATACCATTTCATAAGATGTGTAGATATGATAGTGATGTATTGCGTTAGATACCGAAGTCATAAAACAAGAAGTATTTTATCTTTGCAGGTTGACTGTCAGTCCTCGAGGATAGCGTATGTCAAGTTTTACTGTCCTTTCGTATGGACTATATTATCATTATTATTATTATTTTTGATTTTTGAATTCTGTTACCAAAAGTTTTTGAAGTTTTTAAAACTTGGGGCATGTAGCATCATATCCCATCTATTCTGCAACGTCTTTCGGTACACCTTTTCAATAAATAAAAAAAGTACAGGATCTCCACCAAGACTCGGTTGCAGCACCAAGAGCAACTTACCAAAGCACAACAAGAGACACAAAAGGGACAATTAACAGCAAACACGACATCAAAAATCAAACACAAAAGACCACACATAAACCAACAAAACCCATTGGTAATCGGTGCCGTCATAGGACGGCCATCTGATACGTTAGTAGCAAATGGTGTGTTTATCCAGACTACGTGAGCACAGCCCTCTCACTTTTCCGGTAACTCAAAGGTCTCGGAGAACGCACAATTGTAGTGTAAAATAACCTCCTCACTGTAAGATGACCATACACTTTCACACTCTTTGACCATATTATATAATTAAAATTTAGGATCACTGACGACTAGCTAAACATGAATAAATGATTTGCGTTTCTCGAAATACACTGCAACGTCAGAATGACGTCGACCTATTCTTAACATTCTAACTGCTTGAAATCGCTGTTCTTTGATTAATTTCGACATTTTGTAGAGCGATACATTTTTATGCTCCCCGAAAAATATCGGGAAACAATGATAGAGAAAGGCATTATCTTTAACATATGTTACGGGTTTTGCAATTTTTAATTGCGTTCATTAGAGCTGAGATGAGCCAAAAGAGAGGGGGGATGTTACACATAACTTCATGTGAATGAAAATACAAGGTACATATACCGGTATATATTAAGGCCGCTTATGAGAATTTTATCATATACCGGTTATCGTATAATTGCTTCTACGGATAGGATAGAACCTTCAGAAAAAAGGTTACTTGGGGTAATTCATAACAATTTATTCATAAATTCAAGATTATTTTCAGGCTTCAGATAGCTCTTATTTCTGATTTTCTTAATAATCGATTTTGTTCTGTATACAAGGATATGGTCATTATCCATATTTGTCATTGTATACAAGATTTTAAAACTTCATTAAAAATCAGCATTTTGTCCGAACGATCTGAAATTTTGAGTAATGGTTTTTGAGATTTTTTTTTTTGCGTTAACGAGATAATGAAGTAACGGATGGGGGAGGGGGGGGGGTTGTTACACATAACTTAAGGAGAATGTATATACAATATCTATGTACATAGGCTGCTTTATCAGAACTTCTTTATATTTTCCACAACAGCAATTTTAAGACAAGTAATTCATTAAGGTCAATGTCTTTTCCAGGCTAGTAATTCCTTGCGGAAGATCTAGAGATTAGAAATTTATTAAAAAATCTATTTCAATTCAAAATGGTCTGACATTTTGTTTATCATAGGTTAAAGGTCAAGGTCATTATGATTATTTTTGAAAGGTCAAAGACACTCAGGAAATCTTTTGTTATCAATTTTTTTTTTCAAAAATAATCACCACATACATTTGAACAAGTCACATGGACCAGGACATTTTTAGTATATTACACAGAACATACAGATGTATACAGATGTATACGTCGACCGAACCGATATCCTAGTAAGGTTCAAAGCATTAACCTTTTGGCAACTTATCCGAAGCCCTTTCCACTAGACCACGGCGGCGACATTGTTTGACATCAATTTGGATACGTCGGGGAGCAGCGTCATTTGTGCTTTGTGAGATCATATTCTGTCGAACACGTTGTTTAATTCACCTGAATCAAACTAATATATATATATATCTTGGTACAACACAGAAACATAAAACACAAAGGACTACACATAAACCAAAGAGGCAAATGGGCAACCGGCGCCGACTTAGGACGGCCATCTGCTACGGAAATAGCAGAAGGTGTGGTTATCCTGGATTACGTGCGCACAACCCTCCCACTTTTCCGATTACCCAGAGGTCCCGAAGAACGTACAATTGTGGTGTAAAACAACCTCCTCACTGTGAGATGACCACACACAAACAAGACTGCAAAACGCAGGGACCCAAGCAATAGGTAATACAATCCGTGCTCTGCCGTCGCGACCTCATGTATGTTATCACCAGAGGAGTCCGACTGACATTCAGAGAGGACAGGTAGTAGGGGCCCTGTCTTTTCTAGTTTTAAGAATGCGCTGGTATAAGATTGCAGATTGGTCGAGTACCGAGCCTATTGTCCGTCTGGTGACATTAGGATCATATTAACGGTATAAAAGGCGGTTGATGATTCTGACTCATTTTCGATAGTTAGGTTGTCTATCTTTGATCCTTCTTATCTTGTTTATTATGTCACCATAAAATGCAGGTTGTGAAATACCCAAAGCAATATACTCTGTTGCCTGAATTGATCCGTATTTCAAAAGAAGTTGACAATAATTGTTGTAAAATTTCCAGAAAGTCTTTACTAGTTGTTGAAAGCGGAAACCTTGTGTTTCTTGGTAATTTGTAAATTCCTACCATGAAAATCCAAAACATCAGTACATTCTCTAGTATATCGGATGAGCTGTGAAATGAAGATACCATAGGACGATAATCTAGGAACATCACCGTCAAGCCAGGTGAAATGGGGAAATTTACCATGTTTAATCCAAAATCATCTCTTTTGTCATACACCCTAGTGTGAATCTCTCCATAAACAACTTTGATATTTAGGTCCAAAAATGGTGTTCCTGTGTTTGTAGCGTTGGCCTTGCTCAGAATAAATTCTTGTGGATAAAACAAAGGAAGGGGTCTCCAACAACACTAGGTTGTAGCACCCACAGCTAAACCCCAAAACACCCAATGCAAAAAACACAAAGCAGACAAACACAGAAAGAGACGCGTAAGAGACAAGGAACGTCAACGCACAACACAGAAACATCAAACACAAAGGACTACACATAAACCAACGAGACCAATGGGCAACCGGTGCCGACTTAGGATGGCCATCTCCCACGGAAATAGCAGAAGGTATGGTTATCCTGGATTACGTTTTTATCCTGGATAAATAACATTTTTATACTTTTCAAAAACAGGATTGTCGATAGTAAGAAAATCATCCAGGTACCTAGAAGTACCAATGAAACATTTCACATCATCATTTATTTTTTGGCTTTTGAAGATTTTGGTACTCATAGGAATCCCTACAACCTGCTTGTAGATTTTTTCACCAAATCTTACATAAATATTGTCTAAAAGGAAGGACAATACACAGGTCACCATATGTTCATGATTTGTATGATTTGTAATCTGTGGCGGAAAAGAAACCCTTCGATTCAGATGTACAAATATAAGTTTTCCCCTCTCGTTCAAAACACCATTTAATGAGTTTGGAAGTCGATGATTTATTTTGTCGTCAGGAAGCGTGGTGTACATATAAGAAAAGTCGTATGAAGAAATCGTGTTGGCTTCAAAATTTTGATTTCATTTTGTCATTCACATCCCCTGAAATTTTAATAGACCAAACGAAGTTTACTGCATTCCTGTTCATGACAGTTTCACAGTATTTGGCCACATGTTCCTTTATAGCCATGAGTGCTGACGTCAGATTTCTAGACAAAATTGTAGTTGAGCATATGCTAGAATTAGCAATGTATCGAAACTTGTAAGGAGACTTGTGAAGTTTTGGTATGCAGTATATTGTAGGGAGATCCAATCAAGAAATAGGGATGTTAAAAGAAGAAATTTCACTGTTATGTTTTCTCAAAATATTGGGAACGCTTTCATTGCTTTCGATATAAGTTTTAGTAGAGGAAAGTTCCGAAACTAAAGTTGATATGTAGTAGCGTTTTCAAATAATGATGGTGTTGTTGGCTGCTTTGTCTGCAGACGCGAAGACATATTTTTCATGTAAATTACGTACGTTGGATTTGAAATATTTTTCAGATTTGGAACTTAGATTTTCAAAAAGATGAGGATTTCTTAGATAATTGAAAAGTCACCTGTAATAATATGACTAGCTGGTTTATATAGATATCCAGACGTTGCTCATTCTCAAGAAGCAGGACATGTTTCAAGAATATTAGAATCTGATGTAACTTTGTAGTAGTTAAAAACAAAATTTCGAATAGGTCTCTTATATTTGTAACAAATAGGAGGAGGTTCTAAAATTTGAAAATTTTGAGGAATGACACTCTCTATGCGATGATACCGAAAAAATATTAGAGATGTTCAGAAGATCAAAACCTTTGTTTATAGATGGAATTTTAATGAATCGTCTTTCAGGGGAGGTGTTTTAACCAAAGGATATAGTTTATTTCATGCGAATGCAACAATGGTGTTTAACCTGAATCAATCAGTGTGCCTTAAGAATGCAACCAGTGCTTCATCCAAGATATATTTCAATTGAACTGGTGGAACTGAAGAGAGAGCATGTAGCAGTTCATGTATGCCGCCGTTGCGTGCAATCTTCGGTAGATCTTTGAGGGTACGGTGTACTCTAACTCTTTTAGCCATCGTCAGTGATTCCAATCTAAGCAAATTAATATGACCAAAGAGTTGGAAAATGATGATGTCATAAAATATACCGAAAACGAGACCAACATGACACCAAGACACGGCAGTGCTGGTAGCGTAGTAGTTAGCGCGGTGGACTACGAACCCATAGGTGGTGGGTTCAAATCTCACCGTCGCCGGACATTGAAAAATCATTGTAACCTTGGGCAAGTAACTTAACACTACGTTGCACTCTCTCTACCCAGGAGTAAATCGGGTACCTGGCACATGAGACGAGTTGGCAATGTGAATGAAAAACATTAGCACAGCTCTGCTTTTATATTCCCAAGGGAATTGAGAATGCACTCGATTGTACAGGTCTCGCCAGGGAGGTAATTGTGGAAGTCGCGTGGGGCTAAAGCGAACTTTACCTTTACCTTTACAAAACAAACAAATACTACACATAAACAAGCGACATCAACATTTCAAAAAGACACACAAAAATATTAAGTTCAGATAAAGCAGCGAGAGCAACATGGCACCAATACACAAAACAAACATATAACGTCATATAAACCTGCGAGACCAGTACACTACCAATGTACAAAACAAACACATTACTTCACATAAGCCAGCGTAACCAACACGGCACCAATACACAAAACAAACAAATAAATACACATAAACAAGCGAGACCAACACGGCATCAATACACAAAACAAACAAATAATTACACATAAACAAGCGAGACCAACATGGCACCAATACACAAAACAAACAAATAATAACAAATAAACAAGCGAGACCAACATGGCACCAATACACAAAACAAACAAATAATTACACATAAACAAGCGAGACCAACACGACATCAATACACAAAACAAACAAATAATTACACATATATAATAAGCGAGACCAACATGGCACCAATACACAAAACAAACAAATAATTACACATAAACGAGCGTGACCAACACGGCACAAAGACACAAAACAATAAAATAATTACACATAAAAGAGCGTGACTGACACGTTGCCAAGACACAAAACGATCAAATAACTACGCATAAACAAACGAGATCAACACGGCACGAAGACACAAAACAAACAAATAAAACACATAAAACGGAGAGACCAACACGGAACCAAGACATTAAAACAAAAAAATACACATAAACGAGCATGACCAACACGGCACCAATACACAAAACATACAAATAACTACGCATAAACGAGCGTGACCAACACGGCACAAAGACACAAAACAATAAAATAATTACACATAAAAGAGCGTGACTGACACGTTGCCAAGACACAAAACGATCAAATAACTACGCATAAACAAACGAGATCAACACGGCACGAAGACACAAAACAAACAAATAAAACACATAAAACGGAGAGACCAACACGGAACCAAGACATTAAAACAAAAAATTACACATAAACGAGCATGACCAACACGGCACCAATACACAAAACATACAAATAACTACGCATAAACGAGCGTGACCAAAAGACACAAAACAATAAAATAATTACACATAAAAGAGCATGACCAACACGATACCAAGACACAAAACAATATAATAACTACGCATGTACAAACTAGAACAACACGGCACGAAGACACAAAACAAACAAATAACTACACATAAAACAGCGTGACCAACAAGACACCAATACACAAAACAAACAAATAACTACGCATAAACGAGCGTGACCAACACGGCACAAAGACGCAAAACAATAAAATAATTACACATAAAAGAGCGTGACCAACACGGTACCAAGACACAAAACAAACAAATAACTACACATAAAACAGCAAGACCAACACGGAACCAAGACACAAAACAAACACATAATTACAAAAAAACGATTGTGACCAACATGGCACCAGTACACAAAACAAACGAATAACTACGCATAAACGAGCGTGACCAACACGGCACAAAGACACAAAACAATAAAATAATTACACATAAACGAGCGTGACCAACACGGCACAAAGACACAAAACAATAAAATAATTACACATAAAAGAGCGTGACTGACACAGTACAAAGACACAAAACAATCAAATAATTACACATAAAAGAGCGTGACTGACACAGTACAAAGACACAAAACAATCAAATAACTACCCATGAAGAAACGAGACCAACACAGAACCAAGACATAAAACAAACAAATAACTAGACATAAAACAGCGAGACCAACACCGCACAAAGACACAAAAGAAACAAAAACCTACAAATAAACCAGCGTGACCAACACGGCTCGAAGAAACAAAATAAACAAATAACTACATATCAAATAGCGAGACCGACATGGCACCAAGACACAAAACAAACATATAACAACACATAAACCAGCGTTACCAACACGGCACCAAGACGCAAAATGAGCAAATAACTACACATAAACTAGCGTGACCAACACGGCACGAAGACACAAAAGAAAAAATGACAACACATAAACCAGCGTGACAAGCACGGTACCAAAACGCAAACAAATAACTACACATAAACCAGCGAGATCAACACGGCACCAAGACACAAAGCAAACATTTAACAACATATAAACCAGCGTGACCAAAACGCCATCAAGACAAAAAGAAAAAACAACAACAAATAATTGCACATAAACCAGCCTGACAAACACGGTACCAAATCGCAAACAAACAAATAACTACACATAAACCAGCGTGACCAACACGGCACCAAGACACAAATTAAACAAATAACAACTTATAAACGAGTGAGACCAAAACGGCACCAAGACAGAAAACAAACATGTAACTACACATAAACCAGCGATACCAATGGGCAATTGGTTAAGACTGAAATGTGCAATGTTAGTAGCAAATGATGTGATCATGTCCGGTGTATAAAAGGCGATTGTGCATTCTGACGCAATTTCGACGGAAATTCTGTATATGTTTGTCAATGATTTTTCTTCTTCATTTTTCCACCATAAACGGCATGTTGTGAAATTCCAAATACAATATTTCATGACGCAAGTTGATCGCAATACATGTATAACAACGTTTCTTTTAAAAAAATTAAAGAGGGCGCTACTGTAATTATTTTTTGTGGCTCCGCTGAAAGCATCACTGATGAGAATTTAATATTCGAAACACGTGTCTGGTGCATGTAAATTGGTTTGGAATTTTCTTCAAGAAGGAAGAGAGTTGGAACCCTTCGACAATTTTAAGCATGTTGTTATGGGTCAGAATACCCCAAAACGCCAGCAAAAATCAGACAAAGACAGAATATAATTTACAAGTTTAATTATGTACAAAATATATATATTTAAAACGATTAAAACTCACAATACAATGTCCGGATCAAAGTGTCCGTTACGGTCCACAAAGTCTATCGAATGTATGGTTTCCGGTAATCACAAACGTTCTCGAAAGATCGGTGTCCAAACGTTGTTAAATGGATTAAAGTCTCAACAAATAAAGTGTCCAAGTATATCAGAATAGATGAATGAATCGTGTCTACGAATGTGTACGAATGTCCCCCTCAACACAGTTCCTCGGAGGTATTTATACTTAATACCAATGAATTTACTAGAAGCTTCTAGAACACTGACTCATTACAAATGATTAACAATAGAGTAAATTCTAGAAATCACAGTCATGTGATGATAATGATGTAACAAAGAACATACTGGAATATTCTATAATGAAATAAACATGACATAGTAGAATCTAGAAAGAATTATCATGAAATCATTAAACAACATGATTAAGTACATGCGTACCTACACATAAAGTAAAACTAAAATAATACATGACCCACAACAATGTCACGTTTTGTGCCTAAGTACATAAAATCCATCTGTTTGGCGATATTTGGATATGCAGAGAATTGTGGATATCCGATTTACTTAGAAAACCATTTAAGGTTTATATATCTGCAAGTGTACAATTTACATAACACTGATACATATACATGTAAAAGATCATTGTTTATTGTATGCCAACACCCCTTAATAGTGAAAAGAACATCAGAAGAATAGACACATCATACAGATGGCGCTGCAGGTCGGTAAATACTATCAGATGAAAATTTCAAGCTCCGTATCATTTATGATATTTCATTTTCAACAAAGTTAGACTAGCAAATATGATTTAATATAAAAATATAACCGTTACGTTTCATTTTAGAAATATCTACAGAAGTTTTTTTTCTCATGTTCCTTTTTGAGTTTTTCATTTAACTAGTACTGAAACATATTATTACTGTATGAAAATTGTTATTTTGATTAAAAAAAATCGTTTTTCAGATTACAAAACTTTCCCCCTGGGGCTTGATTCTCATTTTGCCTTGGATCATTAGTGCACAACCTCTTCTTTCAAGAAACAGTTACACAAAATGCGAAACAGAAAACTACTTAGCTATGAGGATTGAATTGTTTAAAGAAGGTTTGCGACTTGTTATTTAGGCATTTTATTGAACATGTTGAAATAATTAAATGATATTTACCACCTCTAGCTAGCTAGGGATCCGTCGATGCTCTCTCTGGTGCACTATTGTGAGTGCTGTTGAGATTAACGTCAGGATCTCCTTTAAATACTTTGTATCAAATGATTCTATAACGCCACATCAATATTTTTTTCTTTCAAAAGCGACAACGTGCTGGTACGTAGGTATTGTCAAAGCGAAACCAAACAAATGGCTTGAATGCATCAGTGATTGAATGTAGAACATAAAAGCAAAAAAAAAAAAAAACACACAAAAGAAAGGCTAACGATATTTTGATAAAAAGCAAAATAACTTTCTCATGTGAAATGAAATGTTGGAACAGCAGACGGAGACAATGAAATTGCTGCACAAATAACTTTGAGAATATTAAAAGGAATGAAGAAGATTGAGAAATAATAGAGAGGTTGAGATTTCCTAAGTGTAAAATCTAAGTGAAATTGAGTTGACTTTTGGACAGTATACTTCAAGATATTTCATCCCCTTTATGCTATCAAATAGTATAAAAAGTATGGCATTCAATTCATAATGATTTCAAGTTTCTATTTCAATATAGATTTAACCGAACTTAATGTTCCTCTTGAATTTATACTGTCCAAAAGTCAACTCAAACTTAATAAATGTGGCACGTATATGGAACAGAATAGGTCCATCCTACACTTACCACGATAAAAGCTTCAGAAATACTTCAGCAATAGACTATGTTTTAATTCCAGCTTGCTGTCAACATTCTGTCGTTAGTTGTAAAATTGATAATACCATTCCATATGAAATATCGGACCATTTTCCAGTATGCGCTACAATCGATACCGATATATTCCGAGATCAAAATGATTACTCAATTCATCGAATTAAATGGACAAAAGCTGATGAAATATCTAAACGCCTATACTCATCAGAAATCGCTATGTACTTAAGCGACAATTGGCATATTAACGAAAATTCCAAAGATATCAACGAATCCTGCGCCTTCTTGACGAACGTCCTTCATTCAAGCGCCAAAAAATACATACCCTATGGAAAATATAGGCAATATTTGAAGCCATTCTGGAAGAAGGACAATCTGAATGACTTACACTATGAAATGCGCTGTGCAAGGAGAGAGTGGAAACTTGCTGGGAGACCACGAGAGATAAACTCTGATGTGCGCACTCGTTACAAAAGTGCAAAACGCAACTTTCGTCGTAAAAATCGAGCCTCGTTTCGCGAATGGCAAAATAAGGATTATGAAGATTTGATTAAATCTGCTGAGACAGACATTGGCACTTTCTTCAGGACCGTAAAATCTAGGAAGAATAAAAAGGAAAATGGCGGTAAAATTAAATATAAAGAATTAGAAAGTGATGATCCGGAACAAAAATGTAACATTTGGGGGATGTACTATAAAGAGTTGCTAGATGATAAAGCAGATGATCAGTTTGATGATAGATTTAAAGAGGAAGTAGAAGCGAGATTAAGTGAAATTGACGAAGTACAAGATAATTCAACGATTACCGATATCAGTATAGCAGAGATCGAAACGATTATCAAGGAGTTGAAGTATAACAAATCTCCAGGACCGGATATGGTATCAAACGAACATCTCATATTTGGCGGGAAAACGCTACATTTTTATCTTGTTAAACTTTTCAATGCAATAATCAAGTGCGAAATTATTCCAGATTCATTCAAAATAGGCACTGTTGTTCCAATTTTTAAAGGGAAGAATAAAGATAAAACTCAACCTACTAACTATAGAGGAATAACCTTAACATCAGCTTTGGGGAAATTATTTGAAAAATTGATTATTCGAAGAATTGAAAATTGGATAGAAAACGAAAATATCGAATCCCCGCATAAGCTTCAGATGGGGTTTGCCAAAGGAAGGGGAGCTACGATGGCGGCATATTGTCTCTCCGAATGCATTAATGTCTACGAAAAAAGGGGCTCGCCTGTCTTCTCGTGCTTCCTTGATAATGAAAAGGCCTTTGACAATGTTTGGCAGGCTGGATTATTCTTCAAACTATATAACCTTGGAATTAAAGGAAAATTATGGCGCTTGATAAGAAATTCGTATACGGGCTCTACGGTCTTCATATCACAAGAAGGTCACAGGAGTAACCTCATATCAGTGTCAAAAGGCGTAGGTCAAGGCCGGGTCATGTCAGCTTGGATGTTTCTCGTTTATATAGATGGCCTTATACAGCTTTTACAGAACGCAAACTGTGGCATTGTTGTAAATAATGTCAATGTACCGACCATTGTGCTTGCAGACGATACAACCTTGCTCAGTCCGACGCCTAATGGTCTCAAAAGACTTCTTGAAATCGTATACCAATATGCTAAGAAATGGAGACTTCGATATAACGCATCGAAAAGTATGATGATCGTTTTTAATTCATCTCTTCAAAATATTCCTTCCTTGTCACTTGGTGGATGTAGCGTACCAATAGGCAACGCAACCGTTTATGCTGGTGTCACATTTTCATCAAAAAATGCTCAAAATATTCGTATTGAAAATGCATGTAGTAAAGCTCGCAAAATATTTCATTCACTTCATGACGTAGGCGTCAGGAAAGGCGGCATGCATCCGATTAGCTGCGCAATGATCTGGACTAGAGTCGTGTTGCCATCCGCCCTTTACGGTGCAGAGATATGGGGTGAAATATCATCAAACCAAATAGAATCTCTAGAAAAAACGCAACGACATTTTGTTCGACAGATTTTAGGCTTTTATAAAACGTCTCCAACTGAGGCTACTGATGTTGTTATTGGTTTATTTTCAGTTCGTTCATATATCGATAAGAGTAGACTTCTCTTCCTAGGTCGGTTATGTAACTCAGAAACAGATTTATTTCATAAAGATTTATTTTTGAATTTTATTGCTGAATATTACTTGGGATACTCTAATATTTGTAATGTAACGAAAAGTTTGATAGAGACACTTTTAAGGTATGGCTTGAAAGAATTTCTTGATGAGTATGTGTGTACTGGATATTTTCCTCACAAAAATAATTGGAAAAATATTGTTATAAATGCTATTACAAAACGAGAGGAAGATGAATGGACACTATGTGTTAACTCTCGTCCAGAACTTTCACGATTTATGTTCATTCAAAAATCAAAGCTAAAACCAAATAATTTATTACTTCTTAGTTACATATTTCCTGAACACAGAGACGATATAATTAATTTGTTAAAAATAGCAGCTAGCCCTATCATGAAAGCTCAATGTAACATGTGTGGTATTGAAACTGACGATATAATTCTACATTTACTTATGTCATGTCAAAGCTATATACAAGAAAGAGATGGTTTATATGATATCATTGTAAACATTTTATCTGTAGAATTTTCTGTTTCATTTTTTGAACAAGATGATAGTGACATTCTTAAATCAATTTTAGGTGGTTTGACATCATGGACATTGACGATAACAGATGATGTATGGATAGAACTTATGCTTAACATTTCAGAATACGTAAAGAAATGGAATTTTAATATCCCAAAACCATACTTTTCGTAAATGTTAATCGCTATACAAGTAACATGTTTTATTTTAGTAAAATACGGAAATGTGATAAATTATGAAATATTAATGTAATGTGACACACATATACAATAACATGTATCAAGCAAACTTTAAGTTGAATTTACATCCTATGAATATCCTTAATGAAATTATGAATGCATGATGAGCTGAAATTATACATTTTCAAATCTTTATTTAGAATTTAGTATTGTGTATCAGGTTATTTTTGTGTACATAATATTCATTGAATTGTCTATATTATACTTTGTTCTTTTTTCAAATGTTTCCTTTATGCTCTTCAATTATGGAGGAAATAAAGATGATTCATTCATTCATTCATTCATTCATTTTTTCAATATATTGAAACCGACTTATTGACTGTTTATTGATATATATATATATAGAAGCACAAAAGGAGTGGAAACAACCATGTTCACTATTCAGACAATGTCGGATCAGCCCAACAAAGGGCGAATGCACGTTGCTTGGAAAAAAGATATAAAAGCACAAAAATACATACACATATATATATATATATATATATAGAAAAAATGTTAAAGCACCACAGAAACGATGTATTATTTTCACATATTTTATTGTTACACGTGTTTCGGCCGTATCAAAGGCCTCTTCAGACAATAATGTACGAAACAAAGTATTGGTACATGCAATCTATTGATGAAAAAGCATGATAAGTAAATAAGATTAAGTATTAAGCACTCCTTGGTCACGTATGCTTACTTCAAGGGAAAAGTAAATAAATGATATTATCAGTTCTACCTATAGGAAGTACTGAATCAGATAAATTGGTCAAGTGAACATGTTTTAAGAAATGTGGGCGTAAATTATTTATCAAGTTCTGTTTAACATAGGTTTAAATCTATCAATAAAACTCTGTTCTTTAATAGTAATCATGGAATAATCATCAGTTTGATAAATTGGCATAACTTTAAAATTCCCTTTACTACATTCAAACATATGTTTTGATACAAAAAGAATCCTATTTTGAGGGAGTTTAATGTTACTTCTATGAAGGGAAATACGTTGATTTAACTGTTTGGTGGAACCTATGTATTCTTCCTTGCATTTATCACACTGTAAAACATAAACAACATTTTTTGATGTGCATGTTAAATTTCTCTTAATTTCAAAATAGGTACCTGCATTCTTAAACTTAAAATACTTTCCTTCAATTAAGATATCACATATCTTACACCTTTTGTTTTTACACTTAAAAACACCTTGAGTAATTACATTGTTTTCTTCTTCAAATTTGGCACTTGTGAGTAACTGTTTTAGATTTTTTGGTTGTCTTTTGCTTTTAATCAGTTTTGTCTCATTTAATATATTTTCTAGTTTTTCACTCATTTTTAATTGGTTTAGATTTTTGTATGCTTCATGAAAAATTTCAGGATTACATTTATTAAATGTTGTGACAAATGGCAATACGTCTACTGATGGTTTTTCTTTAGTTTTTCTTAATTCTGCTAAAGGAATCCTTTTAGCCAAATCAATTCCTTTATTAATAAGGGAAATTGGAAATGCGCGTTGTAAAAGTGCTTTTCGAAGTTCATCTAAACGTATTCTTTTAATTTCAGTATCACTGACAATCGTACAAATTCTTCTTGCCAAATTATACGGTATAGATTTAAGACAAGTTTTGGGGTGTTGACTTTTAAAGTGGAGGTACTGTTGTGTGTCCGTTGGTTTTCTATATATATCTGTTGATACTGTTTGATTATTTATTTTGATTAGAATGTCAAGAAAAGGAATTTCTTTTTCGCTACATTCCATCGTATATTTTATGTTGGGGTGGATATTTTGTAAAATTTGATATAAATCATTTATATCTCCCCAATAAGGGTCCCATAAAATGATGCAATCGTCAATATATCTTTTCCAAGAATTTCGAAAAACATTAGCATCCATTTTTGGAAATTTAGTATCTACAATTTGGTAAAGGGACCGTTCTAAATATCCAAGCGTGAGATTTGCATAAACTGGGGCCATTTTAGTCCCCATGGCTGTTCCAAGTATTTGTATAAAATGTTTATTATTAAATTGAAATGTGTTATTATTTAGAATTAGATCTACACTGTCTAATACAAATGACTTATTAAATCGATGATGTAACTCGTTTGGAAAATTATCAAGCCAAAATTCGATGGCTTCCTTTCCAAGGTAATGTGGAATATTACTATATAAACTTGTTACGTCAAATGTTGTTAGTATAGTACCTTTAGAGACTGAAGACGGAATATGGTTTAAGTAATCAATATCATCTCTAACATAACTTTCTACGTGTTTAAGAAATGGTTGAAGTAATATATCAACAAGATTACTAAGTCTATGTGTAGGACAGGATGGACCTGCAATTATCGGTCTGAATTTTAAGTCTGCGGGATTGGGAATTTCTATATATTCAGACTTTTGTAATTTAATCGCTTCTTTAATATTTTCGGATTTGTGAATCTTAGGAAGTCCATAGAAATTGCTAGTTTTGTAATCAAAATTGGTTAAGTAGTCTTTTTCTTTCTTGGTTAGAATTTCATCATATTCATTACAAAGTTTATTTATTTTTGAAATGATAATTTTGTCGTTATTTGAATCAAGTGCTCTATAATTTGTTTGATCATTGATCATTTCATCGATTTTGTCTTTATAGTAGTCTTTGTTCATGATAACTACAGCACTTCCTTTATCTGCCTCTTTTATAATAATGTCTTTTAAGTTTTGAATTTCTTTAAGAGCTTTTCTCTGTTTTAGAGATAAATTTTTAGGCACATCTGAATTTTCAGTAAAATTTGAATTCCACAAATTTTCAAAATATTTATCCAAAATTTTGTCCCTACCTTTTTCCGGATGGAATTTTGATTTATTCCGAACAATTGATTCATCTTGAAAATTAGTTTCATGGAAAAATTCCTTGAGTCTAAATTTTCTTTCGAATTCTTTTAAATCTCTTTTTAATTCGGGGATATTAGAGTTTGGTGTTGGACAAAATTTCAAGCCTAATTTTAAAACATTGATTTGATCTTTTGACAGTTTAATAGATGACAAATTTATGACTTTAGGTTTAAGATCTGCAATATTTACGGAGGTAGTTTTAATCCCGTTTCCTCCTCTAAAAAATACTGGTCATGAAACACATTATGATCGTTTCTATTTTCTCTTCTAAGAGGTCTATTACGAAATCTCTGTCCAATATAAAGAGTTCCGTTTCTATTGTCAAAATTTCTTTCTCTTCTCTGTCTTTCGTCACTATTGTATGTGCCAAAGCGGTCAGCTCTTGGGAAATCATGTGCGTTCTTGTTAGCAACCATTTCGGCATAAGAAATGTTTCGTGAACTGCCTATCCTGTTCCTTGATGTTTCGTTGCGCCTTGATGATTGGTATTCGCCTTTTTCTCCGTTTCGTTCTCGATTTGAATTGAAAGTTTGTTTTTCATGTTGACTTGTATTCCTCTTTTCTTCTGTTGATTTGGAATTCTGAATGTTTTTTAATCTTCCAGTCTCATTGCGTCTTCTGTCGGCTCTCTTTTTCCTTTCGATTTCTTTTTTCTTTTCGTACTCTTTTTCTTGTTGTGGTAATTTTCGAAGCCAGTTTTCCTTTTTCTGCCATATCTTTTTTGACTTTTCTTCCTCCAATTTTGTATTCTGGAGCCAAAGATCCTCGAGAATATCATGCGTATCAGGAGGACATTGATCAGTTATTTCTGAACGAAGTTCCTCGTCGATTTCCAGGTACATTGTTGTGTAGTGGACAATTTTATCCTCCAGAATTTGAATTTGTGCATTTAGTTTGGCAGCATTCAAGTCTTTCTTTATTTTTATTTGATTATCAGTGTCCTGGTGGGTTGTCTTCTCCCTGATTTTTTGGGGAATGTACATATCTTCTCTGTTGAAAAATTCCTTGTATACCTCTGCCGTTCCCTGGGACTTTATAGCGTTATAGTATGCTATTTTGCGTTTATTCAAGAGGTTTTTCCACATTCTCAGTTTCGTTCTCTTCAATCTGAAACATTCATCTTGAATGTAACATTTGCCCATTTCTTTGAGGTGACCATATTGTTGTTCAAAGTAGTCTACCAATGATTCTGCATTCGCTGTGTTATTTTCATCTCCTGGTGTGGAGCCAATAAATCGAAGAAGTTTATCAACTTTTTCATTTAGTTGTGAAATTTCTTCTTCGAAACTATCCTGCTTTTCACTAATTTTCAGTTGTAGATCCCTTATTTCTACTAACATCAGTTTATCGCTTTGTGGCATCTTTGCGTTGAAAGTATAATATCCAAAATATGATTAAAAAATCCAACGTAAAGAAGAATAAAATAGAAAAAATGTTAAAGCACCACAGAAACGATGTATTATTTTCACATATTTTATTGTTACACGTGTTTCGGCCGTATCAAAGGCCTCTTCAGACAATAATGTACGAAACAAAGTATTGGTACATGCAATCTATTGATGAAAAAGCATGATAAGTAAATAAGATTAAGTATTAAGCACTCCTTGGTCACGTATGCTTACTTCAAGGGAAAAGTAAATAAATGATATTATCAGTTCTACCTATAGGAAGTACTGAATCAGATAAATTGGTCAAGTGAACATGTTTTAAGAAATGTGGGCGTAAATTATTTATCAAGTTCTGTTTAACATAGGTTTAAATCTATCAATAAAACTCTGTTCTTTAATAGTAATCATGGAATAATCATCAGTTTGATAAATTGGCATAACTTTAAAATTCCCTTTACTACATTCAAACATATGTTTTGATACAAAAAGAATCCTATTTTGAGGGAGTTTAATGTTACTTCTATGAAGGGAAATACGTTGATTTAACTGTTTGGTGGAACCTATGTATTCTTCCTTGCATTTATCACACTGTAAAACATAAACAACATTTTTTGATGTGCATGTTAAATTTCTCTTAATTTCAAAATAGGTACCTGCATTCTTAAACTTAAAATACTTTCCTTCAATTAAGATATCACATATCTTACACCTTTTGTTTTTACACTTAAAAACACCTTGAGTAATTACATTGTTTTCTTCTTCAAATTTGGCACTTGTGAGTAACTGTTTTAGATTTTTTGGTTGTCTTTTGCTTTTAATCAGTTTTGTCTCATTTAATATATTTTCTAGTTTTTCACTCATTTTTAATTGGTTTAGATTTTTGTATGCTTCATGAAAAATTTCAGGATTACATTTATTAAATGTTGTGACAAATGGCAATACGTCTACTGATGGTTTTTCTTTAGTTTTTCTTAATTCTGCTAAAGGAATCCTTTTAGCCAAATCAATTCCTTTATTAATAAGGGAAATTGGAAATGCGCGTTGTAAAAGTGCTTTTCGAAGTTCATCTAAACGTATTCTTTTAATTTCAGTATCACTGACAATCGTACAAATTCTTCTTGCCAAATTATACGGTATAGATTTAAGACAAGTTTTGGGGTGTTGACTTTTAAAGTGGAGGTACTGTTGTGTGTCCGTTGGTTTTCTATATATATCTGTTGATACTGTTTGATTATTTATTTTGATTAGAATGTCAAGAAAAGGAATTTCTTTTTCGCTACATTCCATCGTATATTTTATGTTGGGGTGGATATTTTGTAAAATTTGATATAAATCATTTATATCTCCCCAATAAGGGTCCCATAAAATGATGCAATCGTCAATATATCTTTTCCAAGAATTTCGAAAAACATTAGCATCCATTTTTGGAAATTTAGTATCTACAATTTGGTAAAGGGACCGTTCTAAATATCCAAGCGTGAGATTTGCATAAACTGGGGCCATTTTAGTCCCCATGGCTGTTCCAAGTATTTGTATAAAATGTTTATTATTAAATTGAAATGTGTTATTATTTAGAATTAGATCTACACTGTCTAATACAAATGACTTATTAAATCGATGATGTAACTCGTTTGGAAAATTATCAAGCCAAAATTCGATGGCTTCCTTTCCAAGGTAATGTGGAATATTACTATATAAACTTGTTACGTCAAATGTTGTTAGTATAGTACCTTTAGAGACTGAAGACGGAATATGGTTTAAGTAATCAATATCATCTCTAACATAACTTTCTACGTGTTTAAGAAATGGTTGAAGTAATATATCAACAAGATTACTAAGTCTATGTGTAGGACAGGATGGACCTGCAATTATCGGTCTGAATTTTAAGTCTGCGGGATTGGGAATTTCTATATATTCAGACTTTTGTAATTTAATCGCTTCTTTAATATTTTCGGATTTGTGAATCTTAGGAAGTCCATAGAAATTGCTAGTTTTGTAATCAAAATTGGTTAAGTAGTCTTTTTCTTTCTTGGTTAGAATTTCATCATATTCATTACAAAGTTTATTTATTTTTGAAATGATAATTTTGTCGTTATTTGAATCAAGTGCTCTATAATTTGTTTGATCATTGATCATTTCATCGATTTTGTCTTTATAGTAGTCTTTGTTCATGATAACTACAGCACTTCCTTTATCTGCCTCTTTTATAATAATGTCTTTTAAGTTTTGAATTTCTTTAAGAGCTTTTCTCTGTTTTAGAGATAAATTTTTAGGCACATCTGAATTTTCAGTAAAATTTGAATTCCACAAATTTTCAAAATATTTATCCAAAATTTTGTCCCTACCTTTTTCCGGATGGAATTTTGATTTATTCCGAACAATTGATTCATCTTGAAAATTAGTTTCATGGAAAAATTCCTTGAGTCTAAATTTTCTTTCGAATTCTTTTAAATCTCTTTTTAATTCGGGGATATTAGAGTTTGGTGTTGGACAAAATTTCAAGCCTAATTTTAAAACATTGATTTGATCTTTTGACAGTTTAATAGATGACAAATTTATGACTTTAGGTTTAAGATCTGCAATATTTACGGAGGTAGTTTTAATCCCGTTTCCTCCTCTAAAAAATACTGGTCATGAAACACATTATGATCGTTTCTATTTTCTCTTCTAAGAGGTCTATTACGAAATCTCTGTCCAATATAAAGAGTTCCGTTTCTATTGTCAAAATTTCTTTCTCTTCTCTGTCTTTCGTCACTATTGTATGTGCCAAAGCGGTCAGCTCTTGGGAAATCATGTGCGTTCTTGTTAGCAACCATTTCGGCATAAGAAATGTTTCGTGAACTGCCTATCCTGTTCCTTGATGTTTCGTTGCGCCTTGATGATTGGTATTCGCCTTTTTCTCCGTTTCGTTCTCGATTTGAATTGAAAGTTTGTTTTTCATGTTGACTTGTATTCCTCTTTTCTTCTGTTGATTTGGAATTCTGAATGTTTTTTAATCTTCCAGTCTCATTGCGTCTTCTGTCGGCTCTCTTTTTCCTTTCGATTTCTTTTTTCTTTTCGTACTCTTTTTCTTGTTGTGGTAATTTTCGAAGCCAGTTTTCCTTTTTCTGCCATATCTTTTTTGACTTTTCTTCCTCCAATTTTGTATTCTGGAGCCAAAGATCCTCGAGAATATCATGCGTATCAGGAGGACATTGATCAGTTATTTCTGAACGAAGTTCCTCGTCGATTTCCAGGTACATTGTTGTGTAGTGGACAATTTTATCCTCCAGAATTTGAATTTGTGCATTTAGTTTGGCAGCATTCAAGTCTTTCTTTATTTTTATTTGATTATCAGTGTCCTGGTGGGTTGTCTTCTCCCTGATTTTTTGGGGAATGTACATATCTTCTCTGTTGAAAAATTCCTTGTATACCTCTGCCGTTCCCTGGGACTTTATAGCGTTATAGTATGCTATTTTGCGTTTATTCAAGAGGTTTTTCCACATTCTCAGTTTCGTTCTCTTCAATCTGAAACATTCATCTTGAATGTAACATTTGCCCATTTCTTTGAGGTGACCATATTGTTGTTCAAAGTAGTCTACCAATGATTCTGCATTCGCTGTGTTATTTTCATCTCCTGGTGTGGAGCCAATAAATCGAAGAAGTTTATCAACTTTTTCATTTAGTTGTGAAATTTCTTCTTCGAAACTATCCTGCTTTTCACTAATTTTCAGTTGTAGATCCCTTATTTCTACTAACATCAGTTTATCGCTTTGTGGCATCTTTGCGTTGAAAGTATAATATCCAAAATATGATTAAAAAATCCAACGTAAAGAAGAATAAAATAGAAAAAATGTTAAAGCACCACAGAAACGATGTATTATTTTCACATATTTTATTGTTACACGTGTTTCGGCCGTATCAAAGGCCTCTTCAGACAATAATGTACGAAACAAAGTATTGGTACATGCAATCTATTGATGAAAAAGCATGATAAGTAAATAAGATTAAGTATTAAGCACTCCTTGGTCACGTATGCTTACTTCAAGGGAAAAGTAAATAAATGATATTATCAGTTCTACCTATAGGAAGTACTGAATCAGATAAATTGGTCAAGTGAACATGTTTTAAGAAATGTGGGCGTAAATTATTTATCAAGTTCTGTTTAACATAGGTTTAAATCTATCAATAAAACTCTGTTCTTTAATAGTAATCATGGAATAATCATCAGTTTGATAAATTGGCATAACTTTAAAATTCCCTTTACTACATTCAAACATATGTTTTGATACAAAAAGAATCCTATTTTGAGGGAGTTTAATGTTACTTCTATGAAGGGAAATACGTTGATTTAACTGTTTGGTGGAACCTATGTATTCTTCCTTGCATTTATCACACTGTAAAACATAAACAACATTTTTTGATGTGCATGTTAAATTTCTCTTAATTTCAAAATAGGTACCTGCATTCTTAAACTTAAAATACTTTCCTTCAATTAAGATATCACATATCTTACACCTTTTGTTTTTACACTTAAAAACACCTTGAGTAATTACATTGTTTTCTTCTTCAAATTTGGCACTTGTGAGTAACTGTTTTAGATTTTTTGGTTGTCTTTTGCTTTTAATCAGTTTTGTCTCATTTAATATATTTTCTAGTTTTTCACTCATTTTTAATTGGTTTAGATTTTTGTATGCTTCATGAAAAATTTCAGGATTACATTTATTAAATGTTGTGACAAATGGCAATACGTCTACTGATGGTTTTTCTTTAGTTTTTCTTAATTCTGCTAAAGGAATCCTTTTAGCCAAATCAATTCCTTTATTAATAAGGGAAATTGGAAATGCGCGTTGTAAAAGTGCTTTTCGAAGTTCATCTAAACGTATTCTTTTAATTTCAGTATCACTGACAATCGTACAAATTCTTCTTGCCAAATTATACGGTATAGATTTAAGACAAGTTTTGGGGTGTTGACTTTTAAAGTGGAGGTACTGTTGTGTGTCCGTTGGTTTTCTATATATATCTGTTGATACTGTTTGATTATTTATTTTGATTAGAATGTCAAGAAAAGGAATTTCTTTTTCGCTACATTCCATCGTATATTTTATGTTGGGGTGGATATTTTGTAAAATTTGATATAAATCATTTATATCTCCCCAATAAGGGTCCCATAAAATGATGCAATCGTCAATATATCTTTTCCAAGAATTTCGAAAAACATTAGCATCCATTTTTGGAAATTTAGTATCTACAATTTGGTAAAGGGACCGTTCTAAATATCCAAGCGTGAGATTTGCATAAACTGGGGCCATTTTAGTCCCCATGGCTGTTCCAAGTATTTGTATAAAATGTTTATTATTAAATTGAAATGTGTTATTATTTAGAATTAGATCTACACTGTCTAATACAAATGACTTATTAAATCGATGATGTAACTCGTTTGGAAAATTATCAAGCCAAAATTCGATGGCTTCCTTTCCAAGGTAATGTGGAATATTACTATATAAACTTGTTACGTCAAATGTTGTTAGTATAGTACCTTTAGAGACTGAAGACGGAATATGGTTTAAGTAATCAATATCATCTCTAACATAACTTTCTACGTGTTTAAGAAATGGTTGAAGTAATATATCAACAAGATTACTAAGTCTATGTGTAGGACAGGATGGACCTGCAATTATCGGTCTGAATTTTAAGTCTGCGGGATTGGGAATTTCTATATATTCAGACTTTTGTAATTTAATCGCTTCTTTAATATTTTCGGATTTGTGAATCTTAGGAAGTCCATAGAAATTGCTAGTTTTGTAATCAAAATTGGTTAAGTAGTCTTTTTCTTTCTTGGTTAGAATTTCATCATATTCATTACAAAGTTTATTTATTTTTGAAATGATAATTTTGTCGTTATTTGAATCAAGTGCTCTATAATTTGTTTGATCATTGATCATTTCATCGATTTTGTCTTTATAGTAGTCTTTGTTCATGATAACTACAGCACTTCCTTTATCTGCCTCTTTTATAATAATGTCTTTTAAGTTTTGAATTTCTTTAAGAGCTTTTCTCTGTTTTAGAGATAAATTTTTAGGCACATCTGAATTTTCAGTAAAATTTGAATTCCACAAATTTTCAAAATATTTATCCAAAATTTTGTCCCTACCTTTTTCCGGATGGAATTTTGATTTATTCCGAACAATTGATTCATCTTGAAAATTAGTTTCATGGAAAAATTCCTTGAGTCTAAATTTTCTTTCGAATTCTTTTAAATCTCTTTTTAATTCGGGGATATTAGAGTTTGGTGTTGGACAAAATTTCAAGCCTAATTTTAAAACATTGATTTGATCTTTTGACAGTTTAATAGATGACAAATTTATGACTTTAGGTTTAAGATCTGCAATATTTACGGAGGTAGTTTTAATCCCGTTTCCTCCTCTAAAAAATACTGGTCATGAAACACATTATGATCGTTTCTATTTTCTCTTCTAAGAGGTCTATTACGAAATCTCTGTCCAATATAAAGAGTTCCGTTTCTATTGTCAAAATTTCTTTCTCTTCTCTGTCTTTCGTCACTATTGTATGTGCCAAAGCGGTCAGCTCTTGGGAAATCATGTGCGTTCTTGTTAGCAACCATTTCGGCATAAGAAATGTTTCGTGAACTGCCTATCCTGTTCCTTGATGTTTCGTTGCGCCTTGATGATTGGTATTCGCCTTTTTCTCCGTTTCGTTCTCGATTTGAATTGAAAGTTTGTTTTTCATGTTGACTTGTATTCCTCTTTTCTTCTGTTGATTTGGAATTCTGAATGTTTTTTAATCTTCCAGTCTCATTGCGTCTTCTGTCGGCTCTCTTTTTCCTTTCGATTTCTTTTTTCTTTTCGTACTCTTTTTCTTGTTGTGGTAATTTTCGAAGCCAGTTTTCCTTTTTCTGCCATATCTTTTTTGACTTTTCTTCCTCCAATTTTGTATTCTGGAGCCAAAGATCCTCGAGAATATCATGCGTATCAGGAGGACATTGATCAGTTATTTCTGAACGAAGTTCCTCGTCGATTTCCAGGTACATTGTTGTGTAGTGGACAATTTTATCCTCCAGAATTTGAATTTGTGCATTTAGTTTGGCAGCATTCAAGTCTTTCTTTATTTTTATTTGATTATCAGTGTCCTGGTGGGTTGTCTTCTCCCTGATTTTTTGGGGAATGTACATATCTTCTCTGTTGAAAAATTCCTTGTATACCTCTGCCGTTCCCTGGGACTTTATAGCGTTATAGTATGCTATTTTGCGTTTATTCAAGAGGTTTTTCCACATTCTCAGTTTCGTTCTCTTCAATCTGAAACATTCATCTTGAATGTAACATTTGCCCATTTCTTTGAGGTGACCATATTGTTGTTCAAAGTAGTCTACCAATGATTCTGCATTCGCTGTGTTATTTTCATCTCCTGGTGTGGAGCCAATAAATCGAAGAAGTTTATCAACTTTTTCATCAAGGAACAGGATAGGCAGTTCACGAAACATTTCTTATGCCGAAATGGTTGCTAACAAGAACGCACATGATTTCCCAAGAGCTGACCGCTTTGGCACATACAATAGTGACGAAAGACAGAGAAGAGAAAGAAATTTTGACAATAGAAACGGAACTCTTTATATTGGACAGAGATTTCGTAATAGACCTCTTAGAAGAGAAAATAGAAACGATCATAATGTGTTTCATGACCAGTATTTTTTAGAGGAGGAAACGGGATTAAAACTACCTCCGTAAATATTGCAGATCTTAAACCTAAAGTCATAAATTTGTCATCTATTAAACTGTCAAAAGATCAAATCAATGTTTTAAAATTAGGCTTGAAATTTTGTCCAACACCAAACTCTAATATCCCCGAATTAAAAAGAGATTTAAAAGAATTCGAAAGAAAATTTAGACTCAAGGAATTTTTCCATGAAACTAATTTTCAAGATGAATCAATTGTTCGGAATAAATCAAAATTCCATCCGGAAAAAGGTAGGGACAAAATTTTGGATAAATATTTTGAAAATTTGTGGAATTCAAATTTTACTGAAAATTCAGATGTGCCTAAAAATTTATCTCTAAAACAGAGAAAAGCTCTTAAAGAAATTCAAAACTTAAAAGACATTATTATAAAAGAGGCAGATAAAGGAAGTGCTGTAGTTATCATGAACAAAGACTACTATAAAGACAAAATCGATGAAATGATCAATGATCAAACAAATTATAGAGCACTTGATTCAAATAACGACAAAATTATCATTTCAAAAATAAATAAACTTTGTAATGAATATGATGAAATTCTAACCAAGAAAGAAAAAGACTACTTAACCAATTTTGATTACAAAACTAGCAATTTCTATGGACTTCCTAAGATTCACAAATCCGAAAATATTAAAGAAGCGATTAAATTACAAAAGTCTGAATATATAGAAATTCCCAATCCCGCAGACTTAAAATTCAGACCGATAATTGCAGGTCCATCCTGTCCTACACATAGACTTAGTAATCTTGTTGATATATTACTTCAACCATTTCTTAAACACGTAGAAAGTTATGTTAGAGATGATATTGATTACTTAAACCATATTCCGTCTTCAGTCTCTAAAGGTACTATACTAACAACATTTGACGTAACAAGTTTATATAGTAATATTCCACATTACCTTGGAAAGGAAGCCATCGAATTTTGGCTTGATAATTTTCCAAACGAGTTACATCATCGATTTAATAAGTCATTTGTATTAGACAGTGTAGATCTAATTCTAAATAATAACACATTTCAATTTAATAATAAACATTTTATACAAATACTTGGAACAGCCATGGGGACTAAAATGGCCCCAGTTTATGCAAATCTCACGCTTGGATATTTAGAACGGTCCCTTTACCAAATTGTAGATACTAAATTTCCAAAAATGGATGCTAATGTTTTTCGAAATTCTTGGAAAAGATATATTGACGATTGCATCATTTTATGGGACCCTTATTGGGGAGATATAAATGATTTATATCAAATTTTACAAAATATCCACCCCAACATAAAATATACGATGGAATGTAGCGAAAAAGAAATTCCTTTTCTTGACATTCTAATCAAAATAAATAATCAAACAGTATCAACAGATATATATAGAAAACCAACGGACACACAACAGTACCTCCACTTTAAAAGTCAACACCCCAAAACTTGTCTTAAATCTATACCGTATAATTTGGCAAGAAGAATTTGTACGATTGTCAGTGATACTGAAATTAAAAGAATACGTTTAGATGAACTTCGAAAAGCACTTTTACAACGCGCATTTCCAATTTCCCTTATTAATAAAGGAATTGATTTGGCTAAAAGGATTCCTTTAGCAGAATTAAGAAAAACTAAAGAAAAACCATCAGTAGACGTATTGCCATTTGTCACAACATTTAATAAATGTAATCCTGAAATTTTTCATGAAGCATACAAAAATCTAAACCAATTAAAAATGAGTGAAAAACTAGAAAATATATTAAATGAGACAAAACTGATTAAAAGCAAAAGACAACCAAAAAATCTAAAACAGTTACTCACAAGTGCCAAATTTGAAGAAGAAAACAATGTAATTACTCAAGGTGTTTTTAAGTGTAAAAACAAAAGGTGTAAGATATGTGATATCTTAATTGAAGGAAAGTATTTTAAGTTTAAGAATGCAGGTACCTATTTTGAAATTAAGAGAAATTTAACATGCACATCAAAAAATGTTGTTTATGTTTTACAGTGTGATAAATGCAAGGAAGAATACATAGGTTCCACCAAACAGTTAAATCAACGTATTTCCCTTCATAGAAGTAACATTAAACTCCCTCAAAATAGGATTCTTTTTGTATCAAAACATATGTTTGAATGTAGTAAAGGGAATTTTAAAGTTATGCCAATTTATCAAACTGATGATTATTCCATGATTACTATTAAAGAACAGAGTTTTATTGATAGATTTAAACCTATGTTAAACAGAACTTGATAAATAATTTACGCCCACATTTCTTAAAACATGTTCACTTGACCAATTTATCTGATTCAGTACTTCCTATAGGTAGAACTGATAATATCATTTATTTACTTTTCCCTTGAAGTAAGCATACGTGACCAAGGAGTGCTTAATACTTAATCTTATTTACTTATCATGCTTTTTCATCAATAGATTGCATGTACCAATACTTTGTTTCGTACATTATTGTCTGAAGAGGCCTTTGATACGGCCGAAACACGTGTAACAATAAAATATGTGAAAATAATACATCGTTTCTGTGGTGCTTTAACATTTTTTCTATTTTATTCTTCTTTACGTTGGATTTTTTAATCATATTTTGGATATTATACTTTCAACGCAAAGATGCCACAAAGCGATAAACTGATGTTAGTAGAAATAAGGGATCTACAACTGAAAATTAGTGAAAAGCAGGATAGTTTCGAAGAAGAAATTTCACAACTAAATGAAAAAGTTGATAAACTTCTTCGATTTATTGGCTCCACACCAGGAGATGAAAATAACACAGCGAATGCAGAATCATTGGTAGACTACTTTGAACAACAATATGGTCACCTCAAAGAAATGGGCAAATGTTACATTCAAGATGAATGTTTCAGATTGAAGAGAACGAAACTGAGAATGTGGAAAAACCTCTTGAATAAACGCAAAATAGCATACTATAACGCTATAAAGTCCCAGGGAACGGCAGAGGTATACAAGGAATTTTTCAACAGAGAAGATATGTACATTCCCCAAAAAATCAGGGAGAAGACAACCCACCAGGACACTGATAATCAAATAAAAATAAAGAAAGACTTGAATGCTGCCAAACTAAATGCACAAATTCAAATTCTGGAGGATAAAATTGTCCACTACACAACAATGTACCTGGAAATCGACGAGGAACTTCGTTCAGAAATAACTGATCAATGTCCTCCTGATACGCATGATATTCTCGAGGATCTTTGGCTCCAGAATACAAAATTGGAGGAAGAAAAGTCAAAAAAGATATGGCAGAAAAAGGAAAACTGGCTTCGAAAATTACCACAACAAGAAAAAGAGTACGAAAAGAAAAAAGAAATCGAAAGGAAAAAGAGAGCCGACAGAAGACGCAATGAGACTGGAAGATTAAAAAACATTCAGAATTCCAAATCAACAGAAGAAAAGAGGAATACAAGTCAACATGAAAAACAAACTTTCAATTCAAATCGAGAACGAAACGGAGAAAAAGGCGAATACCAATCATCAAGGCGCAACGAAACATCAAGGAACAGGATAGGCAGTTCACGAAACATTTCTTATGCCGAAATGGTTGCTAACAAGAACGCACATGATTTCCCAAGAGCTGACCGCTTTGGCACATACAATAGTGACGAAAGACAGAGAAGAGAAAGAAATTTTGACAATAGAAACGGAACTCTTTATATTGGACAGAGATTTCGTAATAGACCTCTTAGAAGAGAAAATAGAAACGATCATAATGTGTTTCATGACCAGTATTTTTTAGAGGAGGAAACGGGATTAAAACTACCTCCGTAAATATTGCAGATCTTAAACCTAAAGTCATAAATTTGTCATCTATTAAACTGTCAAAAGATCAAATCAATGTTTTAAAATTAGGCTTGAAATTTTGTCCAACACCAAACTCTAATATCCCCGAATTAAAAAGAGATTTAAAAGAATTCGAAAGAAAATTTAGACTCAAGGAATTTTTCCATGAAACTAATTTTCAAGATGAATCAATTGTTCGGAATAAATCAAAATTCCATCCGGAAAAAGGTAGGGACAAAATTTTGGATAAATATTTTGAAAATTTGTGGAATTCAAATTTTACTGAAAATTCAGATGTGCCTAAAAATTTATCTCTAAAACAGAGAAAAGCTCTTAAAGAAATTCAAAACTTAAAAGACATTATTATAAAAGAGGCAGATAAAGGAAGTGCTGTAGTTATCATGAACAAAGACTACTATAAAGACAAAATCGATGAAATGATCAATGATCAAACAAATTATAGAGCACTTGATTCAAATAACGACAAAATTATCATTTCAAAAATAAATAAACTTTGTAATGAATATGATGAAATTCTAACCAAGAAAGAAAAAGACTACTTAACCAATTTTGATTACAAAACTAGCAATTTCTATGGACTTCCTAAGATTCACAAATCCGAAAATATTAAAGAAGCGATTAAATTACAAAAGTCTGAATATATAGAAATTCCCAATCCCGCAGACTTAAAATTCAGACCGATAATTGCAGGTCCATCCTGTCCTACACATAGACTTAGTAATCTTGTTGATATATTACTTCAACCATTTCTTAAACACGTAGAAAGTTATGTTAGAGATGATATTGATTACTTAAACCATATTCCGTCTTCAGTCTCTAAAGGTACTATACTAACAACATTTGACGTAACAAGTTTATATAGTAATATTCCACATTACCTTGGAAAGGAAGCCATCGAATTTTGGCTTGATAATTTTCCAAACGAGTTACATCATCGATTTAATAAGTCATTTGTATTAGACAGTGTAGATCTAATTCTAAATAATAACACATTTCAATTTAATAATAAACATTTTATACAAATACTTGGAACAGCCATGGGGACTAAAATGGCCCCAGTTTATGCAAATCTCACGCTTGGATATTTAGAACGGTCCCTTTACCAAATTGTAGATACTAAATTTCCAAAAATGGATGCTAATGTTTTTCGAAATTCTTGGAAAAGATATATTGACGATTGCATCATTTTATGGGACCCTTATTGGGGAGATATAAATGATTTATATCAAATTTTACAAAATATCCACCCCAACATAAAATATACGATGGAATGTAGCGAAAAAGAAATTCCTTTTCTTGACATTCTAATCAAAATAAATAATCAAACAGTATCAACAGATATATATAGAAAACCAACGGACACACAACAGTACCTCCACTTTAAAAGTCAACACCCCAAAACTTGTCTTAAATCTATACCGTATAATTTGGCAAGAAGAATTTGTACGATTGTCAGTGATACTGAAATTAAAAGAATACGTTTAGATGAACTTCGAAAAGCACTTTTACAACGCGCATTTCCAATTTCCCTTATTAATAAAGGAATTGATTTGGCTAAAAGGATTCCTTTAGCAGAATTAAGAAAAACTAAAGAAAAACCATCAGTAGACGTATTGCCATTTGTCACAACATTTAATAAATGTAATCCTGAAATTTTTCATGAAGCATACAAAAATCTAAACCAATTAAAAATGAGTGAAAAACTAGAAAATATATTAAATGAGACAAAACTGATTAAAAGCAAAAGACAACCAAAAAATCTAAAACAGTTACTCACAAGTGCCAAATTTGAAGAAGAAAACAATGTAATTACTCAAGGTGTTTTTAAGTGTAAAAACAAAAGGTGTAAGATATGTGATATCTTAATTGAAGGAAAGTATTTTAAGTTTAAGAATGCAGGTACCTATTTTGAAATTAAGAGAAATTTAACATGCACATCAAAAAATGTTGTTTATGTTTTACAGTGTGATAAATGCAAGGAAGAATACATAGGTTCCACCAAACAGTTAAATCAACGTATTTCCCTTCATAGAAGTAACATTAAACTCCCTCAAAATAGGATTCTTTTTGTATCAAAACATATGTTTGAATGTAGTAAAGGGAATTTTAAAGTTATGCCAATTTATCAAACTGATGATTATTCCATGATTACTATTAAAGAACAGAGTTTTATTGATAGATTTAAACCTATGTTAAACAGAACTTGATAAATAATTTACGCCCACATTTCTTAAAACATGTTCACTTGACCAATTTATCTGATTCAGTACTTCCTATAGGTAGAACTGATAATATCATTTATTTACTTTTCCCTTGAAGTAAGCATACGTGACCAAGGAGTGCTTAATACTTAATCTTATTTACTTATCATGCTTTTTCATCAATAGATTGCATGTACCAATACTTTGTTTCGTACATTATTGTCTGAAGAGGCCTTTGATACGGCCGAAACACGTGTAACAATAAAATATGTGAAAATAATACATCGTTTCTGTGGTGCTTTAACATTTTTTCTATTTTATTCTTCTTTACGTTGGATTTTTTAATCATATTTTGGATATATATATATATATATATATATATATATATATATATATATATATATATATACATATTTAGTAAAATTTGAGAAAACGGTTTTTTTTTATTTATCTTAATGTTTTAGATGCGTAAATACCGTAAATTAAATATGTAATGATCTGCTTTGTGTTTGCAGAGATAGAACATTTTGATAAGCGGATTACAACTATGGAGAATCACATGATGAGCACACTAGAAGCTATAAAGGCTCGTATCAACCAAATTGAAGCATTAAGGATAGAACAGGACAATGATGAAAGAAGGCGTCTATCATCAGGCAAATATAACTTTATATAAACATTGAAGTAACTCATCAATTATTCTGTCTAAAAGTCGAGATAAGGCCAAAGATTTTTTTTTCTGTTTTGCGTCCGCGTGCGGGTAGGTTTTGGTACCAGTTTTCCCAAAAACAAACAAAACATTTCCGGGCACCTGAGCCCACCTCTAGCTTGCTAAGGACTCGTCGATGTTTAATTTTGTGCTCGATTGTGAGTGCTGTTGAAATTATCATCAGGATCTTTTTTTTAACTCTTTTATTTCCCGAATACGGAATTCTAATGCACTCCGTTTGTAACGCGCATTCTGATTGGCTGAGTGATTAAAAACTGCAAGAGGATTCACGTTTCACTGCAGTTTTTGCAATGACATCATGCGTTGCTATGGCGACATCATTAAAAGCAGACTTTTCTAGCTTCTTACTGACCCAAAAAAAAAACCAGAATAGGGTTACCATACTGATGTTTTACAAAAACTGACATGGTATCGGCGAATCCCCTGTCAGAAATATCCGTTTTACCACTCGGCTGACGCCTCGCGGTAAAACTCAATTTCTGACAAGGGATTCGCAGATACCCCTATTCTAATGCACTCCGTTTGTAACGCGCATTCTGATTGGCTGAGCGATTAAAAAACTGCAAGGGGATTCACGTTTCACTGCAGTTTTTGCTATGACGTCATGCGTTGCTATGGCGACGTCGTTAAAAGCAGACGTTTTCTAGCTTCTTACTGACTAAAGCATTAGAATAGGATTACCATGCTGATGTTTTACAAAAACTGACAGGGTATCGGCGAATCCCCTGTCAGAAATATCCGTTTTACCACTCGGCTGACGCCTCGCGGTAAAATTCAATTTCTGACAGGGGATTCGCCGATACCCTGCCAGTTTTTGTAAAACACACGCATGGTAACCCCTAAATTCCAAAACCGAGTTCGACCGTTAAGGATGCGCGCTACTCGATTTTTGAACCTCCCGCGCATCTAATTAGACGTACCGTCAAATGAACTTTTCGTCCCTTTCCACAGTACGCAATTAAAGGAGGGATCGTTGATAACATGTAAGTATATATGAATACATATTCTTTCAAAACAAAAATTCAGGTATTGATGTGAAGAAAAATGTATTTTCATGTGTCGGTCTTAGAATTTTCTTTATCAGTTTATGCTTTCAATGTGCAATGCATTAAATGTCTATTTTCCGCACCGGAACTTATTGTATCGTCTGATCGACAAAGATGTACTGTTAATAATGGCAAATGAAAGATAAGAATAATGGGGAAAAAATACAAGAAAGGGAAATTTGCAAAAGAATGCAATAAGAAACGTTATGAGGCAGTGTCCGCGTCAATGAAGGAAAGGTTCAAAGGTCAAGAACACTCATATTGCTCTTCCGTAGACATAGAAAAATACCCTGACCTGTCTCATGTCCTCGCGGAGGAAGTCTTGGACGAAGAAGGAAGTCCAATTTTGTCACAAGGGAATGATGATTGGAGAGAGGGTAGACGTATTGTTGAGCTGGGTGTGTTAGCGGATGCCCTAGCTGCATGTAAATTTTGTGGCAACCCCCTCCAACTGCGCCATACTAAACATATAAATACATTTGGAATTGCTGCAAACTTAAAGGTACCAAATGTAAATATAAACGCTTCTGCATATTGAAAAGACAGAGTATGAACGATCCCCAGTTTCTACTAGCCCTTTAAATATTGTACTTTCAGTTTCACTTTGAACACTTTTGATCTTGTGCTGTTGTGTAGCTGTGATGTACGATGTGTAAAGTTGGGCAACTCACAGGACCTCGGCGCCAACAACCCTCATTTACATACGCTCCAGGCCCTTCTCTACGATATGGGGGATATGTCCGTGACATCGAGCTCTTGTCAGCTTGTGTGAGAACTGACAGTATAAATTTGCTGACGACGTAAAGTCTGTCTGTTAGTTACTCAGTTACAACTACTTACATGTACCTGCAGGTTTGTCCTTTGGAAATAAATAATAATGTTTGAAGAGATGGTCAAGCTTTACCCAAGGGAACTTTCTTGGGAACCCCTCCCTCTCATAATCATAACTATATGCATCTCACAGGGATAATTTTGGCGGTTTCCCTTGATGAGGGAATTTAGGGATTACCATGCGTGTGTTTTACAAAAACTGACAGGGTATCCGTGAATCCCCTGTCAGAAATTTAGTTTTACTGCGAGGCGTATAGTTTATTTAAGAATTTCTACTAGCCCAGCAAGAATTTTTAATAGCCCTGTGTCTTTGAGCAAAAATTTTGGTAGCCTCTGGCATTGGGCTTGTGATTTTTGGTAAAGACCGATAATGATACAATAAGAGGTTTTAACCTTTAAAAACTTTAACCTTGGCCATATTAATTTACCCTTCCAAATGCGAGAAAAATTTGAGAAATTCCATGACGTCACAATGCAATTTCGATGTTTGACCGAGGTTCAAAGCTTGTTTATCCGACTGGTAAAAGCATTGTGACGTCACGAAATTTTGCAATTTTTTCCCGCAATCGGAAGGGTCAATTCCTCATAAGTAAATGCATTGTTGTAAGATCTTTCCATTTTTTAAATATTCCATTCCATTACCGTACACCAGTGCTTGCACGGGTAAATTGTGTAGTGGCCTGGAGACATAAAAATATTAACATTTAACAATCAAAAAACCAATGTATATATGGCGAGCATATGCTTTCAAGCTTATTCATGTTCTATAGTTTCTATTTTTTATATTTTTTATAGGTTCAATGCATGAATACAGGATGTTTCAAGCTCAACAATGTCCCAACTGGCAAGAGGCATGGTCATAATGTGTGGGATGCAAACACAAAGCTTGCAACAGGTATTGATACTGATAAACTGTCTGTAAGATTACAAAATAATAATTGTGAAAGATATCTTAATTTTTTAGAAACATTCTAAGGCCTCTCTTGCAATAGGACACTTGCCAAAATTCATAATTGCTGACAACATGATAAAAAATGTCAGAGGTAGGCAATTTTTGCGCACTTTTTTATTGTTACGTCTCAATGGAACTTTTTTATGGAACATCTTTTAACAGTGACGTCATAATGTAAAACAACGCCAAAAGATGTTGATTCGGACATTTTTTGCATTTTAACAAGATTGTTCCAATATCTGTCATTGTGTGGAGGGGGTCTGCTTGGTTCACTGACAGGGCTCCTGGTCAGCCTAATTTGGGGCCCATATTTAGCCCCAGTTTAAATGCCAAATTTTTATCCCAATTTATTGAGCATTTTTCCCAATTTGACACCTCATGGAAAATTCAACGAAATGAGTTAAAAATTCTCATTTTCATCTTCGGCCTCTGTCTTTAAACCCCCTTCCCCTGTTCTCTCCTTAGGCATCTCGACTTCAGCTTGGTCTTTATCCTATACAGATTACACTGTACATTGAGGGTTGTTTTTACATGTAGTTCCTTATAACTAACTTATATTAACATAAGTATACATAAATGTACAAGTTTGATAAATGTATGGCTTCTATAGGAACAGTCAATTAACCTAATGACTTGAGGTAGAAGAAAAGACCCTGAAAGACTAAAGAATAAAGTCAACTGTTTTCAAGGTCTTTCAGCTACCAAGGAACTATAGTTTAACATGACATGACTTTCCTTATAACATAAATTTACTGCTTTAATATCACATCACTTGAGTGCTTGATCTCACAGTGACCTACAAAATATTTTCAACTGTTACCCTGTTGCAAATTCTGTTTGCAGTGTATATATGGAAGCAAGCAGAAAAAAGGCAATTCATATTATAATAGGTTAATTGCATTTTTACTAATAATGCAATAAATGATACTAAATGACCCTGTCATAATGCTTGTAGTTTTAAAACACCTCTTGATTATGTTTAAGTTTAGTGCATTTAACACATGAAATCATAATAGCAATGGGGTTAAACTATCATTATGTAAATTATATACTGGTATGTATTATCGTTTAAACTATAATCACAATTTTGCAGCAATGATCCATGCTGGTATTGGCGAAAGGCAAGTGAACAGTATTTTGGGAGCACTGAATGTTCCAACAGTAAGCCACAGAATGTTGGATATGAGGCAGAGAGAAGTTGGCTTAGCAATGGAAGCTGTAGCAGAGCAAAGTATTGAAGAGAGTTTACAAGAAGAAGTGGATGCCTCCTATGTGTGAGACACAAATTTGATGAATCATTTATTTTTAAAATCTATTGCAAATAGATTATATCATTGATAAATTTTCTATTGATATAATTAGTTTAATTATGTAGCAGGTACATTACCTACTAGAGCTGAATCAAATACCTGAAAATGCTATTCGAGTATTCGTGAAACATATTTGATTCGTATTCGAATATTCGTTATTACTTGTAAGGAATTTTGGAGCGTCCTCAAAACAAAATTATGTCTTTGACCAATGGTGAGAGTTAGGATTTGGATTTACTGTAAAAAAATCTTGTATGATAAAGAAATCATTTAATTTCCATTGTTATTATTAAGAAACGACGATTCTGATTGGCCGAGAAATTTTGTTGATACCTGTATCAACACAAAACGGAAGTACGCGCTTAGCAACGTCATAAGCAACGTCGTTAGCAACATGATTTCAAAGCTGCAAATAAATGTTCAAAAGCGACGTAATGAAATGATAAGTAATCAATGTAATATTTTTTTGGTTGATCGAGGTATCAACACCAAAAATTGAGGGAAAACTTTTGCATCTTGCGCTACGCGCACGATGCAGTTTTCCCTCAATTTTTGGTGTTGATACCTCGATCAACCAAAAAAATATTACAATGATTCCTTAAATGATACAGAGACAGTATGTTGTACGCACGTTCAAAGTTCGCATAAGCCCGGTTAAAACCGACAAAGGATATCCATCTTATGCTTTGCGAATGACCAAACATGACAATGGTAAGTTCTAGCAATAAACATAATTTTTTTTTCTTTTATGAATTCTTTTAAAATATAGCAGCAGGAAGAGGAGGGGGGGGGGCAAAGGGTACAGGTCATGCAACTTTAGGTATTGGTATATTTAGGTGCCGCTTTCGCTTGAAAATATTATAAGATGAAATGTTATAGAAAGTCATTGAAGCATCTTTATCATTTACTTATCTATTATAATAATGCAAATGACACACGGCACTGACGACAGTATGTTTAAAATAATATGCAACATACTGACCAGTTGTGTATTGATATCGGTTTTCGTCTCTGAAGGAATAACACCGTATTGTTAACTTTAGTCATGCAATGCTTTACATTTCCTTCTTTTCTGTTTAATTACGGACTCTATATATATATATACTAACGAATATTCGAATACCAATTTTCCATTCGAATATTCACTGAAAATTATTCATTCGTGAATATTCAAAAAATTCGTTTCAGCTATTCAGATATTCATTATTACCTACATGCTAAAGCCAATTCAATTTTCCCTTTTTTTTTAGATCTATTTATGACATCATTGTATTATTCCTGGGTGATCACTAATAATTCTTCAACAATTAGTACAGAATTTACATGTATATTCAATCTCACTATACCAACTAATATCAGATTTCTTGGTTACAAAGGCCTACATGTATAACGAACAACCCAGGTGCTGCTTAAATAGTCTATCTAATATAAACATAATGATATTATGTCACTCTTTATCATTTTACCCCTGCAGACAAAGTACATGTGTATAGTAGGAAACACCTCGTTGTCTGTCCGTCCGTCCGTCCGTCCGTCCGTCTGGCTTTCGAAAATAATTAATTGGTTTTCATCTCAGTTGCATCACAATTGGGACAGTAGCTGACATTGACAGATTTTGACATCATAGAATTCTTTGGATATGAACCTTTCCTACCATGCAAATTCTATAATGTCATGAAAGTTTAAGTCATAAACTGTCTCAAATGGGAAATAACTCCATATTCTGAAAATACTTAATAGTCTTCTCAAGTTTCAATGGAAGGGCAAAAATAAAGTAATCGAATGATCTTTAAACAATCTTAAAGGTGACAATAAGGAACATAACAATAATTAAATTTGTTAACCATTTCAGTAAAACAGGAGAAAGGAAGGTTGTTGGGAGTGTTGATGCAGGCTGGCAAAAGAGGGGCAGTGGCAATGCTTATAATAGCTTATCTGGTAAGAATGCATGCTTTATCAATAATGCTCCATATTTAGCTGGCTAGAATGAAAAAGTCCAGAGATATTGTTGTTGTTTGTAGACAAAACTTTAACCTGGGCTATATCTCTTGAATTATAAGGGGTAGGACATTGATATTTCACTTGTAGATACCCTGTGACAAGACCTTTCATTTGAGACCATGACCTTTTGCCTTTTGACCTTGGACTTTGACCTGCTTTGGAAAACTTTAATATTGGCTATATGTTTTGAAATATAAGGAGTATTGCTTTGATATTTCACATGTAGATACCTTGTGAATAGACCTTTCATTTTCAGAATTTGTCTATTAGCAAATAGGGAGAACATTTGACTTGATGACCTTGACTCTGCAGTCTGATCTTCTTTAAAAAAAAATTAAGCCTGGGCTACATCTTTTGAACTATGAAGGGTAGAGCCTTGATATTTCACATGTATATTCCTTTTGACCAGCCCTTTCATTTGGGACTTTGACCTTGTGACCTTTTGACCTTGGAGTTTGACCTACTTTAAAAAAAAATGCCTGGGCTACATCTCTTGAACTGAAAGGGGTAGGGCTGTGATAATTTGCATGTAGATTCATTTTGACCAGACCTTTCATTTAGAACCTTAAATTTTGATCTAGTGACCTTGACCTTCCAGATTGACCTACCGGTACTTCTCTTTAGCTCTACTTATTGTGATGTCACAGTAACGTCGTCAGAAAACATGTTGTTAGATGTCATGAAACAGTATTTGAATTCCCTTTTTATGCCCACTTAATTGAAGATTCATGGGCATGTAGTTTTTGGTCTGTCCGTCCCTCTGTTTGTCCGCAAAAACTTTACCTTGTGACTTTGACCTTGGAATTTAACCTACTTTTAACCTTGGCCATAACTTTTGAGTGGTAAGTGATAGGGCTTTCATATTTCACGTGTATTCCATGTGACAAGACCTTTCCATGGATACCAAAATTGTTGACCTTTGTGACCTTGATCTTGAAATTTGACCTACTTTTGAAAATCTAAACTTTAGCCATGACTTTTGAATGGTAAGTGATAGGGTTTTCATATTTCACATATGACTTTCTTGTGGCAAGACCTTTCCATGGATACCAAATTTGACCTTGTGACCTTGACCTCAAAATGTGAACTACTTTTTAGCTGTTTCACGGACAAAGATGACAACAGGAGCATTCGTGTTTCACAAACACATGTTTTTTATTTCTTATGTTTCATGGAAGAAGAAATAGATTCCATCACTTTTTACTGAGTGAGACATAAAAATTTACACTCGTACGGAAATTTTTCATCTTTTCCCTTGTTCTGCTAAGCTCCACTCTGGAAAAGACGAAATTTCCGTCACTCATGTAATTTTTTACATCTCACTCAGTAGATCGTGAGAGAACTTATTAGTCTTACTTTGGGTGTTTATGGTAGTACAATTCTGGTTTGTCACGTGTAAATTCCATTTCAAAACTAAAGCGTGACGTCACAATATGCAACCAGAATTACATTTTATAAATCCCTTGGCCTAATGGGCACTTAGCATTGGGATTCCTCTGCAATGGAAGTGTTTGTTATGAGTGTATATGATGTTTACATGCGTTTTTAAGGTCCAAGATTCCTTTACAGGTCATTGTTCAATGATAGGAAAAGAAACAGGCAAAATCATTGGCTTTGAAGTGAGGTCAAAGAGTTGTAGAGTATGTGACAGTGCACAGGCGTCAAAATCAGTTGCTGAACCTCATGACTGTAGGAAAAATTGGGAAGGATCGTCAAAGGCAATGGAACAGGATATGGTTATGAGCATCGTTGTGAAGAACAGAGAGAAGGGTGTTGGAACATCAGCGATAATTGGAGACGATGACACATCAACTATATCCCTTTTACATGCTCAAGTTGATAGTAGCATTGAGAAAATTTCAGATAGGAACCATGTAAAAAAGGTTATTGGAAACTCCCTGTATTCTTTAAAGAAACAGCACAAAAAGCTATCAACCAAGGTGATTGGTTATGTACAGAAATGTCTGAACTATATTCTAGCTCAGAATAAAGGGGATCCAGTGGGAATTGAAAGTGGACTGAATGCAATGAGTAAGCATCCATTTGGAGACCACAGTGACTGTGACAAAAGTTGGTGCACCTTCATTGATAATCCGTCTGGTCGCTTTAAATCATTGCCTTATGGGAAACCTTTGAAAGACAAATCTTTACAGATGGATTTAGCAAGCTTATTTTGTAAACTACAGAACCACTCATCAAAGTTAGCAAACTTGGGAAGCACTCAAAGTAATGAAAGTTTCAATAAGACTGTCGCATCTAAAGCTCCAAAATCTCACCATTACAGTGGATCCGCAAGTTTGAATTACAGAGTTGCAGCTAGTGTGTCACAAAAGAATATTGGTCAACAGTATTTACTAGATGTAAGTTTACAGGATCAATACCTTTTCAGTTGTCCCCCACTTTCATAAAAGCGCAGGGACATTAAAACTGTCCTGTCTGTCTGTCCGTCAGTCAGTAACAAAAACTTTAACCTTGTCAATAACTTTTGAGCGGTAAGTGATAGGGCTTTCATATTTCACATGTGTATTCATTGTGACAAGACCTTTCCATGGATTCCAAAAATTGTTGACCTTGTGACCTTGACCCTGGAGTTTGACCTACTTTTCAGAAACTTTAACCTTGACCATAACATATTTCACATGTGTATTAATTCTGACATGACCTTTCTATTGATACCAAAAATGTTGACCTTGTGACCTTGACCATTGAGTTTGACCTACTCTTCAAAATTTTTAACCTTTACTTTTACTTTAGAGAGAAAGTTCATTTAAAGATTTGAAGCTTGTATAGGCATTTTATGCAATCTTATCAAAATCTGAGATGGTAAGTGATTTAATAGCCCCCTCCAGTTTTGTTGATAGAGGACTTCCAAACAAAAAAAAAACCTGCATGAAATGACCAATAAAGGAACTAATCAAGGAAAAACACGACTGAAAAATGCATGACAACACTCGGATACAATATATTTAATAGTTGAATTAATCTTCATCTGTCATTTTCAGATCAACAAAAGAGTTGGACTCTCTCCAGGGTCATACACACAGAGAATTACAACATTGAGGGATACACAAGCACGAAAAAGAAAGGCAATAACAATAACAAGAAGGGCAAAACTACGCAGAATACAACTAAAGGCACTTAGGTAAAAAGCTCTTTTTTAGCTCACCTTCAAGGTCAAGGTCATATAGTTAGGGTCATTCATGCAGCTGTTTTGCAGTAACTAGTATGCAAAATGTTTTCAAGACTTAACCCTATGTGTGCTGAATACATTTCACCCGCATATACTCCTGTGTACTGAATTAATTTGGACTCTTTCGAGCAAACAACCTTTTAAACTTTATTTTACTGTAATTTTGGATTTATTAGTGTCAAAATATCTCTTTTTCCTCTTCACAGGTCTCAAAGTACATCAACATCCGAGACTAGAGAAGGAACCACATACTCCAGTGGTATAGCCCTCAAGGAGAATCCTATTGTAAATGAAAGCATTCCTCCCCCAGTCAGTCCCCCAGTTACAGAACACTTACCAAGAGATAATTTGCTGGGACAGAACTTTGTTTATTTTGATTTGGAGGCCACTGGTTTTGGTAAGCATGTGTGTAAAACCTGCAGAATCTTACAAATGCTTGTGCAAATTAGAGAAGTTTTACATAAAGTCATTGGAGGAATAAATTTGTTGTTCATTGTTTTACAAGGGGGATACAAAGATAATATATACCCAATAATATATTTCAGTCTGTATCCATCAGTAAAACACTGTATATTTAAAAAAAGAGATAGTTATACAGGGTGTATTTACTAGTGGCAAAGCTTGGCATATTAAATCTGATAAATTGTGCTAATGATAGTAAATATTTCAAGATTACATGTCATAAATTGGGCAAGTCTCATTTACCAAAACACCTGATTTACAGCTGTGATTCATCTTATGACATTTTTTGTCATCAACTTGTGCTAGCACAAAACCTTGTACGGCATTTGTACATGTACTAAAGTTCATGTGTTGCATTGAAATAATTTGGATTGCATTCGATGCTATTTGAATTAGTGTGCGACTGCGCATGTTCTGTATTTTGATGCAACTTGATACAACCACTAGATTAGATGCAACTGACGTGAGAGATCAAGCAACATATGGGATAGCTGGTGCAAAGCTGAAATAATTCATTTGCAAAGTTTTGTGAAGTGGTCAACCTGTGCCAATTGTGAAAGGGACTTTATATAGAATAAATAAATAATAATGTATGCATGATCATTCATAAATCATATGTACATGTAGCCACTACTTATAATTTTTTGTTAATTTACAGAGAGAACATCACATATCACCCAGATAGCTGCTATGAAGCAAGATGGGTCTTCATTTTCCTGTTTTGTTTTACCAAAGATCAGCATTTCTAGCAGAGCATCAGATGTCACTGGTATTGAACTACGTAATGGCAAGTTGTACCACCAAGGGAAACAAATGAATGCCTTAGCTATTTCATCTGCTTTGGACAATTTCTTGAAGTATCTTCAAGTTGATAACAAGAATCAAATAATTTTGATCGGACACAATGTCAAATCCTATGATTGTCCCATTCTACTGAATGCAATTCAAGCTTGTGAGAAAGTCCCAATATTCCAAGAGAAGGTGTCAGGTTTTGTGGATACTTTAAAGCTAATCAAACTACTAAAACCAGGACTTCCTTCATACAGTCAGTCAAATTTGGTGTCCATGTTTCTAAACAAGACATACAATGCTCATGACGCAAGAGAAGATGTGTCATCTTTGATAGATCTAGTAAGATCTTTTGGTGATGGAATCACTCAACAGACTTTTGAATCATCTTTTACAGTAAAATCTGCATTCGACTCATTAGATCTTTCAAAAAGAATTGCAGAAAATCTTCCTAGTCTAAAGCCTTTGGTAGAAAAGCATGTAGTGAGTCATGCAATGGCTAGGAAAATAGCAGGGAGTGGACTTCAGTTTCGGCATTTATGTCTTGCCTATAGAAGAGGAGGCAGTGAAGGAATTCGAAGTGTTTTTGAAGAAACATGTGAAACTAGTTTCACTAGGGTTACAAAAAGTAGCAAGATCATCGATTCTGTTGTAAATTATTTTGACACCATGGAAGAATAACTGAAAAAATTTGCTTTAATTTGTCACAAATTTCAGTAATACATGACATTATATCTCTTTTTATTATCACATGATTCACCTTTCATGCAGTTACAAAAAGCCATTTAGTAATCAAATGTTTTGATAACACATTACATATAACGTTTGACATATTGTCATTCACAAGATCATTTGTGACATCACAATAGAAAACGGTAACATTTGGGCATTATTTGCAAGAAATGAAGTTGAAATTATAACATTTTGACGTTACTTTGATCAATTACATTGTATTTCATGTGATAAAAAGAATCTCATATGATGTTCTATTTTATATAGTATTTATGATCCCGAGGCTCAGTAAAAATCATTTGAGATCCTAAATTTCTATTTTCTACAATCTACAACCTTTCACATTAATCTTTGAGGAAAATAAGTTCTGATTTTATGTAAAGTACATGTTTATGGTCCAATTTTGCACAGTCCTTTTGAATAGGGCATGAATTATTATGAATATTATTATACAGTCATGTACATGTATTATTAGTTACCTAATCATCTGGTGACCTGGTATGGGATGATACCAGGTCACTAGGTTTTATACTGGGTGAGGCGAAGCCGAGTCTGGTATAAAACTTAGTAACCTGGTATCATCTCGTACCAGGTCACTAGATGACTAGGTAACGAATTTACCCCATCGATGACCTATTTTGATCAAGAAGTGTTTGGATGTCATCGTCTGATTACGCTACGGCGTCAACATGAAGGATACCACTGTGACGTCACAAGGGGTCTGGTATAAAAGGCTAGGTACCCGGTATAAGATATGCCACGTCTTCACATGAGCCTTATTGGCCAATTGCCATCCGAGATTTCCAGGCAAACTTGTCAGAGGTGGGGTAATACAATATATCATTCAATATAAATCTCTAAATTTTCATGAAAGTTATTGTCTACTATTTGATGACAGCAAATATTATTAGTTACACGGTTAGTTAGTGACCAGATACGGAAAAATACATGGTGTGAAAAGAAAACCCGTATGGGGCGAGGCGAAAGCCGAGCCCGATACGGGTTTTCTTTTCACACCATGTATTTTTCCGTATCAGGTCACTAACTAACCGTGTAACGAATTTATCACGTCGAAGACCTCTAACTGTATGTGTGTGGGTCTCTGTATCATACAATTCACGACGTCATAATAAACTACTCGCCCGATACGGATTTACAAGCCTGATACGGCTTATTTCACGGCGTCATGTGACCATGATCTGACCAATCAGATTCCAACATTTTTGTCTGAGGCGTGATAAATGTACATGTATATCATGATAACATACATTATTTCTATGTCTAATACTATAGAATTAAAAGCCGGTTCAATGTATAACATTTTATATTTGCTCTGTATTTTACATTTCATATTACTTGTATTTTATAAGTACACTTTATATTTGTGGAGCTGTGTTAAGTTTTGACATAGAGACCTTGATCATTTATTATAGATAAGTCGGCAAGATCAAGTTTTATGTATAATTTTCAAGTATGGAATTATGACAAATTTCCCTAATTTAAAAATATATTCATATGTCAATAGCTTGCACAACTTGTACAGAGTTTGAGCAAGATCAATTGTAAAATTGCTAAAATATAGAGGAACATTGATCATTTTTATTTAGTCTGTGACCTTGATCTTTGACATTGATGACCAGAATGGTTCTTTCCTGCAATTTCAATTGCAATTTACTGTATAAATTTTAAGCAAAATCTATTGATAACCAATACTGTGTAATTCAGGATTTTGACCTAATTCCAATTTGTAACCTTGGTGTTTGTCTTATGAGTTAGAAAATCAATAGGGGTTTTCTTTACACCATGCTCTATAAAATTTAATGTACAAAGTTTAAGAAACATTTAATGTATTGAAAAATGTAACCTAAATTTTAAAACAGAAGTTTTGTCATTTCCTATCTGTGACTTTGACCTTCAAACTATGACATTGAAAAGCAATACTGCTCTTTCTTTTCTCATAAGCAGTAAGTGTATGAAGTTTAATCAAGATCCAATCAAAATTCTGCTCTCTAGGCTGTACTCATTGATGTAGCTAACTCCTACACATTCTTGCGTATAGACCATCAATGGCATTACTATATCTCAATGTGATTATGTTTTCAAGGGCTATCATAAGTTAATGTAATCTCCAAAATGACTTTGAACCCTGACACTGATGATACATGTATGTCTTCAGGGCATGATTTACATCCTAGGACAAACAGTTCTATACTTTTATACTTAGTGCTTTTAATTAATGTATGAATTTAACCGCTCCCCTTCCACATTTTCATGCATGAAATATCTTAAGCGTGTTATCAATTTTTATGCCCCCGGAATCAAAGATTCGGGGCATATAGTTTTTGGCCTGTCCGTCTGTTTGTCTGTTTGTCTGTCTGTTTGTCCGAAAAACTTAAACATTGGACATAACTTTTGAATGGGAAGTGATAGGGCTTTCATATTTCACATGTGTATTCCTTGTGACAAGACCTTTCCATTGATACCAAAATTTTTGACCTCGTGACCTTGACCTTGACCTTTGACCTACTTTTCAAAAACTTTAACATTGGGCATAACTTTTGAATGGGAAGTGATAGGGCTTTCATATTTCACATGTGTATTCCTTGTGACAAGACCTTTCCATTGATACCAAAATTTTTGACCTCGTGACCCTGACCTTTGACCTTTTAACCCAGTGACCTCACATACATGTACTTAACAGAAAATAGTGTTCATACTAACAAAGATGCCACCGGGGGCATTCGTGTTTCACAAACACAGGCTTTATTTTTCCTAAAACTCATTATATCTCTAAGAAAACATGCATTTTTATTAAGAAATATGAAATGTACAAACAAATTAAAGCAAAAATAGAATTTTTATGAAAATTGAAATATTTTCACCAAAAAATGCTATTTTTAGCCCCAAAATAACCTTTGCCTTTCACCCATTAAACCCAAAATTTAAAGTGTTCATATTTGGTCAAGCAGCTCAAAGTGTGTGAAGTTTCATTGATTTCTGATTCTAAATATAGGTTGTAGGGCAAAAATTAGAAATTTGGGGTGAATTTCATGAGTTATCTGCCCCTTATTAGGAGAAAAGTTCTTTTATTTCAAAATTTAGCGCATTGACCTACCTTTATGTTTCTATTTTTCAAAAGAACATGGTATTTGCCTCAAAAAAAGTCAATTTGAAAAAATATTTAATTACTTTTAAAATTATATTATTCAACATTTATAATGGTTGTGCACAAAATTTAAATGAATATATTACTTGATAGTCACATAGTGTAATAGTCATGTGAACTTTTCTCCTTGTTGTTGAATGAAATAAATTTCATTATCAATATGAACTACTATTGTTACTCTCTAACTGAAAATAAAATTTATAGAATTTAAATCATTTTTACCTTTTGATTTACTAAATGATATATGACATACTCAATTTTGAAAATGACTAGGTATGTTTTCATGCTGAGGACCCCCACTCCATTCGAAGGGGTATTCCTCGAAAAGTAGATCATTGACAAATACTTTTCAATATATCACTGGAAAGTATAATAATTACTTTACTAATAGAAAAAAAAATTGGAGAAATTTAATTACTCTGTTCAGAGTAGCGGACATCCTTAAATTATTTTTCCTAATGACGATCGACGTCTTAGCGCTTAAATCTATATTTAACACGTATCGCATCTGTTAAAGCGTTAAAGTAACAATGAACCAAGTGCGACGAGTGCTTTATATGAATCAAGACAGGGGCGTTTCGTCCCAGATCAGAAGGGTTAAACATGGCTACGAATGACGATGAAAGATATTTGTATGTTACTCCGATCATAATGAAACAAAGTGTTCAAAATTTACTGTTAAAGAGGTACATAGTGCATTTGTCTAGTCGTATTCAAATGAAAAATAAGTAGTTGTCATGCACAAGTCTGTATTCTTTAGAGGGGGGGGGGGGGGGGGGGGGCATCCATGGCTAAAGATGAGAAAGGCAAAATCCAGATGTATTCAAGAAAAGGTACTGTATGTGTTCTTATTTTAGCGGGATTCATATCAGCTTTGGCAGAGTGCACCAATTCAAGACCACACTAAAGATGTAAATATACATTGAATTATAATTCGAAAATAACGTGGTCTTGTTCTTCATTTGAGAATTGCTTTTATGTCAATTTGCCTCCTGTTGCCTGTCTTTGCAAATATATTGCATGGTTCTGCAAAAAAACAAGTACGTATACATTGTGTTACCTATATTCATGTCTGACCTTAAATATGTGACCTTAACCTTGAAAGTGACCTTGATCTTCATTTGTTTCGTGATAAATCCTGCAAGTGTAATGGATTTGTAATGCATATCCATGTATGACAGACAGACAGACAGGTGCATGACAAACATATTACTATATGTCGCGCTTGTGTTGCAGGCAACATGATAAAAGTGTTGATATGAATCTCTGATAATTAGAACACAAGAGATGCTCAAACTATAATACCAGAGAGTAGTGCATTTTAGCCAATTTGCCTGTACATATTTCACATTAAAAATATACTGCTGTTATTCACTGATCTGTTCTAGGTATTTAGGACAGGGTAGAACTCTTTGGAAGAGAAGGAGGGAATTATATTGTTTCCTTGTTGTGTTATTTTCAGAAAATTAGATGCTTTAATATACAAATTGTTCAGACAGGTTGGAATAGGTAAAATAGGAATGACACTCTTGATATCAGTCAGTCTCTCTCATATTCCACTTATTCATATGATCAAATATATTTTACTTGTTGCAGACAGTAATTAACACCTTCGAGACGCTGCAATATTTTTCATTGTGAAGCAATGATTACATAAATGATTGAACCAATCATTGAACGATCGACTGAACCGTTTATTGTCCTTAACTGACCCGAAGTCAACTGCCTTCCGTTTTGAAAAATGGAAACACATTTTTCCTTTAGAATTATTTGAAACATTACTAAAAGCGCATTTCTAAGGAATGAGAAGGACACCCCGCGACTTACAGATTTGAATTACTAGATTTATTATTGAAAAATTATTTAAGAAATAACAAATGACCAGCCGGGCTCTATTGTCTCATAATGCCCGAGCGTCCTCAGCCAATCACATTTATTACCGAGCCGCGTTAGCGGCGAGGTGATAAATGTGATTGGCTGAGGATGCGAGGGCATTATGAGACAATAGAGCCCGGCTTGTCATTTTTTATTTCTATTCTAATGATGACAAATCGATTCTTGGTAAAAACCAGTTCCTGTCGGTTTATCTGCTTTTAGAAAATGGGTAGGCGTGGCTTATCGCTATAGGGCCTATATTGGAGAATAGAGCCCGGCTCGGGTCTGTTGTCTTAATAGGGAAAAAGAATCAAGTCATATTAGAATAGATTTTTTTCCACTGTGAATCGGGGGAGGGGTCCAATTAACCTATGATTGTGAAAAAAAATTTGAAAAACGGCAAATTTCAGTAGGGAGGGGCGGGATCCTGAATTCCCTAACGCTCTCTAGATTAGCAATTGAATGAATAGGATCCGCTACAAACGGAGACAGACAAAAGTAAGATTTCGATCGAATAATTTTGTACTGACCGGAACCAATGAATAGCGTTGAACATAACACAAATAATAGCGGAAGATTCCAACAGTTTCTAAAATTTTATGGAAAATTGTCAGATAATCCCCGACCCCACCTCCTAAAATTCGCTTGTTAGGTATAGTAATATATCATTAGTTTGAACCGTATTAGTTTGTTTTATTCTTTCTCATTCAATTCAAATTCTGGAAATAATTCTTTTAATTTCTTTAATGTACTTTTCTGTCAAATCAAGTTTTAAAATGCGTGAAATTCTAATTTCTCTACGATGTAAATTGTGCCATTGTCATTGTTAACTGACCATCAGTAGTTTTCTCTTACCGTTACGTACTTGGAATGACGACTTATAATTACTTAATCATTGGTGATAATTGTTTGATGGCCTAACAATTGCCGTGCAACAAGTGGGTTATTCAACTGCTCCTCGGGCTACGCCCTCGGAGACAGTAGAATAACCCTTACTTGCTCTTTGGGTATTCAAATAATTCTTGATAATTATAGTGATTGGGCATTGTGAATAGAAATTCAAAGTTTAGTTATAAGTGTTATTCCTTAGTCAGATTATCATGGATGTAAAAGTGTAAAGAAATAGCGCAATCATCTATGAAATTCTTGCACACGCGATATTTTGTTTTTAGATCACCTGAGCGAAGCTCAAGTGAGCTATTGTCATAGCGTGGCGTCTTCGGCGTCCGTCGTAAACTTTTCACATTTTCGACTTCTTCATAAGAACCACTGAAGAGATTTTAATGAAACTTGGTAGGAATAAAGTACTCATTGGTCCCCTACAAGTGTTATTGTTTTTTGTCCGGATCTGTCAATAGGTGACGCCACCACAGGCAAGAGTAGGTCACGGAGGTACCCTTTTTTGACAAACTTCTTCTTCAGAACCGAAGCACATATCGACAAACCGAAAGCATCTGGATGGTCTAGAAGGATGTTTTTATAAGTGATGTGGTTTTTGGTTCCAGTCCGAAGTCATATTTTTGATGCGTTTATGACGTCTTTTTGGACTTTGTCAGAAATGCTCATTTTTGAACTGTTTCTTTGACTAACTCTATAAATGTATGGTATTGTGCCCTCATTAAGTGCATGTTTGTCATATTTAAGCTACTGTTTGATTTGACATGCGTTACATGCTATAGCCTTCTTTTTTGGAATTTTTATGAATTTTCTTAAATATGAATAGATATGTTTACTAAGCACATGGACCCAAGGGTTGTGGGTTCAAGTCCCGACTCCGGCACTCCAATTTATTTCTTCCTTTTTCATTTTTTTTTTTCAATTGTGTCACCTTTTTATGCACTTGTTAATCATCTGAATACCTTTAATTTCATTTTTGACCAAAAAATATTCCAGTTTCATTTTTTCCGTTTTGCACGTTCCGTCACTGTGTATTTGACATATTTAAGTCTCATATTGCTGTGGTATATATTTCATGCCTACATTTTGAATTTTGAAAAATGGTTTATGTGAATATGGGTTCAAATTCTGGCAGTGACACTATCATAATACAATATTAGTAGATTAAGAGTATGCATGGGTATCAGGTGAGCGTTGTGCCCCTGGGGCTCTTGGTTTTTTTCAAATTGTTTGTTTTTCCCTTGCTGGCTGGTAGGTTTTCAGATTACAACCTGACGCAAAACAGGAATAACAAAACCTTGGCCTTAGGTAAATCATTAGAACCTGGGATGGGGTCAATTTCATTGAAATGTAATTAACAAAATTACACAATAAAACAACATTGGTACTATAGAACATATATTTTAATATTGACAATTACATATTACTTTGCAATTCTTGGCGATTTAATTAATTAAATTACACATTACGTTGCCATCTTTTGCAATGTTACAAATGTATAAATTGAATTACATTTACATTGTAAATGTAATTAATTAAATTACATATTACATTTCATTTAATAAATTTATTTTTAGCATAACATTATTTTTAGCAATGCCGGCATGGTAATTTCTAGTCTCTGACAAAATGCAGGAAAGTGCAGGACAATATTCGCTCTACAGTCCAATGTCTATTTAGATTCCCTGAGAAATAATTAATGTGTAATGTACATATTTTGCATTGATATTCGTAATTTTATTCATAAATGCATTCTTTCTATTGTGAACAATCAGGAAAAAAATGTACTATCTCTGAGACTTATACACATCCTTTCACAAGTTAATTAGAACAGACTTTGTTTTGATAACTATAATGAAAAGGGGGTGATCTCAAGCATGACAACCCTGCACCCACCCAGCGAAACAAACTCAAAAGAAAGTGATACGTAGATGGCATCTGACAAAAACTACAAACCAAAAAAAATACACGACATAAGTCACTAGAACACCATACAAAACAATCGAAACAGACGTACAAAAACATCAAACATTAAAAACAACACATAAAAGGAAGGAGACCAATGTACACCCGTGCGCACAACCCTCCCACTTATCCGGATACGCAGAGGTCTCTATAGATGCACAATAGTTGTATATACATAACACTTCTCACTGTAAGGTGATGTCACAAACAAGACAGTTAAACGCAGCGGCCCTCTGTAGCAAAAATTCTATGAAAAGGGATCTAAAAAATTCTATGACATGGGTATAACAGTCTATACTCTGCTGGCTGAAGCGAGCTTAAGATCAATCACTCGAGAAGTCTGACCACCTTTCAGACAGGACAGAAAATCAGGACCCAGTCGTCTCTGGCGAGATCTAAACAAGGTCAGTCATTGACTCCTGTCGTCATTGTTGGCAAGTGTGCAACGTTGCGAAAGACACTTAACAAAACGGTAGGTTGTTCCAGTGCCATACCCATTTTTCTTTTGATGACGTTGGGATCATATCCTCGGTAAAGTAGGCGATCGCCATTTTTCTTACATTTTTGGTTGAAGTTCGATCTGCCTTTGATCCTTCTGATTTTGTTAACTAAGTCATCGTAAAATAAAGGTAATGAAATTCCCAATGATACATACTCTATGCAGGAGTTGTCCCAAATTTTGAAAGAAGTTCAGAATTGTTATTGTAAAAGGACAAGGCTTTGCACAACTCGGATCGAGTCGATGATTTGTATGATTTGTTGTATAAGTCACATAAGGTCTTGTGGTCATTCAGGTAAAACTGTTTAATTATCCATTATCTGTGACTAACCTCAAGGATAATTGATACACAACAAGTCATTTTATTCACAGATCAATCTGTATACAACTTCATTTATAGTTTCAAATTTAATTGAAAAATAATTGAAATGTAATTGGCATTACAGGTAGTGTTTGCCTTGAAATTACAATTACATGTAATTTAAGAAATCAGGAGTAAGCATCTTCTGGTTGGCTAGCCGCACCCGCGGTCGATGTTCACGCATGCACGAAAACAAATTCAAGTTTCACTGCAGGTTTTGCTATGAAGTCATGCGTTCCTATAACGCTTTCATTGAAAATATACCGTTTTAAGTTTATTGCTGAACACATCTTGAGAATTATGTTTGAATGCTGATATTTTACAAAAACTGACAGGACTCGGAAAATACTTACTTTACTACTCGTTTAAAGCCTTTTCTGACAGGGGATTGGCCGATTTCCTGTCAGTTTTTGTTTATTTACTTACTATCACAACATTTGCTGATATGTATTAATGTAATTTGAATTTGACCATGCAGTCTCTTTCCATGAAATAAAGTGATGTCTTTTTTTATCGACAGTTATTTTGGATATGAAGAGGGAAATCATAAACATGGAAGAAGATGTAAGAAGATTGAAGGGTGACTGATTAATTTAAATATAAGAGATAAAATATTTCTTTCCATTTAAAACATTGTTTTTCTAGCCTTGAGAGACGTATTTTTACCAAATGGTAACCAACTGCATTAGTTTTTATATAAAAAATTATTTGAATAAATGTTTGTACAGTTTCTATCCTCGTTTAACTTCTGAGTAGCATGCAAAATACCAACTAGCACGAAAACAGATGCTATAAAGCAAACAAAGCAATCGTATCAAAAGGATGATACATATAACATTAAATTATGTGACTTTCTAAAAATAAAACCAGAGGGTGCTAGTTAATTGAATTTGTTCGGCGTACGAAAAGCATTTTGGCTGGAAGCATCACTGATGAGAATTAAATATTCGAAAATACGTGTCTGATGCATAAAAATAGGTTTGAAATTTTCTTCAAGAAGGTATAGAGTTGGAACACTTCTGTATTATTTACTTCTGTATTATCAATTTAAACACTTATTTCTTGTTGCAGTGTGGAGCAGTTAATCGTTCCCCGTGACTTGATATTTGTTAAGTTATCAGTTACTTCTTTCCAGCTCTGCCGCCTGAAAGAAGCTTTGTCTTTGCCCTTTATCAATTTGATTTTATATGCCTTCGGTTTCATCGAAATTAAAGGAGATAAACAACTTAACGCCATCACACCAATGCTATTTTGAACAAAGATATTATTTGGAACCGCGCACTATCTGTAAAGTAAATGCAGAAATTCAAATTCTTAAGCTAAGACCAGAGGGCGCTAATTAATTGAATTTGGTCGGCATATGAAAAGCACTTTGGCAGGAAAGATCACTCATGAGAATTTAATATTCGAAACACGTGTCTGGTGCATGAAAGTAGGTTTGAAATTTTCTTCAAGAAGGTTTAGAGTCGGAACACTTCTGTATCATTTCAAAACTAGTTGGAAGATACATATTTTTTATTATGTTAAAGGTCTGTTTTACACGTTATCATATACTCTAATATACATAACCGTTTATGAGCTTTCCCGTTGGCCAAAACGCGGTCACATGCAACGTGATCAATCGTCGTAATGAACTGCGTCAGGTCATATTGTCACGACTTTCCTGTTTTGTGCATAAGGAGGAAATGACAGTCGGAAGCAAACAGAGTGTTGCTGTCATGGCTAAGTGTGATATTTTGCGACATTTATTTAAATGAATGAAACAAGAAAAATGAAGGGTTAAACACTTTTATTATAAAGCAAACTGTATATTTAAAAAAAAAATCGTGAAATCGAGCAGTGCTAGATATGCTACCGATCTCTTTTTCAATTTCATGTATATGATGAAACAGTTATAACAAAGATGATTCCGTAGATATGTTGATTTATGGAGTGATAAAACCAATATCAACCTCGGCCTTTGGCCTCGGACGGTATTGGTTTTATCACTCAATAGCTATAGATCACCATATTGACATCATCACTGTACAATAATTGTAAGAAAAAGGCTCGGAATAAAACGAATATCGGCCTGAAGTGAATAGGAAAGCATTTCACGCCGTAAAGAAATAATCTACATTATGGGTGTAATTTTTCTTCTTCTCCTCCCGACTAAAGAAATGTAGCACCATCTGGTGAATTTTCGTACTACAGACGTTTTGAAGCGTGAACGAGAACTCATATGAACATAAAACAGTCCATTTACATTTTTAAGAAATATGTAGTTCCTATGTGATGGTACACGGCTTCATCTCCTCCTTAAGGTGTCTTTACGCAAAGGTGGTAATTATATATGTGGAAGATTGGCTCTAGGGATGAACGAGTTAAAGAAGATCATGACAATAATCTCAACAGCACTTACAATACAGCACAAAATTAAGCATCGACGAACCCTTAGCAAGCTAGAGGTTGTACCAGGTGCCCGAGATGAGTAAGCATCCCCTGTTGCCTAGCTGCACACGCCATCGATGTTCACGCACGAAATGAAATCAATATATAAAATACTTGCACTGTCTGAGATTATGTCTATATAGAAAGTGCAATGGCGACCATGTCAGGGCAAAATATTCAAAACACTTGACTGTCAAACCCCTCGCGGGGAACTTTTTACGAGTTCTACACTGCAAAGGGCATACGTATGACACAAATACGTTAAAGAAGATCCTGACGATAATCTCAACAGCACTCACAATACAGCACAATATTGAGCAACGACCAAACCCCTAGCAAGCTAGAGGTTGTACCAGGTACCCGAGATGAGTAAGCATCCCCTGTTGCCTAGCTGCACACGCCTTCGATGTTCACGCTCGAAATGAAATAAATATATGAAATACTTGCACAATCTGAGGTTATGTCTATATAGAAAGTGCTACGGCGACCATGTCAGGGCAAAATAGTCAAAACACTTGACTGTCAAACCCCTCGCGGGGAACTTTTTACGAGTTCTACACTACAAAGAACAGTGTGACACAAATGCGTTAAAGAAGATCCTGACGATAATCTCAACAGCACTCACAATACAGCACAATATTGAGCATTGACGAACCTTTAGCAAGCTAGAGGTTGTACCAGGTACCCGTGATGAGTAAGCATCCCCTGTTGGCTAGCTGCACCCGCCGTCGATGTTCACGCACGAAATGAAATCAATATATAATATACTTGCACTGTATGAGGTTATGTATATAGAAAGTGCAATGGCGACCATGTCAGGGCAAAATATTCAAAACACTTACTGTCAAACACCTCGAGCTCGCAGGGAACTTTTCACGAGCTCCACACTGGAAGGGCATAAGAATGACACAATTGAGTTAAAGAAGATCCTGACGATAACCTTAACAGCATTCACAATACAGCACAAAACTGAACATCGACGAACTCCTAGCAAGAAAGAGGTGGGACCAGGTGCCCAGTAGGAATATGCATCCCCAAAGAGTGTTGATAAGCTTGTGTGGTAACGTAGGGTGCTTGGTATGGTTGATTGTAAACATACAATGATGTATTTAATCTATCTATTTTGCAAAGAGGGAGCGGACACTAATAGCCCTGGATTCACGTTGGTTTATGTTCTGCCTTTTGTGCTTGGTGTCAAATTTTGTGTCCTTTATCCCTTTTTTGTGTGATCTTACTTTGCTTGTCTAATTTTTGCTTTCACATATGGGTGTTTCAATGTTTCGTTGTGGTTTATTTTACAGCTTCTGGTCTTTATGGCGATCCCCTCCTTTGTTTTTTACGATGGTAATCTCCTGTTACAGTACTTCATTTTGCTTCACGTGTTTGCACCATCTCAATCTAGTTTATGTTGGTCTTGGTGTGGGGTTTCAATATTATGCAAACAGATTTCACTTGCGATATTTAGGCGGGAAAGTAGTCTGCCTCGGTGGTCCTTTTGTTACGCTGTAGGAATGCCTTTTTGATTTCGCCGCTGTGCTCAGTGCACGGATGTCTTGCTTGAAGTCTTCTCAATACCTTTTACACTTATGCAAACATAGTGTTTAAATGCGTTAAATTCATCTCTGATAATCTTGTTTCATCTTCATATATAATATATAAAATTGGAATTCAATATTCTGCGTTCCTTTAAAATTACAAAAAAAAAACTAAAATAACCCTTCATTTATAACGTGGAAGTTTCTATATACATTCGTTATTGTGTTTGTCTGTATAGGTCTCCTATTTCCATAATCTCTAACATAATGACCCTCATAGTCCTCTATTGATAGGAGTAAATCATACGCCTGCAAAATAAACAAGAAATGAACAATTTTAGATACTTTCGAAAAATTAACACCTATGAACACCAAAAGAGAGTCGGTCATTTCTCAAATAATTTGAGCCCTTGTCATACGGAGGTATTATTATGCATCACTTTCACATACACATGTAAATTCAAGACTGACAAGATTCGACTCACTTTATCAACCCACTACCAAAGTTTAACAAACTCTTGGATGTAGCAGATGTTTTATAGAGACTTCATAGACTTTTCAATCAATGGACTTGAATTGTTACCAACAAAAATGTAATAAGTAGCATACCACAAAATTCAAAAAAATCTTATTTTTAAAAGCAAGTGTTTTCGATTTAGAATGAGAGGAGACTGGGAAAAATTATCTTTCTTTATGATATATTTCCATTTTTACTTTCAAGACGTAAGAAACCAGTACATACATTTTGAGATACCATAATCGGACAGTCCATCACCATCCAGGTGACCGATTCGTAACACGGGGGCGTGGTCAATGAACCATTATATGTAAAATAAGTCCATGAATAAGGCAATGCATCTGCTGGTGAAATTCCCTCTTCGATGAAAAATAGTGCTATAAGAAAAGTAACATGTTAAACGTCTTCAAATTCATTAGCATCATTTTAGAACAGATAAATTTACAGCATGGACCACACATGTACGTTTCGGTTAATAAACCCTCATCAGTGATTGTCAATCTAAACAATGTAAAATGACCAAAATCTGTGACATTTATATCCTAAATACACCGAAAGACATAGGAAAATGGCTTTGATATGCTGCTACAGGACCCTGGTTTTAGAAATTGGAGAGAATTTTGTAAACAGAAATTTTCAAATGCGTTTGAAGAAACGACCAACCGAAATTGATCGAACTTGGCAACGTGTGCCCTCGGGGACTCTTGTTAAACCCAAATGATATTTTGATCCGTCCAGTGAATATCTATTTCAAATCTACAAGTGATACCTTAAGTATAATCAGTGAATGAATGTCAAACACTCGAAATTACAATCTAGAAATAACAACCTAAAAGCTTACAAATTCCTGAAAAAAATATAAAATAGAACATTCTCACTAGAAAAGAATTAGTCAGATAAACGGTGACAATAACACCATAGAAGTACAACTTCATCAAGAGTCCATTCGAAGCAAGGAATGCATTGTATGTGGCATTATAAATATCGGACAAAAGTCGAAATAATTTATATTCAAATGTTGTATAGACCTCATATATCCATTCATTTTTCGATTTAAAACTTACATTATGAGGCTATGTGATGTTATATTCACGGTCAGGTCGGTTACTGTTAAAGGCCATGTCATTCATACGAAGCCGAATTAAGGGTCTTGTTTAAACAGAATGTGGATAGAAAGCATCAAACATAAAGAAAACATGGTACACGTTATATGTTTATTTTCTGATAAACCAAGAGCGTACAAACTAAGAAAAAAAATAGAAAACTATCAGATCAAAACGCAACTTAGAAAAACCGTATTAAATCGCCGTATCTCTTTTTTTTATTTTCCTATGACAAAAGAACGCGACCGAGCGTATTTTCAAGAATCGAGTAAGAATCGAGTAAGTAAACATCAAAATTGCAACAACTAACTTTAAAAGCACTCCAATGAAGAACAATGAAATGTTTGCACATTTGATCTTAAATACCCTTCATAAGAGAAAGAATGGGGTTCACCAACAACACTCGGTTGTCATTAGGCATGAAGTTGTGTTTTATTCATGTTCATGTACTTGTACTGAATTTTACAGTTCAATTCCACAGTACTTACGTTTTTTGCTTTGGTAATGCGTCACCCAGGGTACGTAATACTCTATCATCTCACTTAGTTTCTTTGCATATCGAGCATTACATCTGGATCTTGTAGTATAGAACAAAGCATCTATGGGTGTTCCAACCTGAGTATCAATTGTGTAATATTAGAAATTTGGATATGCCCTATCACTATAACGTTACAATACTCTCGATGACATAATATGAAATAGTTAAGCAATATCTATAATAATAGAATCGTATAAATTTAAAGACACAAAATCACAAATGAAGCAAGTCAACGAAAGCATGTTTGTTGTAGCAGTGGAGCACAATTAGGTCAATTCTATGTCATTTTTGATGTATAATAATGATGAGCATGAATATTCTATGCTCTTAATTTTCTTTTACAATTTTGTGTTTATGGTTCTGGAAAATGCACGAAATGAACGGATTTGTTTCGAAAGTTCCATCAAGGGTAACAAGTGTTGAAAATATAATTATTCAAATCGAAAATGAAAAACGAATAAATCATGTAAAGCGTTGAAAAGACCAACCAGTACATGAACAGCAAGTACAAGGAGCCCATCTGATTTCTTTGTCGCCATCTTGAATGAACCGTACGCTGAATTGTAGAAAATCATATGTACCTTTGGAATAAGAAATGTAAATCTCAGGTTCAAATGTTAAACGTCTTCAAATTCACTAGCATTATTTAAAAGCAGCACGTTTCGGGTATTTAACCCTCGTGAACGGTGACAATAACACCATATAGTCCAGTCAATATAGAGCAAAATGGGGCTAAACCTAGAAATAATTGCAACAGAAATTATTTTGGTCGGAATTGATTCTTTACAGGACCACCAGCTCATATCTAAATTTCGCCAAAAATTGGAAAGGGGAAATAGTGATTTTGGAGCTAAAAATGCGGAATTTTTGTGAAAATCCTGAAAATTTTAAATTTTAATAGAAGGACAACTTAATCCAGTAAACAATCTAGAGAGTCAATTGGAAGCAAGGAATGTATTGTATGTGGCATTATTCTCAGGCCAATATATAGACAACGGAAAGTATTCTAATGGAAATTCATGAAAATTTTATATTGAATTTAATTTCTTATCTCAGAAATATGTTTGATAACAGACAAAGCTAAATTGTTTAATAGGAAGTCTTAGATAGGGCGATTTAACGCTTTAAAATGTTTAAGCATGTAAAATTAATATACATTTATGTATACATGTCAAGGGTTGAGGCTATATGAAGTTCCTTTCGAAAGATATTAGCAAACATATGTTTCAGATGATAGGCCATTTTCTTTTTGGCATTGTTTGTTTATTTGGATGCTACCTGACTACAACGTTTTGTCATTTCGTTTTGTCATGTTTGAAAGATAAGAAAACTGTATATTGTAAGCAATATAAAACCCTATTGCTTGAAATGTTAAAATTGTAATGGTTAAATCTTTCATCTAGAACAAAACATGTTCGTTCTGTCGTAAAATGTAAATATTCTATGTAAATCTACAGCATCATTCGATACTTTAACAAATTCAATTTGAGAAATTGACAAATAGATTTAATGAATGAAAGTCAAACATAAGGCCAAGAACCAGAATCGAAAAACCACAATAAATAAAGGCTTACAAATCATTGAAAACACATGAAACAAAACCGAGACAGGGAGAAGATCCCCAACAGCAAAATCAGCGGAAACGCCTCTCCATTAAAAACAGCGACCATTACAGACTGAGATACTTACACAGCACCAGACTGTGTCAGGTACACGAACGACTAGTCTACCTATTAAACAAACCTGCAGAGTCCAGTGCAAGAACAGACATTATTGTAGGTGAAACTCTTACAAATGCGTTGTTTATTAGATCTTGGACAATCGTTAAAATGCTCAAATTCAAAGTTCCTGCGTAGGGATTATCTCCCCCAACAGCCGACAGAATAAAAAATGGAGGCTGGTAGTTGAACGGCGCCGGCGTTTATTTTCATACATTTCAACCCGAGTCATTTGATACATTTTAAACGATGAGTACTGTAGAATGACTCTGGATGGAATGGCAAAGCATCTGGCAGTCAGGTACATGTTTGATAGTGGTAGATCTTGATTAAAACGCAATTTTCCATCAGCGTGACCGATCATCGCACTGACGCGAAAGGTTTACCTACAAATGTCGTAAGTACTTCATTAAATCGTTTATCTGTTGCTACAATCGATTATTTTCGTATATCTAAAGATGAAATTAGTATTAATGACGTGTATCTTGTATCTAGTCTTTGTTCTCGAAGGAAAATTCAGTATATATAGTTAACGGCATCCGCCATTTTGCTTAATTTGGGAAGTAGTTCCAGAAAAGGGGGCGTGTCCTAATATTTTTCAGGTTATGGAAAATACCCTAAACTTTTAAGCCGATTAAAATCATTGTTACATGTAAAAATAAATCATTTCATCTAGAACGAAACATGTCCTGTCGTAAATAATCTACTGTAAATTGGTTCTTATTCGTCAGGTACAAATTTTCGTCATTTTACGTACCGACGAATATAAAAAAAAGGAGGAGATCTCCAACAAGACCCTGTTGCAGCACCAACAGCAAAACACAAAAATACCCGATGCGAAGAAAAGAAAAGGGAATGATACCCAGCATGACCACCCTGCATTCACTCAGCGAAACAAACCCACAAGGAAGTGACACATAACTGACATCATACAAACTCCAAATCGCAGAAAGACACAACAATATTCCTAAGAACACCATACAAAACAATCGAAATAGGCGTACAGAAACATTAAACATAGGTGACAACACCTAAACGGAAGGAGACCAATGTGCACCCGGCTTTGGACGGCCATCTGCTTTTAGCAAATGGTGTTGCTGTCCGAATTACGTGCGCACAACCCTCCCACTTATCCGTATACACAGAGGTCTCCATAGACACACAATTGTTGTATGTTCATAAAACTTCTCACTGTAAATGACACCACAAACAAGATACATGTAGTTAAACGCAACGGCCTCTTGTAACACATATTCTATGTAAATGGATCTAAGAAATTCTATGGCATGCGTATAATAGTCTGTGCTCTGCTGGCGAAAGCGAGCTCAAGATCAATCACACGAGAAGTCTGACCAACTTTCAGATAGTACATAAAATCAAGACTTATTCTTCTCTGACGAGATCTCAACAAGGCCTATCATGTAGCCCCGTCGTCACGGTTGACCAGTGTGCAACGTTGGGAAAGATACTGGTACAAATCTGTAGATTGTTCCAGTACCATGCCCAGTGTTTTTGTGATGACTTAAGGATCATTTCCTCGGTAAAGCAGGCGACCGACTATTTTCTTACATTTTTTGTTAAAGTTTGATCTGCCATTGATCCTTCTGAGTTTGTTTATAAGGTCACCGTCAAATGAAGGCAATGAAATTCCCAATGAAACATACTCTGATACCGGAGTCGTCCCAAATTTTGAAAGAAGTTCAGAATAGTAATTGTAGGATTTCCAAAAAGATTTTACAAGATTATGATATCTAAAACCTTGACCAATAAGTTTTTTTTTTGTAATTTGTACATTTTTGTCATATGTCCGAAACATGGGAGCAAGCCGAAATCCATTCCTATATTTTTGGTACAATGTAAAATATCAACTCGAGTTTGTCAACTTCTTGTTGGAAATCAAATTGATCATTATACAGCTAGATGAGATTTTTTATTAAAGGAAACCGCTGTACAAATTAATAACAAGTGTATTATATAGTTAGAAGCATGGCATATTTTTAACTTTTTATACCTAATACAAAGTAGAAAACAGTTTCATCAAAGGTCAACATGCCGATCGTCGCTCAAGCCACGGAAATTATCGATACAATGTCGAAGATTACCGAGATAATATTAACACTGTTTTAAAAATGGACGAGACTTTTACGAGATCTCAATTTGTACATTTAATTAATAAAACAGAGTGGACTTACTTCTGAAGGGCAGGAATGTCCGTCGATGGTATGTTCTGATCCCGTGATATTCCCTGGTCCAACATGGAAGTGGACTCCCTCAAAATTATATTGCTTAGCATCAGGACCTTTTGACGTCAATATGACTCCTTCCTGTAATCCTTCAAACTGGGCAGTATGACCTTTATATAAAGGATTTCTACATGTATATCATGCATATAGAAAGGTTTTCTGAAAGGTTATTCGATTATCAACAATATATAGGTAACACTATTATGACTGATAAGATATCAGAATGCTAGACAGATTCTTAAAAAGATGAGAAAAAATGTTTTGAATCATCAAGGATGATTGGGGACATTCTTGGGTGCGACCTTTCTAATTGGCCGTCTTTTACCTATTTGAACATAGCCGAATTTGACACGTTTGTATTTTGTATTTGTGGTGATTGCTTCATGCATTCGAGGGTTAGAAATTGCCATGTTTATGAAAACTTACACATTTAAGTCATATTCATTGGATCCTTGACTCCTGAGCTACAATTGGTACTTCGTTTCTGGTACATGTATACATGTACTTTCTACATGTTGAACATATTCTTATTTCAATCGTTTTTTTTTAATAATCAATGGTTTTTGCTGATGCTTACAAAAAATATTCATTCTTCATAATTTTACAGAAATCAATGTAAATAAATAGGCAATTCAACTGGTAGTAATTATTTTGATCATGTCTTCATGACAAATGCTGACGTCAAGCTGTGTATCTTAGTAAATAGAATTATCATTCCTTTTCAAAGTTCTAAAGGACTGGATCTCCAATAGTACTCGGTTGCAGGGCCTACAAAAAAAACCTCGAAGCACCAAAATCGAAAACACAGAATTGATAGACACAGAAAGATACATTAAAGTCAATGGAGATCAAACACCAAAGATTACGTCAAAACATAATTATATGACATAAAAAACATACCGTTATTGAATATCATCGCTGGTACACGCTTATTGTAAAGATTTATCATTTCCCACTGTAAGTTGCCATCATACACGGAATTCGTGGAGAATATGTTTATTGGAGACTGTTTCGGACCATTGCATTTCTGATTGCATTCTTTGATAGTCGACCATACGTTGGGACCTTCATTTGAAAAAAGGTAAATGTTTAAGACGAATGCATCAAGGTTAATTAAAAAGTGATCAGTAATAATTAATTCATTGAATTGTTCGTTGTCTGTTTTGACATCAACACATCAATCCAATTTGAAACGTAATGATGTAAATGACATACTTCAAATTGAAAATGCTATTCCATTGAAACAAATTATTCTAGGTATATGACATAAATTAAATATAATTGAATAAAAATTTGAAAGAAATAAAAAGTGGTTGTATTTCATTATTATTTTCCATTCTTATGAATTTAACATAATTTTTGTTTCCTACGTATACATTGAAAACAATGAAATAAAACAAAAATCACAACGATTTATCACGCTCCTCGATTGCTTAGTGTACCTTGGGTTTTATGTATATATATTATCCAATATTTAAATTTCGCATAAATATCATTTTAGTGACATCTTCTTTAAATTGCAAAAGATTCACTTAAGAGAACAAAAATTGAATTTTTTTTTTGCATAAATTTATTTTTATTGAATTCTATTCTATTGCCAAGACAGGGAAAACTAAGTTCATTTTAAATTTTACAATTATCCAACATGATTACATAGGAGTCTTCATTGATAGCAGATCAAAGTCGATGTACAAACTAAGGGGTACAATGTATCTTCGTTATTGAATTGTTAAACGTATTCAAATTTAATAGTATCATATTTACAGCATGGACCAGACATGCACGTTTCGGTTGATAGGGCTTTCATATTTCACATGTGTGTTCCTTGTGACAAGACCTTTCAATTGATACCATTTTTTTTACCTCGTGACCTTGACCTTTGACAAACTTTTCAAAAACTATAACATTGGGCATAACTTTTGAATGGAAGATGATAGAGCTTTCATATCTTACATGTGTATTCCTTGTGACAAGACCTTTCCATTAACAACATTTTTTAACCTCAAAAACTTGACCTTTGATCTACTTTTAAAAAACTTTAACATTGGGCATAACTTTTGAATGATAAGTGATAGAGCTTTCATATTTCACATGTGTATTTCATGTGACAAGACCTTTCCATTGATACCAAAACTTTTATACCTCTTGACCTTGACCTCTGACCTACTTTTCAAAAACCTTTACATTTGTCATAACTTTTGAATGGTAAGTGATAGGGCTTTCATATTTCACTTGTGTATTCCTTCTGACAAGACCTTTCCATTGATACCAAAATTGTTGACCTTGACCTTTCACATACTTAACAGAAAATGAAGTGTATACTAACAAAGATGCCACTGGGGGCATTCTTGTTCCACAAACACAGGCTTTATTTCTATTAATGCCTGGAACATCACCAAAGAAACATAGTGGCTAATGGCTATTCATATTTTACTATTTAGATTTTTTTTCTGTTTATGCCTGGAACATCACCAAAGAAACATACTGGCTATTCATGTATGCATTTCACTATTTAGATTTTTTTCTATTTATGCCTGGAACATCACCTAAGAAACATACTGACTATTCATCGAAATGTCCATTGCTACATTTCCTTGATCATTTGTTAATACAAGAGTCAAACTTTGCCGACATCATTTTAATGAAATTATTTTAACGACATCATTTTAACGTTTAACGAATGGATTGGTATTTTATGAAAAGTTCTATATTTTATATTACTTCAAAAAAGTTGACAGAATGGACATGATAAAATGATTATTAAATAATAATAAAATAATAATAAAATAATAACAATATAATAAGATAAAAATAATCAATGATAATGAAATGATATTTAGATAATAATAAAATATTAACAAAAATAATAAAATAATAATAGCAATTATAAAATAATAATAGCAATTATAAAATAATAAGATATTAGTAATAAGATAATAATACCATGATGATATAAAAAAATAATATAATAATAATAATAATAATAATAATAATAAAAAAAATCATATAAGAAAATAATAATGAATAAGAAAATAATGATAAATAAGAAAATAATAATAATAAAGAGCTACTTACCATGTATAGGATCGTACACATCATAATTGAAATCTGATTTACAATCTTGTAGTTCTGATTCCTTGATATGAAAAGAATCCAATGGGACTAATAGTAATCCTATTACCAGACTTGTAAATGAAAAATGCATTTTTCTTCAATGTTTCTGAGTACAAACAATCTAAGAAAAAAAGCCAGTCTTCATTCCAGGAACGGTTCCTTGTACATGATGTATTTATCAAACGAAATCCATGTCATAAATATTATGGACGCTATATGTGTCGTGACATTACATACATCACTTAAAGCCAATTCAAATTATAAATTAAATGCAGTCTAGGCCATCATAAGTGCGGTATTAAACTGCTAGACAAGTTCCTTGACTACATGTGCAAATAACCTTTACTGTCATAAAAAATTACAAATTTCATTCTATCTGTATGGCAAGTAACATAACAAGTGACATTACCAAAATAAGGAAGCGATGAATCATTATCGAAGGACTCATATAGAAATGTAGTTAGAGAAAGTTCGAACAGATACTGTTACCTCATGACCTTAATTGGTGAGCTGAAATATGAATGAACGTCTTCTATTTGGAATCTTAGCAATGTTATTTCTAATGGAATCAGCAAATAAACATTACAGAAGTACCCATCAGTCATTCAATCTCATAGTAGAGAAGGGAAGGCAAAATCATTAGATTTTCCACAGGAACGGTTGCAAACCTCGGAATGAACAAAATTCTGAAGTGAGACCAGGTACCCGGGGAGAGTCAAAATATCATAAAAGAAAAGACTCTCAGATTAATACAGGATGTATCCAATGCGATGACTATTCCAATAATTTTTAAATGAATGCTCTGTTGTAAAATTGCGTTGAAACATATGCACACTTCAACAAGTAATGTATCTTCGTGTATATTTGAGGTTGAGATAGAGGAAGCATTTCCTCTTATAATCATAGTAACTTAAGGATTAGCCTCTGTGAATGATCTCTATTGTCTTCGAAATTTACATAACCCCAGAGTCAAAGTTTTGCCCCTCTTAGTATTCATAGCTATTTGAGGTTACACGAATGTTTAATGCTAATTAACTTCAAGACCTTACGCATCTGATCTGATGATAGAGGGGACCTTAAAAAGACTCGGTTGCAGCACCAACAGCAACAGAGGAGGGGATCTCCAACAACACAAGGTTGTAGCACCCACAGCAAAACACCAAAACATCCGATGCAAAAACAGAACAGACAAGCACAGGAAGAGACGCCAAAGGGACAAGGATACAGAAACATAAAAAACAAAGGACTACACATAAACCAATGAGACCAATGGGCAACTGGTGCCGACTTAGGACGGCCATCTGCCACAGAACTAACAGAAGGTATGGTTATCCTGGATTACACTCGCACAACCCTCCCCTCCAGCAAAACACCAAGGCATCCGAATGCAAAAATCACAGAGCACAAAAAGATGCACAACCAAGGGACAAAGAGAACAAGCTTCGTCATGGTACAAGAAGATCCCGGACACGAGGGTTGGATTTCTTTGTCAATGATCGCAACCAGCAATTGATTATTTTCTCCTTATGTCTGAAAAACGTCAAACATAATAGTTTTCCTATGCTTTTCTGTCATCGTTTGATCTAGACTGAAGCGACGCATCGCGTCAGTCTTTTTTGACGTCATTGTCAACTACGCAAGTGTAATTTATCATCCATCCTCCCTGTGGTTGATCGATTTTTTTTTCATTTTGCACATTGAATGAGTACAACTTTGTGAATATGGGATACGAAGTCATTCATACATTAAGCAAAAGTATTACGCATTTCTAAACCAAAGAGACCAATGCGCGACGGGTTTTGACTTAATTAGGACGGTCATCTGCCACGTTATTAGCAAATGACGTGGTAATCATGCTTCCTTGTACGCAATTCTTCCACTATTCTGATGACCCAAAGGTCTCAAAGAAAGCACCTGCCAATGATGTGTATTTATGATGAATAAAAAAATGAACGTGCACCTATAACTGAGCTCTCATGTGCAGGATCATAATTATTGTAAAGTAAACGGAAAGCTATGTTAAAGTGGGTTAAGAAGAATACACGTAAATGTGAAACACCGAGGCTGGACGCAGTAAGTGAAATGCATGACAGAATATGTATCCTTTTCATCTAAGTTTGTCTGTGTTTTACGTCTTCAAATTCATTAGCATCATTGTAGAGCAGATAAATTTACAGCATGGACCAGACAAGCACGTTTCAGGTATTTAACCCTCGTCAGTGATCCTCTGTCTAAGCAATGTAATATGGCAAAAATCTGTGAAAATGATGACCTAAACATACCGAAAGACGTAGCAAGACTCCTGGGACATGATGTTACAGGACCCAGGTTTTAGGAATTTGAGAAAAATTTTGTAAACAGAAATTTTCAAATGCGTTTGAAGAAACGACCCACCGAAATTGATCGAACTTGGCTTCAAGTGCCCTCGGTGACTCCTGGTACATCAGCAGTGACACTCACCAAGTGGTACAAATGTTGAACGTCTTCAAATTCATTAGCAGCATTTTAGAGCAGATGTTTACAGTATGGACCAGACATGCACGCTTCGGGTATTAAACCATCGTCAGTGATCCTCAGTCTAAACAATGCAATATGGCCAAAATCTGTGAAAATTATGACCTAAATGTGTCAGTGAAGGAGAATGACTGAGAGTATATGTGTCAAATAAAGGAGAATTTCTGAGAGTATATGTGTCAAGTGAAGGAGAATATTTAAGAGTATACGTGTCAAATGAAGGAGAGAACACTACAGCAGCAAAGTATTCGTATATATCTTAAGGTTAGGGTTGCAACTACAGGGAGATAACTCTATTTTCATATCATGTAATATTTGAAACCGACATGCACGATAAATAGAATAAGCTCAGTATGTTGCATTATTTCAGAAAAAAATAATACTCCTTGAAATTTTCATTGCTGAATGGATATTTTTGGGAAAATGCATATTTTTCAATGAAAAATCGCCGGAAAAAAGGAAAAAAAATATTTTCGCTTGAGTTCGGCTTCTAAAGATTCAAACATCAGTATATATACTATTCATCATACTCTTTAAAAATGAGAGAAATAGAAACTCGAACTTGGAGTAAATCTCTATGCTTTGGGTCAAAATGTTGTTTTTTGCAGAAATTATTGTGCTATTTACAGAAACAGTCATTTTGCTCAAAAACGAATTATAGATATTCATAGATTCATAGATATTGTTCAACAGTATATTCTCGCAGTGGTATCAACCAGATGTGGATTTTAAAGAATTCGAAGGAACTTTTAGAACATCTGAAATCCACTTATCCAATACATTCGATCAAAGCCTTTGATTTTCGACACTTTACAACACAAATTCCACATTCTAAATTGAAAGAAAGACTCGCAAAAATTATAAGTAATGCGTTTACAAGTCTGAACTGCAATCGCAAATACAAATTTATTGTTGTTAACTATGACAAAACCTACTTTGTAAAAGAAAAGTCCGATTATGAAAATAAGTCACTGAAACAGATATTATTCAGATGTTAAACTTTCTGATCGACAACATTTTTGTGGTGTTTGGAGGAAAGGTCTTCCAGCAAATTGTCGGAATTCCAATGGGGACCAATTGTGCCCCATTCCTTGCCAACATTTTCCTTTACTCGTATGAAGCTGAATTCATTAAATCTTTGATCTATGAAGGGAAAAGATACTTAGCTTCTGACTTCAACTTTCCCGCGAGGGGTGTGACAGTAAGTGTTTTGAATATTTTTCCTGACATTGTCGCCATAGCACTTTCTATATAGTCGTGGCCTCAGACATTGCTTGTGTTTTATATGTTCTTTTCATCTTCGTGCGTGAACATCGACGGCGGGTGCGGCTAGCCAACAGGGGATGCTTACTCCTCCCGGGCACCTGGTCCCACCTCTATCTTGCTGGGGGTCCGTCGATGCTCAATTTTGGTGCTCTATTGTGAGTGCTGTTGAGATTATCGTCAGGATCTTCTTTAACTCATTTGTGTCACACTTATGCCCTTTGCTGTGTGGAGCTCGTAAAAAAAGTTCCCCGCGAGGGGTTTGACAGTAAGTGTTTTGAACATTTTTTCCTGACATTGTCGCCATAGCACTTTCTATATAGTCGTGGCCTCTGACATTGCATGTATTTTATATGTTCTTTTCATCTTCGTGCGTGAACATCGACGGCGGGTGCGGCTAGCCAACAGGGGATGCTTACTCCTCCCGGGCACCTGGTCCCACCTCTAGCTTGCTGGGGGTCCGTCGATGCTCAATTTTGGTGCTCTATTGTGAGTGCTGTTGAGATTATCGTCAGGATCTTCTTTAACTCATTCACTTACAGATACATAGACGATGTGTTGTCCATAAATAATTAAAATTCGCGGATTACCTCATCATTATTTATCCTTCGGAGCTTGAAGTCAAAGAAACCACAGAGAAAAATAATTCAGCATTCTAGTTGGACATAATGTTGTCCTACAACACTGATGGTCACATGAACACCTCAATCTATGACAAACGTTACGACTTCAATTTCAGTACTACAAACTTTCCTTTTCTGAGCAGCAACATCCCTTCATCGCCTGCTTATGGCATGTTTATATCTCAGTTGATACGCTATGCCAGAGCAAAACAAAGGAGGGGATCTACAAGCAAGTACCAAATATAAGGATTTTGCTCTGAGAGCTAGGCGTCTTTCAGTCAGGGATATGTTTGTGAACGAATAACATCGTCACTGAGGAAGTTCTACGGTCGAAATGGGGAACTCGTCATACACTATGATGTCCCACTCTCCAGAATGGTGGGTGATATTCTGTCATAGACCATTTGAACCATCCAACCAAAGATTGTACTCTATGTCTTCCAAAATGGAAGTAACCGGATGTGACAGTTCTATCGAATTGAAACGGCGGGTGTTGCATGCAGGAAGGAAATGCTTACTCTTCCTGGGCACCTAGTCTCACTCTCATATTGGAAGTTCGCCTCTTTTCAAATGGTGGATGTTTTTGTTTGTTAAATTTGGTCTGATTTTCTGAATTATCGATGTTGTGCTGTATACATGGATATGGTCATTATCCATATTTGTCATTTCAAAAATTTTGAAAGCTATAGCTGACGAAATTTCGTTAACTATAGCTTTCAAATTTTTTGAAAGCGAATCGCGGACGAAAATTCGCTAACTATAGCTTTCAACATTTCTGAAAACTATCGCTGACGAAAATTTTAAAGCTAGGAAGTCCCTCTCGAAAACAAGTTAACGAGAAATCGCTGACGAAATTTTGTGATCTCTCGAGTATTCAAAATTTTGAAAGCAATCGCTGACGAAATTTTGAAAGCTCAGCTTTCAAAAAGCTTTCAATTCGTTTACGAAAATTGATCTGTTCTTAAATGATGCAAATGAATTTGAAGACGTTTAACATCATTTCATCTATTTCGAACAGCTTTGATTTTTTTCATACCTATTTATTTAAACGTAAGCATGCGCCTGTCTGGATATTTTTATTCATTATAAAAATCTGCCATTAAATAGCCATAGTGGCAGATTTTCATAAATATCCAGAAAGACAAATGGTAAGTGATTGGACTTTGAAATGTTGCTTTAAGGTTAAACTTGACGCTCAAGATAACACTACTTTGTCGAAAATATTTCCTTCTTCTGAGAAGACACCAAGATGACCTGTGCCTTCGTATATTGTCATAAAGTTGTCAATTACAACATGCTGTGAAGGTTGATAGGTAAATGCACCTGTTCATTACATTACTTGTTTCAAACTTTTACGTAATGTTAGTTGTTTGGAATCTAAAATATATAGTGGTCCTATGACACCTATTATATATTTTGCCATTTTAACGACGCGCTTAAATTTACCTTGTTCTTTTGACATGCATAACATTGCGGGCATTTATCTTTCAAATAATACTTAATATAGAGAAAGGCCATGCATCTCTTAAGTGAATCGTCCTTTGGAATGTATTGTTGATGGGTTAATTTACTATGAAGGGATTTGTATTGTTGAAACATTCTTGTTTACTAATATGGCTACTATTTTCTTCTATTTCTCGAAAATATGTGCATTCATGTAACAATTTAAAAGTAACTGTTTTATAGTATATGCTTAATATAAGTTTTATACATGTACACGTATTGTTAAAAAGGGTGCGAAAATTAAGGCCATCATTGACCATAACGATTTATTTTCGACAATATGGTTTGAGGCGGTGCAAATTTTTGTTTTCCTATTGGATATTTAATTTACCACGAGAAAATGATTCCTGCAATGGGAATTAGATCTTCATGGGAACTTGATTTTCATTAGAATGCACATTGTCCGTCGGAGAAAAATTATCCGAGAGGACAAATTAAATTCCCATGGGATAATTAAATTTCCCATGGGAAAACAAAATCTCGAATGAAAATAAAATTTAAAATATACTAAAGGGAGTTTCATTCGAAATTAAATTATCCAAGGGAAACCTAACCTATATAACCTGTCGGGTACATGGCAAATATAATGGATAATGACCATATCCCTGTATACAGAACAAAATCGATAATTCAGAAAATCAGAAACCGAAGGCATACAAAATCAAGATAAAACAAGTGGTTTTACCTGTCGCTAGGTCCTAATTTGTGATGTTCACAATCTCCAATGTACTGCTGCAACTGAGTGCTCATTTGAGAAGAGCAATCTTTTTCTCCCACATACACGTCAAATACTGACCGAGTAATACATATTTAAGGAGTAGACCTCAGATTAACCCAGAATTTGATGTCGCTGAGTGCTCTTTTACTATTTTGCTTAAGATTCTAAGAATATTGAGCATACTTAAACGCAAAATCTGATATCACGTTTTATTGCAAATAATGTCTATTTTATTACATGAGTATAGATTTTTTAAAGATTCAAAATAATGCAAGTTCATGGCTCAAAATCTCAGTGTCGCTGATATATGCCTAACCTCTATAGCAAGGCAGTCATCGTCTATCAAATTTTTGTTAACATTATTTGCCAATACTCAAGAGCTAGCTAGGCCTTACGAAGAAGTGATTATATTATTATTTTGATTTTTTAACAAAAAGTTTCTTTTCAGCTTAAGGAGGCTCAATAATCGTTTGACGTCATCATATTCCCGGCGTCAATACTAGTTCGAATAGTACCGAGTGCGTTTTCGGTCTTCAAACTCCTCTAATTCACTTGTTTCTTGACGGATTTCGACAAGTTTGGTATCGATAGAACCAGGAAATTATCATCTACAATCTGAATGTAATATATATATAGTCAAATGTATCGTTAAATCTTAAAAAATATCCCGTAAGTGAGACACCCTTGCTACTGTCGTAAACGTATTATCTTTATAACGTCATCATCGGTAATTCAACCGTGTGCTGCTTGGCAATAAAAGCAAGTAGAAAAACTAGAGTTCAATGATCAAACAGGATATTTCTTTGAAATTTTAGCAATATGATAGATAAAATATTTCAAGTTTGCTATCTCTTATTATCTTAGGTAATACGATTTTTTCTACAATTTTGTCAGCTATTGTTCTTTGCAGCGAGATGTTATCGAATAAAGTTTCCCTATTAAAAAACTTTGAGCGAGTGAATTTTAGTTTTAACCCTGCTTTGTTCAAAGATATATCCATTTAACAGATAAGTACACGCATTATCGAGAACGAGGGAGGTTAATGACGTCCACATATTGACCTTGAACGTCAAAATGTTTAAAAACGCTTCCGTTTACTTTTTCTATTTCTCTTATTCATATATGTCCGACACCCGGCGATCGTTGTGCTTTAAAAAACCGCCTATTTACATTGTTTACGCTTTTTAGAATATAACTATATCTAGAAATTGTCATCTTCTGTGTTACTTATTTCAGAATCGCCCCCTTCTTTAAACATAATCGAGTACCCTACACCCCCCCCCCTTCTCCTTTAAATCGTTACTATGACAACCAAGTATTTTGAATCAGGATGAACGAAAACATGTCCTTTTTTATAATTCTTTTTGAAGAACATAGTTTGTCGTTGAGAAATATGTAAAAGAAAATAACTTCTGACAAAGACTTCTTATCACTTTGATGACAAATAAGGGTACAGGGTACTTTTTTTTTTTAGATTTTCATTTTGGTAGGGGGTGCACAAAATGTACTTTACGGGAACAGTTTTAGATATTATACTCTTTGAAAGCATTACCTATAGAGAAATAGACATATTTGACTATATCATGGTGAAAATAATCACAAGAATGGTTCTAATGTGAAATTATTATCCCTATATCATGTATCTATCTATCAAAATTCATTGTTTCGCGACAGACCTCGGAATTGGTTTACACATGTATATTCAGAGGACCACTAGTCAATCAAATGAACGATAATATGCAATCTTAATTACAAATATAAATCATCAGACATGAATGTAATGTCAAATAAACAGAATAATTTTTTTTGCTCTGACAAAGAATTCTTGGATTATTGAGCCACCTTAACAATTTTTATTTCAGAAAGGGAAGTTCGGAGTGTCACATATAAGAACCTAACCTACATAACGGATTTTTCTTTGCAAATAGCTACACAAGCTTTTTTAAAGATCATATTGCTCAACATGCGTAATGTTATCAATCATCTATGTAATGCTCCTCTTTCCAAAATATCATGTTAACTATGAAAACATAACCTCCATAACAATACAACCTACATAACGGTCATATTTTTAAAGCTTTATTATAGATCTGGCGATCCAATTTTTATCCAGGTTTTAAGCAGTGAGTAACTAGAAATATTCATGCTCCTCTCAATCCATAAATCGAAGGTTTATCGGGGATGTACAGTACCACTAAAGATGACTTAAGATGTAACTTCCGTAACGATCAAGTTTGCCTTTTTTATTTCTTTTTTTGGCATGTTCGTCGGTAGAGTACGGAATCCAATTAGTACAAGCCAAAAAAAACTAAGAGTCCCCTTCGGCGTTGCCGGTAGGGGACTAAAAAAAAATTCCAGAACAAAAAATATATTTCAGAACAAAAAAAAAAATAAAATAAATAAATAAAATAATAATAATAAATTCGAGAACAACAACAACAAAAAAATGTTTTCCAGAACAAAAAAAAATATTCCAGAACAAACTAATATATTCTAGAACAAAAAAATATATATATTCGTGAACAGAAAAATATATTCGAGAACAGAAAAATATATTAGAGAACAGAAAAATATATTCGAGAACAGAAAAACAAATTTAATGACAGACAAATAAATCAAGAAGAGATAGCCAGTTGCGTATCATAAACACTGAAACTTTCCCGAAACCCAAGGTCACTATTTAAATGTCAATTGTCAAACAGCTCATTACATCTATAAAATAGCATTACGGTAAGAATCAAACGGCTCTCAAGTGCCGTAGAGTCACCCAACTCCTCATGTAGTAAATTTTGGTTGAGTCTGGCTGATTGATGACCTTATCTCTCAACACAGCGCGCATTTTCTGTTTAAAAATACAATGTATGTTTTTATTTGGCCTTTTTTATTCATCATTGAAACGTATTTGTTGGTAGGGCAAGGGGTTACATTCTCTGTCTCCGCGAGTTGTCATTGGAGGGAATATCGATACTTCTTGAGATAAATCAAAGAAACATAATCTACGGAGTTAGGTGAAGCTAAGGTCAGGAGCATTTCTACATGTAGATAAGGATTGTGTGTAGGATGCGTTTTTATGTAAATATATATATATTTTTCAAAGTAAGAGGCTCGAACTCCCCCCCCCCCCCCTGGATATTTTTTTCTACATACTCTAGTGTCAAGAATTATAAAGTTACTAGAATGTTTATTTCTAACTCAGCATCATAAACAGTGCCATTGAATTTCATGTACATATGCCGATGAATCTTCTCTTTCTTTTAGTTACGCCTTTGAAGACTTACTCTGAATGTTCTCTGATATATTTTTCTGTTCTCTGATATATTTTTCTGTTCTCTAATATATTTTTCTGTTCTCGAATTTATTTTTCTGTAGTGGAAAATATTTTTTTGTTCTGGAAAATATTTTTGTTCTCAAATTTTTTTTCTGTTCTCTAATATATTTTTTTGGTTCTCGGATATATTTTTGTGTTCTCGAAAATATGTTATTGGTTTGCACTCATGGACTTCCGTAGTATATGGCCGATCAAGCGTTGAATAATGTTGAGGAAAACATGTTACTTTTGCAATCTTATTTTTAAATAAATTGAGCAGTATATAACCTCCGCAACACTGTTTTAAAAAGTATCAACTATCATTTTCTGAATATCCAACTAATTGAGAGGATAATGCAATACAAGATCCATATTATTTCACTATATAGTGACAGAATTATCTCTTTTAATCAACATATATACTTTTTATTGTATGATATTGTAATAGAGACGTACGAAGTGGATTTCCTACATGTAGGCTAAGCTCAAATATAGGAATATTAGCATTTATATAATTATATAAAATCATTTCAAAACTTATTATGAACTGTTTTCATGCAGCGATGTCAGATATATCTGTCGAAGAAAATGATAAACTAGATAAATTAGAAATTTGACAAAATATATATTGTGCTTTGTAGTAAGGCCATTTCTTTTTTTTATTCTGTTTTGTGTCCTCTTGAAATTGATAAACCTACTAGCCAGCCAGGGAGAAAAAAACAAACAAGCATATAAAACAAAGCTGCAATTTCATAATATGTGAAGTACTACATGTATACGTACCATATGAAATCTGACGGAAACTTGTTTCATTTGAATATTAACAGATTTTAGACAACAAAAGAATAAATGTCTTGAATCATTGAAATACATTTACATTTTTACATGTAATATAAAGAATTAAACAATTTCTCCATAATTTTTGTACAAAGTACATTAAATTTGCAAAGTTTTATCAATAATTTAATTTTGTTTTGTTTTATGACATACATGTATACATGTATATATACACACGTTAACACTGTTTCGAAAATACATAATTCAACTCAAATATCAAGAAGAGTCAACAAGGAAGGTGTTATAATAGAAGATGCTAATGTACGTAAGGAATAAAGATTTACAGCGCCCTCTATATATATATATATATATCATTGCGAGACGGTCATTACCGAAACGAACATGCAGAAAAACACGTCTTTGTCCGTTGGCTGGATCCGCCACTGATTGCCGGTCGACACGTTTGTCATTACCATAAGTATAACGCATGTCTTTACCGAAACACTAAATTTCAACTTTTTTCGTTTTTAAATAATGAATTTGCTCATAATTTTGGCTTTTCCACATGTTAAAAGTAACAGCTTCAAAATTCCGTTGAATGTGTACGTTATTGTCCTGGATTACGTTTCGGTAATGACAAATTTCGGCTTTTGCCAATACCTTATCGGTGAAAGAAAACCTACTTCATAAACTCATTTCCTTGAATGTATACTACTTAGCTCATAGGCGGATCTAGGAATTTTTCAAAGGGGGGGTTGAAGATTGGGGGGGGGGGGGGAGTTGAATGCATACTATCAAAAGCTTCTGTTTCACAATAATACCTTAAAGGGTGCATTATTGACTACACAAAGGTAATCTATATCTGTTTTATTATCTTTTAAAGCAACGGTGTAGCTCTGCCTGAAAAAATGGAGGGACACAACATCCCAAAATTTCTAACAAGCAAAAAGGAAAAAAAAGGGGGGTTGGGAGGAAAAGATTTGAAAAAAAGATGGTGTTCCTTGCACTAATGTTAACATTTCTGCCGCAATACTAAATTTTAAGTATAAGAATAAATGTCTGGCGAGCGGTAGCGAGCCAGGAAATTTTTTTTAGCAAAATTGACTTATCAGAAATACTTTACCCTCTGTCACTAACAAGTACATGTAATAATATTCTATTTGAGTCAAATGTCTTCATGTACGTTGAGAATGGATCAGAAAAGCTGAATTATTCAGAAAGAAATGGCGAGCGGTAGCGAGCCAAAGAAAAATTTTGAAAATTGACCGAAAAATTGTACATTTATGGTACAAAATGTTGCTATTTTAAACAATGTTAATGAAATCATAAAATTTTGCGATTGAAAAGTGGGGGGGGGGGGGGGGGCACAAACATGGCATGTGCCCCCGCTGCCCCCCCCCCCCCCCCCCCCCCCCCCCCCCTTTTCATACGCCCTTGTAAAGTAAACACAATTTCCTATTTAAAACTAAACACGCATCGGAGCAAAGATTATTCTATAAGCCTAAAATCTTCAACATTGTAATATTCAGACTTCAGTCACAAATGTTGTACACCTTGGTGTTGAAAGCTTGTGTAAGTAAGATGGACAGAGATTAAGTCTCTCTCTCTCTCTCTCTCTCTCTCTCTCTCTCTCTCTCTCTTCAATTTTTTTTGGTCGGACCAAAGGGGGGGTTGCAACCCCCCTATCCACCTCGCTAGATCCGCCAATGTAGCTAACAACAAAAAATTACACAATTTCCCCCCAAAAATATATTGATTTGGGACATTTATCTGTAGAATGACCCTAATAAATGATGCACCCCTGCATGATCTTTTTATTCATTTTTTTCAAAAGACACCTAAATATTCCGTTCTGAGATAATAAAAAAAACCCAAAACGAGATTTTCTTTTTTCCCATTTTAAAAAAATCGGGTCGGCTGATCCGTAAACCAACTAATTAAGAAAAGGCGGCCTTAGCTTATGTTATACTTTAGGTCTGACTTTACTTGAACCTTATTTTCCCAATCGTTAGTCAAAGATTAAATTATGGTAAACATACATGACTTTTGTACTAAAATCAACATCTGACCATTATATAGCCAATGCAAATTGAAGGGATTCATTTTTTTCAAAAGACACCTAAATATTCCGTTCTGAGATAATAAAAAAACCCCAAAACGAGATTTTCTTTTTTTTCCCATTTTAAAAAAATCGGGTCGGCTGATCCGTAAACCAACTAATTAAAAAAAAGGCGGCCTTAGCTTATGTTATACTTACGGTCTGACTTTACTTGAACCTTATTTTCCCAATCGTTAGTCAAAGATTAAATTATGGTAAACATACATGACTTTTGTACTAAAATCAACATATGACCATTAGCCAATGCAAATTGAAGGGATCTTTTAAATTTCTAACATTATAATTTCTTTTTTTCAAAAGTCGAAATTTTCTAGAAGATAGTTCCTTTCTCAATATATATAATGTGAAACAGAAGAACGATAACTCTTAAAGGCCTCTACTGTACAAACCGAAAGCGAAATAGACGTTTTCTGAAAACGCGTACTGCGTAGGTAAACCCTGTGTAGCTGTACAGTATAAAGATGAACTAGACTTCGTAAAACCAAAGGTGTGTGATAACAGCACATAGGACTGTAGAAAAAGTAAGTGAACAATTTTAGAATATTAGTTTTCATTACTAGAATTTACACGGGGACCTGTAAAATGCGAAACGAAAAGAAACGAAACGAAATGGAAACGAAACGAAACGAAATGAAAACGAAACGAAATGAAATGGAAACGAAACGAAATTGAACAAAACGAAACGAAATGAAACGAAACAAAATGAAAACGAAACGAAATGAAATGAAACGAAATGGGAAAAAATGAAACGAAATACATGTAAGAAACGAAATTTATATACTTGTTAGTTTTTTTTTTTTTTGGTGGGGTGGGGTGGGGGGTATGGGGGGGGGGGGGGGTTGAAATATCTGTTTTGAAAGTGAGAATGAAAGATCCAGGGGGATCGGATGGTCAGGATACCCTTTTAATATAAATAATAAAGTATGAAAAGGAAATTAGAGTATTAGTGAATATTTTATTTTCAAATCTTTTCAAAGAAAATGGGTAAATCTTAAAGGGATGAAAGGGTGAGGTTTATATATATGAGGCGAAAAATTGTTCGTTTAAGCACAAATACCACAGAGAAGAAAGGAAAAAGAATATCTAGCTATATTCAATATTGAGCCAGTTTGACACTTTTTACAATTTTAAATATGCATTTTTATTTCACCATTATTTCTGGGGAAAGGATTTGAAAATAAGATATTCACTAATAATCTCATTCATTTTCATATTTAATTATCTATATTGAAAGGGTATCCTGACCATCCAATTACCTATGGATCTTTCATTCTCACTTTTAAAACAGATATTTCAACACACCCCCTCCCCCCCCCCCCCAACACACACCTCTCACCCCTCCCCCATATAAAAATTAACCAGTATATAAATTTGGTTTCTTTTTACATGTATATGTATTTCGTTTCATTTTGTTACTATTTCGTTTCATTTCATTTCGTTTTGTTTCATTTCGTTTCGTTTTCATTTCGTTTCATTTCGTTTTGTTCAATTTCATTTCGTTTCTTTTCGTTTCCATTTCGTTTCGTTTTGTTTCGTTTCTTTTCGTTTCGCATTTTACAGGTACCCAATTTACACAACTCCAGTTCTCGTTTTTAGCTCTACTGGTCAAAGACCAGTCGAGCTTATGCGATACCATGTTGTCCGGCGTCCGTCCGTCCGTCTGCCTGTCTGTCTGTTAACATTTTTTTGTGAGCGCAACTCCTCTAAAACCATAAATGATAGAAAGCTAATTTTTTTTTGCATTTAGTTTGGTCAGGCTTTCTACTGTTCCTACTTTTTCCTACTATTTCCTACTTTTCCTACTTTTTTATTTTGATCCTATTTTTTCCTACTTTTTCTTCAAAACCTCCTTTTTCATCTCAAAAGTAAAAAAACTACTTGCTTCACTTATCATCGACATCTGATTCAAAGTTTTAAAAAAATTTCGGGCTTGCTTCGCTCGCCCATTCTGTATATTATACATGAAAAATCAATCTGTCCTTATTTCTCTCTGTGATTTCCTCAAAGATCATGAACATTACCAGTCTACAATCTTTGCTTACTGTGATTTATGTGTCATACTTACTGAAAATTGTCGCTAAAAACGATGGAAAATTTCCTACTTTTCCCCTATTAATTCCTACTTTTTCCTATTTTTCTCCTACTTTTTTTCATTGACTACTCCTACCTTTTTCCTACTTTTTCATCAAGGTAGAGTAGAAAGCCTGTTTGGTCAATGGTATAGTTGTGCACCTGATATTTTGTTTGAGCCTCTGACCCCCAGGGTCATCGAAAATTGGTGTGGTCATTTTCCCCTATATATGTCTATGTAATCTAGTGAACACCAATGCTCAGAAAGTATAATTGATAGAGAAATAATTCTTTTTGCAATATAAACAGTCTCTGGTCCAGTTGTGCATCTGATATTTTGTTTGAGCCTCTGACCCCCAGGGTCTTCGAAAATGGCTGTGGTCATTTTCTCCTATATATGTCTATGTAATCTAGTGAACAACAATGCTCAGAAAGTATAATTGATAGAGAAATAATTCTTTTTGCAATATAATCAGTCTCTGGTCCAGTTTTGCACCTGATATTTTGTTTGAGCCTCTGACCCCCAGGGTCTTTGAAAATGGGTGTGGTCATTTTCTCCTATATATGTCTATGTAATCTAGTGAACACCAATTCTCAGAATGTATAATTGATAGAGAAATAATTCTTTTTGCAATATAATCAGTCTCTGGTCCAGTTGTGCACCTGATATTTTGTTTGAGCCTCTGACCCCCAGGGTCCTCGAAAATAGGTGTGGTCATTTCCTCCTTTATGAGTCTATGTAATCTTGTGAACACCAATCCTCAGAAACTGTAATTGATAGAGAAACTAGAAAGGTTTCTTGTTGCGGTTGCAACAAGAGTGTCTTCCTCCTATACAATTTTTGGTTTGGAAATATGAAGGACGTCACATTACATGTATTTATATTATATATTTAAGTTTTCAAATAGCAGTAACATTAAATTTTCAAACCGATAATTGTTGGTAAGCAACCATTTGATTTGGGGGGGGGGGAGGAATTCTATTGCCAGCTGGTAAAATTTTTTCAGCAATTTTCTGAGCAGGCCATTTTTTTCAGCCATTACCAGAGTCGGAGAAAAAATTTCGCCGGTTCTTCGGGCCGGATTTAAACAAATTGTCAAATGTTGTGAATGCCTGTGTAAGTTAAACTCCCCGCTGTTACAGAGTATGAGTTAATAACCGTTCCTTCAGATGTCTCTTTGCAATTAGCGAATTTCAGACAGATTGTATGATGTTTAAATAGAACCTTTTCTAGATTTTTGTGCCTATGCGTATTAGGTCTCTGGTAGATACAGCTATGTGAACAGTTTGTATTTATATTAATTAATTTTTTGACTTTAAATTGTCTGGCACAAAGGGCCAGCAAAAATTTCCATATCATGTAATGTATCCTTACTTTTGCATGGTCCGGGGAAAAAAAAATTGCCGGCCCTTTGGGCCGGAATATTTTTTTTCAGCATTTTTCAGAGCCGGGATTTTTTTTTTTTTTTTTGCAAATTCTTCCTGCCCCCTTCCCCCATAAAAAAAGGCGAGCTCGTAGCTGTAGAACCAATTTTCTTGAGAAGAGAAATGGTAATAACAAGTTACGTTCAATATATATATATAAATACCATGAGGTTCTCGCTGTGCAGGTTCAAATTTGGAACCCCCTCTTCCCTTTTTTCAAAGTTTATTTTGAATTTCCATCATGGCGACATCGTTCAATATAAACAGAACTGTTTTCGAAAAACGAGGGGAGGGAAGAATGTTGGAGAAATTGTTCATCAATTTGTAAATAAACCAACCGAAAATTATGTTCGAACGTTTGCTAGAATTAGAAATTAAACTTGATGTTCAAAATATAGTTATTGAAGTTTAGAAACAGGTTTGTAGGTTAGAAATCGGAATCAAACTACCACTTTTTGTGTGTAAATTCTGGTTTGTAGCTGATCTCTTCTAAATTAATCAACTGTTTTAAAATCAAATTGTGTATATCGAAATGTATTTATGAAATGCATATTCATCATTGCCGTGAAATCGGAATTTGAAAATCTCAACACTGCTTTTCTCGAGTCGGACTCGGACTACCAATTTTAGTGTGCGCCCGATCTGTTGGCGTGAAGGTGTATCGAAATACCCAACTCAAAATTTCGATGCTCATATCTTTTCAACAGTAAGAGATAGGAAAAATCAGAAAGACTAAATAAGACAGATATATGGATAAAAAATAATAATATTGAAATTTTTAGGAAACTTCATAAGCTTAATTTTTGTTTACTATTATAAGCAAAAAAGTGTCTTCCTCCTATGAACTTCTGAATTTGGAAATATGAAGGACGGTGAAGGACGTCATCGTAATAAATCGTTACAGTGTGCATCTAGCATTTCATATCTTGCATGGCTGTCGACTTTCAAAAAGAATGGAAATTGTAGATAGCAAAATACGAGATATTTAAGCTTACAAATAGCAAAACATGAAATTTTCGGTCCTTTTGAGTAATACGACGCTCCCGTCAAATATTTGAATCTACTAAAAAAACATGATAAAAAAAAATAACAGAGACCAAAAATAAAAAAGACCAATCTAGCTTTTACTCCAAACGTAACGTTGGAGAACTTTCATTGTCCTAGCTTACAGGGTTCTTGAGAAATCGCTGATCCAATTTTCCACGGTTACGAAAACAATAGGTCTTCCGACGGAAGTCGGAAGACCTAATAATTCTTTTTGTAATATAATCAGTCTCTGGTCCAGTTGTGCACCTGATGTTTTGTTTGAGCCTCTGACCCCCAGGGTCTTCGAAAATGGGTGTGGTCATTTTCTCCTATATGAGTCTATGTAATCTAGTGAACACCAATTCTCAGAAACTGTAATTGATTCAATAATTATTGATAGAGAAATAATTCTTTTTGCAATATAATCAGTCACTGGTCTAGTTGTGCACCTGATATTTTCTTTGAGCCTCTGATCCCAGGGTCTTCACATATTACTTTTGAATGCTAAGTGATAGGGCTTTGATATTTCATATGTGTATTCCTTGTGACAAGACCTTTCCATGGATACCAAAATTTTTGACCTTGTGACCTTGACCTTTGAGTTCGACCTACTTATTAAAAACTTCAACCTTGACCATAACTTTTGAATGGAAAGTGATAGGGCTTTGATATATCACATGTGTATTCCTTGTGACAAGACCTTTGCATGGATACCAAAATTTTTGACCTTGACCTTTGAGTTCGACCTACTTTTCAAAAAACTATAACCTTGTCCATAACTTTTTAATGGAAAATGATAGGGCTTTCACATTTCACATGTGTATTCCTTGTGATGAGACCTTTCTGTTGGTAATAACATTCTGACCTTGTGACCTTGTCCATGGAGGTTGACCCACATTTAAAAACTTCAACCTCGACCATAAGTTTTTGATGGTAATTTAAATCATAGGTCATAAATATTTCACATGTGCATACCTTTTCATAAGCCCTGTTCCTTGGAAACAAAACACAAGTTTGGACCTTTTGACCTTTTCTTGTAGTTAATCTTTCATATTTAGAATGTTGATAATATATGAGATATATTATTAAAACTTAAGAATGGGAGGATGTCTGTAAGCATTTCTTTAAGGACAAACACCCAAAAGCGGGGGACCACAATTCCTTGAATTTGATTTTTTTTGCAGAAGTGAGCATATATATCGCTCAAATTTTATGCCTGCGGTATGCAATGATTGACAGGTCTTCGGGAATAGATACGAAACTACCACAGGGAGCGTTCATTAATTCAAAGAAGAAAATGTGGATATGGAGATATTTCCAATTTGATATGAAGATATCACTATACTAAACTTTTAAATGATATCACCAATTCATTATGGTAATATCACCATATTCAATTGGTGATACCTCCCATTTGATATGATGGTAACTTAAAGGAATTGGAGATATTTCTATATCATTTAATTTTCATCGTCATTTTCAAGAAACGAAGATTCTTATTGGCTAAGAAGTTTTGTTGATACATCGATCAACACAATTTTTCACAGAAGTCTATTTATAGCACTTTTTTTAAAATCGGGGGTTCCCTCAAACAGGAATGAACTTGTTGCTGAAAATTCAATTTGTAGATGTTTGCTTATCATTTCAGGGTTTCTTTTCTACTTATCACTTATACTCAAAAATTAACTGTGCATGTAGAATTTGCTCAAACTGGTCCTTTTTCCAAAGATATAGAGAGACGATCGTACACTATTTGAATCATGGTGGCTGTCATAACTTGTTTTGGAAGACCTATCACTGTGAAACCCTCAGACTTAAGAAATATAGTGCGGTGATTGATCCTTTTCAGATCCAAGAAAACAGTCTGTTTTCCACAAATGGATGATAATTAAATTTCTTGATAAGAAATGAAATCAATCTTACTTAGCAAATTTCATGAAATTTTCAGTTTTACAGACTTTTCTTGGCTGTTGTTATAGATCTTAAACTGGTTTTTGGTATGTGAATACATTGTAGTGTGATACAGATTTACAAATTTAAGGACACCATTTCATGAATTTTTTTTCCAGATCTTTTTCGTTACTGGAGCATGTGCAGATAATTAACTGATTTCTGTGTGGGCATTAATCCTTTGATGCACGTACAGGTCAAGTTTAAATTTATGTTTAATTGAAGCATTCTAAGCAGAGTTATAGGACATAGAATTATGCACGTAGGGGACTTATATCGCTCAGCGATCAAAGATTTATATGAATGAAAATGAAGTAATTCATTTGAATTACTTTCAAAAATGATCATCTTTTCCTGTCACCACTTCATTCTTGATACTGTAAACATGGTAAAGGAACTATTACATGTAGCATAATGTTGAAGACTTGGTAGTACACATTTTTTTCAGGCAGAACTCCCAGCTAGGAATAGAACAACTACTCGCCATATCAGTTGATTTCTTCCATCATGAGTGGTAGACCTCCAAATCCAAACTCTCATCGAGGTAATTATAGAGGAGGGCCAAGACACCCAGGGCCCAGACACCAAGGGCCAAGACACCCAGGGCCCAGACACCAAGGGCCCAGACACCCAGGGCCAAGACACCCAGGGCAAGGCCAAAACTGGCAAGGTATGTATTATTTGGATTATATATAATGTTTATTATTTGTCCCCTAGATTATTTTAGCATGGATGTGAAATGTTAAATTGAATACCGGAGGATTGAAAAATTATGAAAAAAAGATGAAAAAATATATACACATACATGACCTATGCATATCATTTTTGGCCGGATTGCAAAGCAATTCAGGTCTATAGATTGACGATGTCCGTCCGTCCGTCTGCCGTCAACATTTTGGTTAAAGTTTCTGGTTATGGAAAAATCTAAGGAACTATAAGCATTAGAAACTTTATATTATACATGAAGCTTACCCATGACAAGACCTTTCAATTTATGCCGTAACATTTGACCTAGTGACCTTGACCTTGGACTTTGACCTAGTTAAAGATTTTGGTTAAAGTTTATGGTTGAGGCAAAATCTAAGTAACTATATGCAGTAGAAACTTTATATTATACATGAAGCTTGCCCATGACAAGACCTTTCAATTTATGCCATAACATTTGACCTAGTGACCTTGACCTTGGACTTTGACCTCGTTAAAGATTTTGGTTAAAGTTTCTGGTTGAGGCAAAATCTAAGTAACTATATGCAGTAGAAACTTTATATTATACATGAAGCTTGCCCATGACAAGACCTTTCAATTTATGCCGTAACATTTGACCTAGTGACCTTGACCCTGGACTTTGACCTAGTTAAAGATTTTGGTTAAAGTTTCTGGTTGAGGCAAAATCTAAGTAACTATATGCAGTAGAAATTTTATATTATACATGAAGCTTGCCCATGACAAGACCTTTCAATTTATGCCTTAACATTTGCCCTAGTGACCCTGACCTTGGACTTTGACCTACTCAAAGATTTTGGTTAAAGTTCCTGGTTTAAGAAAAATCTATGGTACTGTATGCAGTAGAAACTTTATATTATTAATGAAGCTTGCCCATGACAAGACCTTTCAATTTATGCTGTAACATTTGACCTAGTGACCTTGACCTTGGACTTTGACCTAAATAAGTATTTTGGTTAAAGTTCCTGGTTTAAGCAAAATCTATGGAACTGTATGCAGTAGAAACTTTATTTTATACATGTAGATTGCCTCTGACAAAACCTTTCAATTTATGCTGTATTATTTGACCTATTGACCTTGACCCAGTTAGTGACAAAAACTTACTTTGCAATCCGGCCATACCATCTTTAGCGGTGTTTTATTATTATTATTTCTGAAATAAACAAACTGTTGACATGCTTAACTTTAAGCAATTCATTCTTGATTATGAAGATGCCCCACCTCAACATTCAGGCTGGAATCAGTCTTACGGCCCTGATGGACAATACCAGGGCTATGGTCCAGGTGGACCACAAGGATCATACACTCAGTATGGTTCTCAAGGGCAAAATCAGGCCCCAGGAATTATGGGTCAGGGACCACCAGGTAAGACATTATAATTGATGATCATCAATAAAATGTCTTGCACCTGTCCACTTGTAGTGTAACTTTAACATGCTTATTGATCAAAGCATTTGAACACTATATCAGTATATAAAAAAGCTTCTTTGACACTTTTGTTGATTGGGCCATGTGTAGCTATGGATGGTTATTGCATACTTACAGATATATCTATGTATAGTGTTTGGTCATTTCAATTTGTCATTGTTAGTCCTAGCAATATACCACTATATACCACTGGCTTTCAACTAAATAACTGCATTCAATCTTTTACAGTGATTCATTTTGAAAATTGTTTGATTGCGTACCTCAGTCCAAGAGAATACTGAAAACAGTAATACATGTATTACTGAAAATAATAATATAACTGAAATTGGAGTTATCTTCCTTGGAAATTTATCTCTTTATATTACTGTAAGCAGTAATACTATTTAGATAGTCAGTTCGCTCTTATACCAGTGGATTCGGGGAGAAATGGGGGTGATAAGGAGTTGTAACTCATTCAAATGTTCACTGAAAAAAATTGTTTGAAACATCAGGAAAATTTTTTTCCTCAGGATATTTGAAGAAAATGTGATATCAGAAAGAAGAAAAAGTAAAAAATAGGTTCCAAATGGACATTGTTTTATTTTTTCAGTAGAGGAATTGGTACATATTTATTGAATTTGATGTTGAATGAAAGAATTGTGTGATAAAAGCTGAGCTTGTAGCTTTAAAATGTTGCTTTGTCTATATTACAGAAAGATGTAATATAAGATGGTAACATTACTGTTTTCAATAATATTAGGGATTATTGTTAACAGTAATATTACAGTTTTAAGTAATATTACTATTTTTAGTATTTTCCTGGACTGTACCTGTTCAGCAGAAATGAATGGGTCATAACTCAAATTCAATGGGTCAGATTTGTAACTATACATGACCTCTCTGCCTGACTTTCTTAAACATGTGTACTTCTTTGTTAAATATTGAAAGCAAGTTATTGATAGGTTTCAAACACTCTAACCCATCCGCTTTGGTAATGAATGTATTTTTCCAGCAATTCTTTGATCTAGCAAGTTTGAGAAATACCCAGTATAAACCTTCGCATAGTCAATTTCAAACTTTTGACGTTACTAGTACATGAATATAATACCTGAAGTCGCAAGAAATTGACCAATTCTTTTCAATTATACTGTTGAATAAAAGTTAAATGTAGGTGACTGCCAAAAGGACATAAAAGGCTGATTGCCAAAAGGACATAAAAGGCTGACTGCCTAACACAAGGGCATAAAAGGCTGATTGCCAAACGGACATAGAAGACTGACTGCAAAAAGGATGTAAAAGACTGACTGCCTTACAAAAGGACATAAAAGACTGACTGCCAAAAGGACATAAAAGACTGACAGCCAAACAAAAGGATATTAAAGGCTGACTGCCAAGAGGACATAAAAGACTGACTGCCAAAAGGACATAAAAGACTGACTGTCAAAAGGATAATTATAAAAGACTGACTGCCGAAAGGACATAAAAGACTGACTGCCAAAAGGACATTAAAGACCGACTGCTGAAAGGACATGAAAGGCTGACTACCAAAAGGACATGAAAGGCTGACTACCAAAAGGACATAAAAGGCTGACAACCAAAAGGACATAAAAGACTGACTGCCAAAAGGACATAAATGACCGACTGCTAAAAGGACATAAAAGACTGACAGCCAAACAAAAGGATATTAAAGGCTGACTGCCAAGAGGACATAAAAGACTGACTGCCAAAAGGACATAAAAGACTGACTGTCAAAAGGATAATTATAAAAGACTGACTGCCGAAAGGACATAAAAGACTGACTGCCAAAAGGACATAAAAGACTGACTGCCAAAAGGACATTAAAGACCGACTGCTGAAAGGACATGAAAGGCTGACTACCAAAAGGACATAAAAGGCTGACTACCAAAAGGACATAAAAGGCTGTCAACCAAAAGGACATAAAAGACTGACTGCCAAAAGGACAGAAATGACTGACTGCTAAAAGGACATAAAAGGCTGACTGCCAAAAGGACATAAAAGGCTGACTACCAAAAGGACATAAAAGACTGACTGCCAAAAGGACATAAAAGACCGACTGCTAAGAGGACAGGAAAGGCTGACTACCAAAAGGACATAAAAGACTGACTACCAAAAAGACAGAAAAGGCTGATTGCCGAAAGGACATAAAAGACTGACTGCCAAAAGGACATAAAAGACTGACTGCCAAAAGGACATAAAAGACTGACTGCCAAAAGGACATTAAAGACCGACTGCTAAAAGGACATGAAAGGCTGACTACCAAAAGTACATAAAAGGCTGACTACCAAAAGGACATAAAAGGTTAACTACCAAAAGGACATAAAAGACTGGCTGCCAAAAGGACATAAAAGACCGACTGCTAAAAGGACAGGAAAGGCTGACTACCAAAAGGACATAAAAGACTGAATACCAAAAGGACATAAAAGGCTGATTGCCAAAAGGACATAAAAGACCGACTGCTAAAAGGACATGCAAAACTGACTACCAAAAGGACATAAAAGACTGACTACCAAAAGGACATAAAAGGCTGATTGCTAAAAGGACGTAAAAGGCTGACTGTCAAAAGAACATTAAAGGCTGACTCCCAAAAGGACATAAAACATGATAAGGCTGACTACCAAAAGGACATAAAAAGCTTATAAAAGGCTGAGTGCAAAAATGGCATAAAAGGTTGGCTCTACAGAAACATGCCATAACAGCTGTAAACTGAACTGTGGGTGACCTTGATTTTAATTTGCCATTTTACATAGAAAATGACAATTTCAGAAAACAAATTGTGCTGTATACCAGTTAATATAGAATAAATGTCATAATTTGTCTTTTGTTACACAGTTACTTGTATTTGTAGCATATTGGAGATGCATTTATTTGTAATGGGCTAACATTCATTATATGTATGATAAATGCACTTGCTTTGTGCTGCATACACGTTATATAATACAAATTAACATGATTTAGACATTCATTCTAGGATATGAAATGCCATTAAATTGATCATAGTCCAATTGACAAGGTTGAAGTTTCATCCACTTCCTCACGTGTTCACTTGTACATGTTGTACATTATGTACAAGGATATAATTGTTTTACATATTCACTACAACATTTACAAGTATATGTAGTGCTGGTAGCGTAGTGGTTAGCGCGGTGGACTACAAATCCATAGGTCGTGGGTTCGAATCTCACCGTCGCCGATCTCTGCAAAACCATTGTAACCTTGGGCAAGTTGCTTTACACTACGTTGCACTCTCTCCACCCAGGAGTAAACTGGGTACCTGGCACATGAGACGAGCTTGTAATGTGAATGAAAAAGCATTAGCGCCTTAACGGCAGCTCTGCTTGTATACTCCTAAGGGAGTTGAGATTGCACTGGATTGTACAGGTCTCGTCAGGGAGGTAATTGTGGAAGTCGCGTGAGGCTTAGGCGAACGAGACTATAAACCCTACCTTTACCTTTACCTTTACCTTTATACAATATTAAATACAGTTCAGGCATCATGGTCATGATATCCTTTTTATATGATTATGTGATACATATTAACTGTAGTGTAAAACGATTAGCAGGAAGTCATCTTGTCTGACTTATATGATTAATTTCTTTAGTTTGTAATATTAATGATTCATTTATTTATTATACGCCCGTCATTTGACGGGTCGTATTATGGTATGGCGAAGTCCGTCCGTCTGTCTGTCCGTCCGCCTATGGAACGCAATAACTTGATTATACGTCAACGGATTTTCACGAAATTTATACATTATGATTGGACTGTGGAGAGGAAGCCGCCTTTCGATTTTCAGGTTAATCCGATTTATCGTTACAGAGTTATGGGACTTAGATTTTTAAAATACAGTGAAAATATACTAAAATAGTTAAAAATTATTTAAAAATCCATTTCTGGTCGAAATGTTTTGAAATTTGGTATACTTCAAGTAGAAAGGATGTTCTTTGACATATGTAACGAGTTTTTAATTTTTTTGTCGCATAATCGAGATATTGTGTGTAATGGGAAGGGGGGGTGGGTTATATGCACATACATGTTAAGCTCAGGGCAAAATATAGGCGCATGGAACGCAATAACTTGAATATGCGTCAACAGATTTTCATGATATTCATACATCATGTTTTGACTGTGGAGAGGAAGCCGCCTTTCGATTTTCAGGTTCATTCGATATGTCGTTACAGAGTTATGGGACTTAGATATTTTAAAATACAGTGAAAATATACTAAAATAGTTAAAAATTATTTAAAAATCTATTTTTGATCGAAATGTTTTGAAATTTGGTATACTTCAAGTAGTAAGGATGTTCTTTGACATATGTAACGGGTTTTTAATTTTTTTGTCGCAAAATCGAGATATTTGTAATGGGAAGGGGGGTGGGGTATATGCACATACATGTTATTATATATATATAATAAGCTAAGGGCAAAATATAGGCGCATGGAACGCAATAACTTGAATATGCGTCAACAGATTTTCATGATATTCATACATTATGTTTGGATTGTGGAGAGGAAGCCGCCTTTCGATTTTCAGGTTCATTCGATTTGTTGTTACAGAGTTATGGGACTTAGATATTTTAAAATACATTGAAAATATACTAAAATAGTTAAAAATTATTTAAAAATCTATTTTTGATCGAAATGTTTTGAAATTTTGTATACTTAAGGTAGAAAGGATGCTCTTTGACATATGTAACGGGTTTTTAATTTTTTGGTCGCATAACTGAGATATTTGTAATTGGAAGGGGGGGGGGGGGTTATATACACAAACATTTTAAGCTAAGGGCAAAATATAGGCGCATGGAACACAATAACTTGAATATGCGTCAACGGATTTACATGATATTTCTACATTGTGATCAGACTTTGAAGAAGAAGCCGCCTTTGGATTTTCAGGTTCATCGGATTTCTCGTTACGGAGTTATGGGACTTAGATATTTTAGATACAATGTAAAATTTACTAAAATAGTTAAAAATTCTTTAAAAATGTATTTCTGGTCAAAATGTTTTGAAATTTTGTATACTTCAAGTAGAAAGGATGTTCTTTCACATAATAGATTCTTAAATTTTTTGTCACATTATCCAAAAATTATGTGTAATTGGGGGGGGGGGGGGGGGTTATATGCACATACATGTTAAGCTTAGGGCAAAATATAGGTGCATGGAACGCAATAACTTGAATATGCGTCAACGGATTTACATGATATTTGTACATTGTGATCAGACTTTGAAGAGGAAGCCGCCTTTTGACTTTCAGGTTCATCCGATTTGTCCTTATAGAGTTATGGGACTTAGATATTTTGGTGTTGTGAAAAAAATCCCAACGGGCGTATCTTGCTGCGTGAGCGTAGGCTTTATTATTCCATCGTACTACAATATTTCTAAGGACAGACTCCTATATTCTCTCATACCCGCGTATATGTTACAGAGTAGGCCCATGAAATACAGCCATGTCAGCTACTTCTGTATCACATATCACTTGACAGCTGTATCATATATCACGTGACGCTATTGTTTCGATTGCTTACGCTATTGTGACGTCATGATTTCAGCCCACAAAACAAAAAAGCTAGCGGCGACGTTGCAATAAAACATCCATTTTAAGATCGTTTTTCAAGGTACTCTTGCATTTTATTTTGGAAAGTCTAATATTCGTAGTTTATTCTTCATGTTCTTATAGAATAAACCATTTTCGGGGGCGCTGAATTCGAATATCGCAAAATTTTCGCGAATAGATTAACTTGACATTTTTCAAATTTTGTCCCTTTTCTTTCAGTTTTGTTTTTGATCCTTAGATATGAGAGAAAAATACTTTTTCATGTTCTTCTATGAAAGATACATCATTTCCACCCTCGGGGTCTCAAAATTTTGCAAAACCCTCGGCAAGCCTTGGGATTTACATGATTTTGAGACCTTTCGGGTGGAACCGATGTATCTTTCATAGAAGACCACAAAAGAGTCTTATAATGTTAACATTATTTCAGGGTCAGAGCATTACCATGGAGCCCCACCTGGATCTGCCTACAGCCAGTATGGAGGTAATTACCCACCTCCTTCCCCCACCCACCATCAACCTCCTCCTACATATAGAGGTTACCTTCCCCCAACACCACTATACAACAGGCAGAACCCTCAAGTGACAACCTCAGGTATAAACTACAGAATATCAGTGGAATCACAGGTGTATCATGCATTCTGACATTAAAAGATGCAGTTTGTTCATCATTTAACAAGATAAAGACTTGAGTTTAGAAAATTTCGAATTTCATCAGATATAATAGATAATAGCTCCATTATACAACAGGCAGAATCCATAAGGGGCAACCTAAATATGTTTTAAGGTTACTCACAGAATAATGGTGTAATAACAGGTGTAAATTACTCAGATCAACAGATGAATACAACTCTATTAAAATACAATGTGTCCGTCGCTCATCAAAGAAAAGACATTTTACATATAAAATTTGTATTCAAAAAAGGTACTTTATACATTTCTGAGCGAGATAGCACAATTATTTCAGTCATTAGCTTCCGGGATTCTGTATTTTGAGGAATTTTAGCTCTGAGCACTGCTCACTTTAAACATTAAATCTATTGACTTACCATATACTAGTAGTCTAGTATATCAGCCATTTACCTTGTTTACCTGTATAAAATCTATAGATCAGGATTTAAACATTTTGCAACTCCTCAATGACCTTTTTGCACATGATTATCATTTAGAAATTTTTAACTCTGAATTGTTAAAGTAAATTTTAGGATTCTAATTTCTATGTAATCATTTTAAGAAGATTGATAAAAGAAATAAAAGCATATTTGACCTTGCTGTGTTTGTGCAAGTTTGATCAATCTTTTTCCTTTTCCCTTCTGTTGTCAATTTTTTCCCATTCAGGTTTTGATTTACTACTGCTATTCAAGCCTATCAAAAGATGTTGTCCTTTCAGATGACCTTGACATTGGATAAGCATGTATTGTATCATTTGCATGAAAATATTAAGAATATTATTATAACTTTAATTAAAATAAAGTATGTATGATTTTATCAACATGATCAATTTAAATAATTTTTTTCAAGTGATTAATACCATATATTTTGTTTCCCCAGCACCTCAGGTTCGGACATACAGCAATTCTCCAGTGATGGCACTTAATAATATGAACAGGGATGTAGTGTATACGTTCCTTAATGAGTCATCTCCCTTCCAAGTGCTGGTATGCTTTGGGGGCCAGGAGTTTAAGGGCGTGGCCACAACAAAGAAAGCTGCCAAGGAAGAGGCTGCTAAACAGGCCATGTCACAATACTATGACATGCATTACGTACCAGGTAAGGGGCGTAGGGAAATTTGTATGTGTTATACTCAGTATCATTCAGGCCTCAGGGGTATATCAACAGAGAAGAAAATTATTTATTTACTGCCATATCTTTTGTTTAAGGCATGTGTCATTCAAGTCCCCATGAAAATGTACTGTCAGTTCCCTTCATTGCTGAGGTTGTGCGGTCTCGTCAAACTTCATGGTCTCAGATTTTTTTATATTTTTAAAAACAAGTGGAAGTAAAGTATTTTACCAGTAAAACCTTAAAATGACCAATGACACACACAGGCCCGTTCAATGGTCTAGATGATCTACATATTAGTTTCTTTCAGAAGTGTGAAAGGTACATGTATGTACAACATGTATAATGTATCAGAAATTATTGAAGAAGAATTTTGAATTAAATACCATAATTTTACAGTTCTTCCAATAGGGGAAAAACCACAGTGCATTTGGAATGAATATATCAAGGTCTTTAAATTTTGATACATGTAGGTCAATGTCCATGAAAATTAACTAAGCTTGACATCTTGGAATCTCTGGTGGGTTGTTAAAAAGTAACTTACATAATAGTAAAATTTGTCTACTGGCTTGTTAAAATTAAAATTTTTTTTTCATGAAGAGTTAGACTCAGTTCCATATATAAACTTATCTTGACAGGAATGCATTCGTTCTTTAATGGAAGATAATCAGTATGACTCGTGTCAATTTCTATATTAAGATACTTCTCATAGATACCTTGAACTTAAAAATTAGACGACTGAATGTAAGATCTTTTAATTTTCAGATGAAATATCAGTTCTGTTTTTTCTTTTCTTTACAGTCACCATTCAGTATTTTACAAATTTTAGAATTTGAAAACAAGGTTATTTGTGTTTGTTACTTTTTTTGACAGCAAGTTTTTGGAACATTCAATATTTAGGCTTTTAAAATATGCATTTAACAGTTTTAAGGATTTCAGTTTAATCTTAAATGTTCTTCGGATTTTCTTATGAAAAAAAGGGTGTACATAAGCAAAAATTTAATTTATTTTTTTAGCTCACCTGAGCGAAGCTCAAGTGAGCTATTGTCATAGCGCGGCATCTGTCATCCGTTGTCTATGGTTAACTTTTTAACATTTTCTACTTCTCCTCTGAAACCGCTGCACAGAATTTTACGAAACTTCACAGGAAGCAAGTACTAAATGTCCTCTACCAATTTTGTGTTTTTTGAGCCAATCGGAAATCCAAGATGGCTGCCACAGGCTCTGATTGGCTGACACATCTTCAACTTCTCTTCTGAAACCGCTGCACAGAATGTCACAAAACTTCACAGGAAGCAAGTACTCAATGCCTTCTACCAAGTTTGTGTTTTTCGAGTTGATCAGAAATCAAAGATGGCCGCCACAGGCTCTGATTGGCTGAAACATTTTCAACTTCTCCTCTGAAACTGCTGCACAGAATCTCTCGAAACTTCACAGGAAACAAGAACTCAGTGGCCTCTATCAAATTTGTGTTTTTCGAGCCGATCGGAAATCCAAGATGGCCACCACAGGCTCAGATTGGCTGACACATTTTCGACTTCTCTGAAACCGCTGCACAGAATCTCTCGAAATTTCACAGGAAACAAGAACTCAATGCCCTCTACTAAGTTTGTGTTTTTTATGAGATGATTGGAAATCCAAGATGGTTGCCACAGAATCTGATTGGCTGACGCTTTTTTTTACTTCTCCTCTGAAACCTCTGCATAGAATCTCTCGAAACTTCACAGGATGCAAGAACTCGATGCCCTCTACCAAGTTTTGTCTTTCGAGCCAATCGGAAATCCAAGATGGCCGCCACAGGCTCTGATTGGCTGACACATTTTTGACTTCTCCTCTTAAACCGCTGCACAGAATTTCAATAAACTTCACAGGAAGCAAATACTCAATGCCCTCTACCAAGTTTGTGTTTTTCGAGCCAATGGGAAATCCAAGATGGCTGCCACTAGCTCTGATAGGCTGACACATTTTTGACTTCTCCTCTGAAACCGCAGTACAGAATCTCTCGAAACTTGAAAGGATGCAAGAACCCAATGCCTTCTACCAAGTTTTTGTTTTGCGAGCCAGTCAGAAATTTATGATGGCTGCCATAGGCTTTGATTGGCAGGTGCATTTTCGACTTCTCTGAAACTGCTGCACAGAATCTCTCAAAACTTAACAGGAAGCAAGAACTTTTATCCTCTACCAAGTTTGTGCTTTTCGAGCCGATCAGAAATCCAGATGGCCACCACAGGCTCAAATTGGCTGACACATTTTCAAGTTTATTTCTGAAAATGCTGCACAGAATTTCACAAACTTCAACACATTTTCAACTGCTCCTCTGAAACAGCTGCACAGAATTTCACTGAACTTCACAGGAAGCAAGTACTCATTGCCAGTCTACCAAGTTTGAATTTTTTGGAGCCAATCGGAAATCCAAGATTGCTTCCACAGGCTCTGATTGGCTGACACATTTTTGACTTCTCAAGAAATTCTGCTGCTCAGAATTTCTTGAAACTTCACAGGAAGCAAGTACTCATTGCCCTCTACCAAGTTTGTGTTTTTCGAGCCGATCGAAAATCCATGATGTCCTCCATGGGCTCTATTTGGATGACACATTTTAGCTCACCTCGACGAAGTGCTTATGCTATACCCCCGCGCGTCCGTGTCCGCGTCCGTGTCCGCGTCTGGTTAAGAAGTTTGGGGTAGCTCAGTATTTGGCAAAGTACAGTACAAAGCTACAGTAACCAAACTTGCACAAGTGATTATTCTTTGGATGCTGAGATGAACCCATGCATCGGATGCTGCATCTGACCTACATTTTCCGCTTGAGTGACTTGGTTAAGAAGTTTGGGGTAGCTCAGTATCTGACAAAGTACTGATGCTTCAGTAACCAAACTTGCACAAGTGATTCATCTTTGGATCCCGAGATGGACTCATGCATCGGATGCTGCATCTGACCTACATTTTCCGCTTGAGTGACTTGGTTAAGAAGTTTGGGGTAGCTCAGTATCTGACAATGTACTAATGCTACAGTAACCAAACTTGCACAAGTGATTCATCTTTGGATGCCGAGATGGACCCATGCATCAGATGCAGCATCTGACCTACTTTTTCCACTTGAGTGATTTTACTTTTAAAAGCCAATATTGAGCAAAGTATAAGTGCCACATGTACCAAACTTGCATATTGGATGTATCTTTTATCAAACTTTCATAAAATGCATATGACTTTTTCCACTTGAATGATTTTGCCTTTAAAAGCCAATATACATGTACTAAGAAATATGATTGAATTGAATTTGGCTGCCACGAGGTGAGCTTCGTAATCTGTGATTACCTATGTTTGACTTATCCTCTTGAACTACTGCACAGAATGTCACCAAACTGTTCAGGAAGTAAGTACACATTGTCCTCCACAAAGCTTCACTAAAAGCTATTTCCTTCAGGTCTTAAACTGACTTTGATTGAAAACATAAATACAGTCTCCTCAGGTGAGCGATGTGGCCCCTTGGGCCTCTTGTTAGTATTAAAGTTTAAAAGGTGCGAGCGAGAGAAATAATTTTTCTTAATTTAGGGATTACCCCAGGTTTACATTTCCAATGTTTTCCGCAATCAAAAAGGAATATCCATAGGAATCTGGTGACTAGGAAGCTTTGTATATAGCAGTACGAAAATGATTTTCAATTTTGAGCCAGAAATTTAAGGGGGCAGGCGATGCAGCCAATTTACTTTTATAATATTATTTTTTGAATTTTGAAAAATATAGTGCGGGAATTCGAAGAACATGGTATGGCCTAAGTAAGACATTTTTTTTTCAATGCCATTTAAAATTGGTTTGAAAATATTTACAAGGTGCAGAATTATAATTATCAATAACTTTAAGATCTTTTGGCTAATATATAAGTGTAAATATTTAATTTAAGGTGAAGTGATACATGTGTTGAAATGATTAAATTATATATAAATGTGTGGCTTGCTTGGGAAACTTAAAATATTTCTTACTTGATCCGTGAGTAACAATAGCATATATCAATGACATTGCTTTCACATATGTATTATAATGCTTGGGAACATTTATAATGCCAGCTGATACTCATATTATGATTTGAAATATTTAGAATCGCCCAAAACATATGTAACCATTCTTGATGTCGGACTGGTCACATGACCAAATTTCCACCATGTTTACAGAGGGATGTGCCTCTAGATTTATCACTGTGCCCTATGAAAAATCCGTAATTTTGTTTGCTCCTTCTTCAAATCTCGTTTTATTTTGGGGTATGAGGAGCTAAGAGCTAATTCATCAATGGTTCCTTCAATGAATTCTAGTAGATTTTCCTTGATATAAACGTTAGATTCGAGATATAAAGCAATTTCCATACACTATGCTCTATGATAAACACCGAGTTTATGCCCTAACTATTATCGGAACTTCTCATTGCTTATTTTTAATTGAACCTTTGTGTGACATCAAGCCGACATAGAGATTGGTAACATGCACTAATCTTTTCAATTGCTCTAGTGCCATGAGTAGTGTTCTTTGAAAACTTGTCGAAACTCTAGCTTGAAGACAAATTTTACTGGCCAATCGTAAAGTTTGTCTGCAGTCATTTTCTACTGGCCCTAAAGAACTTCTTGTAGCACTAGTGTATTTTCATGAAGACCAATGCACTTGTCGCTTAGATGGAAGCTATTTCCTTATCCAACCTGATCAGACAACTACGCCAACAGTAAACGTTTCTTGTTCGGTACCTGTAACATGCACATACATGTATTAAAATTTAACCACTGGTCTTCTTCCTAAAAATGCTATGCCATAAGCCCAATCTCTGAATTACTTTGTAATTTCCAGTTAAGTAAATCAACTTCAAATATCGGTGAATATGTATTAGTCGATGTAATATTATCAAGATCATAGAATCTTATTTGTCCATTCACCATGTTCACTTTTAGCTCATTGACAAGTGTCTGAAAAGCATGAACGCAATGTCATGAATACTGTATCATGTGTATCTATTACACACTTAATATACACTCTTTTAAAAGTTTTTGATGGTCGACTTTCTCTTTTAATCCTTCAAGGTCAGGATAAAAAAGATACAAAAGCGAGGGAAAATAAGCCAGAAAGTCAAGAGGAAAAGAAAGAAAGTATAAGTAAAAAAGAAAATCAGGGGAAAAAGAAAGAAAACACAAGTAAAAAGGTTTCAAAGGAGGAAAGGAAGACATCAGAGTCAGTTGAAGAGAGTCACCAGAAAACGGTAGAGAATCTCTTGTCTGCTTTGAGTCAGTTGGCTGGAGCCAAATCTGAGATACCAGAGCTTGGGGGGCTTATAGCAGATACAAGGAAAGACGAGAGTGAACCGAAGGAGGCCCATGGGCACAAGAAAACGAGAAGAGGTAAAAGGGCAAAGAAAGGGGGTAACAAGGGTGGAGATAACGATGATGATGATGATAATGGAGATGATACTGATTTGATTTCAGGAGAGACTGAGAGAGAGGGCAGTGCCAGAGGAGGAAGAGAAAGTGGAAGAGGAAAGGGGCGTGGCGGTAGAGGAAGGGGGCGTGGTCAAGGAAGGGGGAGGAGGAATCAACACAGATCAGGTGACCAAGGGCAGAGTGAGGATGATGATGATGAAGATGACAGTGAAGAGGATGATGATTCTGACACAGGAAGTGTGCACAGCGCTGTTTATCAGAGGTCAATGGGTAGTGGTCTTAATATTGCTTCGCCAAACAAACGAGATCGGCAGTTTTCTAGTACCGACAACATTAGCAATGCTGGAAGAGGAAGAGGTAGAAGAGGTCATAGGGGTCAAGGTCAAGGTCGTGGTAGAGGTGGCCATGGTAACATGAATAGGAACACAGCTGAGATAGAGAGTTGCCATGATGAGGTTGATGACCTTGGTTTGGACGAAAATGAAGTCTTTGAATTTGTCGTTAAGGAATGTCGAGGCATGGTCAAGCTATCAAATTTAGTCGACAAATGTCAGCTGTTTCCTTCAGGGTCAGATGAAGCAAGGGTAGGTCAGTGGATCAAGACCCATAGACGTAGATTTCATGTATTCCAGGATGGACAGGAGGTCGTATATGTTGCACCGTTTTTCAAAGATGCCACTTACTGTCTGGATTACACAAGGAAGCAATGTAATAGAGAAAACTGCGACCATTTCCACATATGTCAACATTACATGAGGGGCACATGCCGTAAAGGGGATACGTGTCCGAAATCTCACAGCTTCACTGATGATCATAACTTGGGGCACAAGATCAAACTGGGCTTGGATGGATTTTCAGAAATTGATATGTGCATCATACTGTTGAATAGGTATCCACAGATTTGCCCTAAAAGATATTGCAAGGGAGATAAGAGATGTCCCTATCTTCATATTTGTCAAAGGTTCATAAGCAAGAATTGTAAGTTTGGAGAGAAGTGTAGGAAAGGACATTCTTTTGATACGGAGCACAATTCCTGGATCCTGAATAGGATTTATCACATGGAGAAATGGGACAAAAGTGAGGGTTCTACATTCAGGAACATTATAAGCTTTCCTAGAAGACTGCGTAGAGGATCAAGACACGGCAGTGGATCATCAAAACAAGATGATATGGATAGCTTAGCAGGTAAAGCATTCTTGATAGGATAGAAATTAATACGATAGGTTTGAAATTGAAATATATTGAACCTTCATAATGGCAGGTTTTAAAGTGAAGAGCGTTTTGTTGATAAATCTTAATCATAACACATAATATCTGGTGATACCATCATAAGATTACAATATACATGTAGCTATGGAATTTCGTGTAACAATGAAGTCATGAAAAACATGATAATTTTTAGCTCTCAGACCAGTCGAGCTTATGCGATCACCCTTCGTCCGGCGTCCGTCCATCTGTCCGTCCGTCCATCTGTCCGTCTGTCTGTCCGTCTGTCTGTCCGTCCGTCTGTCCGTAAACAATTCTTGTCCGGACAACTCCTCTGAAACTGTTAGAGATAGAAAGTTAATTCTTTTTGCATTTTACTTGGACCATGGTCTAGTTGTGCACCTGACATTTAGTTTCAGTCCCTGACCCCCAGGGTCTTAGAAAATGGGCGTGGTCATTAAATTCTATGTAATCTTGTCCGGACAACTCCTCTGAAAGTGTTAGAGATAGAAAGTTATTTTTTTTTCATTTTACTTGGTCCATGGTCTAGTTGTGCACCTGACATTAAGTTTCAGTCCCTGACCCCCAGGGTCTTATAAAATGGGCGTGGTCATTAAATTCTATGTAATCTTGTCCAGACAACTCCTCTGACACTATAAATGATGGAGACTTAAATCTCTTTGCAATATGATGGGCCTGTGGTCTTGTTGTGCACCTGGTATTTTGTTTGAGCCCCTGACCCCCAGGGTCTTAGAAATGGGTGTGGTCATTTTCTCCTATGTAACTCTATAAAATCTTGTGCTCGCAACTCCTCTGACACTATAAATGATGGAGACTTAATTCTTTTTGCAATGTGATGGGTCTGTGGTCTAGTTGTGCACCTGATATTTTGTTTGAGCCCCTGACCCCTATGGTCATAGAAATGGGTGTGGTCATTTTCTCCTATATAACTCTATGTAATCTTGTGCTCACAACTCTTCTGACACTATTAATGATGTTGACTAAATTCTTATTGCAATATTATGGGTCTCTGGTCTAGTTGTGCACCTGATATTATACAATTATGGACTTTTTACGAGGTGAATATGGTGTGATATTTTCTGAATTTGAAAATATTGACCGAGGCGACAGCCGAGGTCAATATTTTCAAATTCAGAAAATATCACACCATATTCACCGAGTGAAAAGTCCACAATTGTTTTATTATATAGTGGACTTACTGTCCTGTTCACTAATTCCAGAGCACCCCGTTTTCCCGGTTTTCTCTAGAATATGATAATGTCATAGTCGTAACAGATAATACCATTCTTTTGGCTGTGCGTCAGCTAAGTTAGAAATAGGACGGAAAATAAAAAGTCTAGGGGGATTTTCTATAGTAAAATCGATGAAAATGCGTGACGTTGGGAGCTTTGACGTCACTGTTTACCATTGTTGACACGGAGAACAAAATGGCGGCGGCTTGAAATTAACATGGGAATTTCCCGTAGACATTTTATTTTTTTCATTTTGCGGGTTGAAGGCAGCTGATAGGGTAAGTTGAAGTTAATTTCCAGTTACGACTAAAGGAGGTCAATTCTCAGAAACAATAATTTATAACAAAATTCTTCAGACGACAGAATAAATCGCCCAAACAGGGTGCTCTGGAATTAGTGAACAGGACAGTAAATCAGCATTTATAAAGGTACCTTTTCGAAATGGCTCACATCGACATCGACTTTTCTTTGAAAATGTTTCAAGACGTGTTAATATCAACATTTTCTGTCGCTGAATTATCCTGAACGTAATAGAATTCATTCAATGAGTCAAATGAAAAATATTTCAGAGTCAAAATCCGTAGATAGGCACAAAATTCAAGAATTTGAGCTCAGCTTCAGGGTCCTTGCTGCTGTTTACGAAATGACGTGAATGACGTCACAGATATAAATTTCGCGGGTTTTCGATATATCATGGTAAACCGGAAGCAAGAGTTTTCGCGGTAGTGATATTTAAAGTGATATTAGAACCACAGGCACGTGTAGAAAGAGCGTCAATATCCTATATGGTCATAAGAGAATACTAGTATCTTATAGAGAGACAAGGCTTCCGACGAATTTTCAGCTAGAAGTAGCATTTCTGCAATTTTTTGCATTTGAAGGGCAAAATGGGGTATGACCATAAAGACTGATTGGTATACTTCCTAAAAACATCAATTATTCACCCAAAAAGATATCATAACATAGCCTAATCGTCTACCTAAGTTGGACTGTTTTCTACTTTCTGTCTTGAACCTCCATTGCCAGATTAGCTTGTCTGAATCATCCAGGTGTTTTACTCTGCTTACAGTAAGCAGAGTGAAGCCTCTGAATGAATCAGTATTTGTCCAATCTGGCAATGGAGATTCAAGACAGAAAGTAGAAAACAGTCCAACTTAGGTAGACGATTAGGCTATGTTATGAGATCTTTTTGGGTGAATTATTGGTGTTTCTGGGAAGTATACAAATAAATCTTTATGGTCATACCCCATTTTGCCCTTCAAACATGACAAATGCAAATATTTCAGGTGCTCCTTCTAGCTGAAAATTCGTCGGAAGCCTTGTCTTTCTATACATATACTATTCCCTTATGACCTGGGGTATCATACAAGATACTGACGCTCTTTCTACATGTGCCTGTGATTAGAACATATGAGATAATACTTTTACCTAAAACTTTCCCTAAAAATAAACCATAATATGCCAAAAATAGTTTTCAGCTCTTACCGCACATATACGTAAATCAGTTTTGAAGTTGCTATTTTTAGCCATTTACAGAAACCCTGATTCTATAAATGATCACTTCCGGTAAATATGATGGAGAGACTTATGACATAGAAAGTTGTACATGAAAGACGAAAGTAGTGTAAACAATGCAATGTACCGTTGAGGTATTGAAGCTGAGTTCGCATTTAATTTGCTCAGTTTCACATCTTTTGATAATTTCTTGATCACGTCGAGTATTAATATGCAAATGTTTAATGTTAGTAATTTTCATGCGACCAAGCATCTGTCCATGAGAAAAAAAGGGGGGGGGGAGCGATGGGGAAAGGGTCTTGAGATGGACGATTTCACACATGATGTCACATCATATTTTCTGTCTGTCCTATTTTACTATTTGTTCTAAACACGCACGATTTGAAACTATGGTTGAATATACAGCCCAACCTGTTTCAAACGCAGAAAGGGGGGGGGGGGGTTAACTTGGAATGCGTGCGACTGGAGTTTCAGACCGGGAGGCCCCCTGCCCATCCTTTTATTGAGCTTAGTGAACAACATAGTATTACCTATATTCATATTGTCATATACATTCACTTAAATGACAGATGGAGATATCTTTGGCATAGACGGATTCAGGAATCTAAAATAGGGAGGGCGGATCACAGTGAACATTGAAAACAATCTTTCAGAGAAGCGTAGGAAGGGGGTGAGGGGTATAATGACAAAAACAAAATGTTATTAATTTATTTTTAGCTCACCTCGACGAAGTTGAGTGAGCTTATGCTATAACCCCACGCGTCCGCGTCCGCGTCCGCGTCCGTGTCCGCGTCCGTGTCCGCGTCCGCGTCCGGTTAAGAAGTTTGGGGTAGCTCAGTATCTGACAAAGTACTAATGCTACAGTAACCAAACTTGCACAAGTGATTCATCTTTGGATGCTGAGGTGAACCCATGCATCGGATGCAGCATCTGACCTACATTTTCCGCTTGAGTGACTTGGTAAAGAAGTTTGGGGTAGCTCAGTATCTGACAAAGTACTAATGCTACAGTAACCAAACTTTCACAAGTGATTCATCTTTGGATGCTGAGGTGAACCCATGCATCGTATGCAGCATCTGACCTGCATTTTACGCTTGAGTGACTTGGTTAAGAAGTTTGGGGTAGCTCAGTATCTGACAAAGTACTGATGCTACAGTAACCAAACTTGCACAAGCGATTCATCTTTGGATGCTGAGGTGAACCCATGCATCGGATGCAGCATCTGACCTACATTTTCCGCTTGAGTGACTTGGTTAAGAAGTTTGGGGTAGCTCAGTATCTGACAAAGTACTGATGCTACAGTAACCAAACTTGCACAAGCGATTCATCTTTGGATGCTGAGGTGAACCCATGCATCGGATGCAGCATCTGACCTACATTTTCCGCTTGAGTGACTTGGTTAAGAAGTTTGGGGTAGCTCAGTATCTGACAAAGTACTGATGCTACAGTAACCAAACTTGCACAAGTGATTCATCTTTGGATGCTGAGGTGAACCCATGCATCAGATGCAGCATCTGACCTACATTTTCCGCTTGAGTGATTTTGATAAGAAGTTTGGGGTAGCTCAGTATCTGACAAAGTACTAATGCTACAGTAACCAAACTTGCACAGGTGATTCATCTTTGGATGCCGAGATGGACCCATGCATCGGATGCAGCATCTGACCTACTTTTTCCACTTGAGTGATTTCGCTTTTGAAAGCCGATATTGAGCAGAGTATAAGTGCTACATGTACCAAACTTGCATATTTGATGTATCTTTGATCAAACTTTCATAAAATGACCTTGACCTACTTTTTCCGCTTGAGTGATTTTGCCTTGAAAAGCCAATATTGAGCAAAGTATAAGTGCTAGATGTTCCAAACTTGCATATTAGATGTATCTTTGATCAAACTTTCATAAAATGACCTCGACCTACTTTTTCCGCTTGAGTGATTTTGCCTTTAAAAGCCAATATTGAGCAAAGTATAAGTGATACATGTACCAAACTTGCATATTGGATGTATTTTTGATCAATCTTTCATAAAATGACCTTGACCTACTTTTTCCGCTTGAGTGATTTTGCTTTATAAAGCCAATATTGAGCAAAGTATAAGTGCTAGATGTTCCAAACTTGCATATAAGATGTATCTTTGATCAAACTTTCATAAAATGACCTCGACCTACTTTTTCCGCTTGAGTGATTTTGCCTTTAAAAGCCAATATTGAGCAAAGTATAAGTGATACATGTACCAAACTTGCATATTGGATGTATCTTTGATCAATCTTTCATAAAATGACCTTGACCTACTTTTTCCGCTTGAGTGATTTTGCTTTATAAAGCCAATATTGAGCAAAGTATAACTGCTACATGTACCAAACTTGCATATTGGATGTATCTTTGATCAAACTTTCATAAAATGACCTTGACCTACTTTTTCTGCTTGAGTGGTTTTGCCTTTAAAAGCCAATATACATGTACTAAGAAATATGTTTGAATTGAATTTTGCTGTCACGAGGTGAGCTTCGTAATCTGTGATTACCCTATGTTTACATATATTTTCATCTTCATAAATAATTATTTCAAAATTCACCTGCATTCCCTGCAAGGGATATAGGGTAGACCTTATTTCACAAGCTCCCCAGTGGGTAAAACACTCAGTAAATTTTAATATTATTCTGAGGCTCCAAGTCCATATCACGGAATCTATTTTGATTAAAATAAGGATCAAATTTTATTCTATCAATATACATGGTCACAATTTTAGGGATTAACAACGAAAAACGATTCGACATTATTCTTTTTTTTTTTCTAAATCATTAAGTTATGGTCACAGTTAGCGGTTTTTAATGGAATAACATAATGATAAAAGAACGAAGCAATAAATTTATACTGATCTGAAAACATTTTTGAAATACGTTTTCATGAGAAGGCAATTGATGATAGAAAAGATTGGGTGATCTCTCTCTCTCTCTCTCTCTCTCTCTCTCTCTCTCTCTCAACGACTCAAAACGGACAAATGTGCGTGTGTGTGTGTGTGGGGGGTACCCCCGCAAACCACGATCTAATATTCGGTAAGTGCTAGATCCATATGTAGATTAAGAATCTATCAAAAATACTGGCCGGCACGATTATTTTTTTAATCAGAATATGAATTATGTCAAACTTCTGTCCTGAATCTACAGGTGATCGCCAGCCATGAGCATGTTAAGAAATGGTGCGCCCTTTATTTATTTATTTCATTTATTTATTTATTTATTTTTTGCTCAATAAATAAAAAACTATGTTATAGATATTGATTGTTTTATTCTTGAAACGGTAATCACATGCATATACACATGTGCTAGTGCAGGCAATCACTTTGTCGTGTACAACTTGTGACGTCATTTACTGAGACCCACGAAGAATACAGTCGATCCCGAAAATTTATTGGGTAAATCGACAAAAATGTCGATTTCCTCTAAAACCAGGAATTTTTTTTTCTGTGGTTACAGGATGAAAAATTTCATTTTTAAAGAGCTAATGCTATATACTATTTTCACAGATGTTCTAATATCACTTTAATGAAATCGCCCCTCACAGGTCAATATGATGAGACAATGACTCGTCACGTGACAGTTCTCAGCCAATGAGAGTGGGAATATAAACATACTATATAATAATATGTTTTAGCCCCTGACCCTTAGGGTCTCAGAAATGGGTGTGGTCATTTTCTCCTATATAACATTATGTAATATTGTGTTCGCAACTCCTCTGACACTATAAATGATGGAGACTTAATTAATTCTTTTTGCAATATGATGGGTCAGTAGTCTAGTTGTGCACCTGATATTATGTTTGAGCCCCTGACCCCCAGGGTCTTAGAAATGGGTGTGGTTAATTTCTCCTATATAACTCTATATAATCTTGTGCTCGCAACTCCTCTGACAATATAAATAATGGAGACTAAATTCTTTTTGCAATATGATGCGTCTGTGGTCTTGTTGTGCACCTGATATTTTGTTTGAGCCCCTGACCCCCAGGGTCTTAGAAATGGGTGTGGTCATTTTCTCCTATATAACTCTATGTAATCTTGTGCTCGCAACTCCTCTGACACTATAAATGATGGATACTTAATTCTTTTTGCGATGTGATGGGTCTGTGGTCTGGTTGTGCTGATATTTTGTTTGAGCCCCTGACCCCAAGGGTCATAGAAATGGGTGTGGTCATTTTCTCCTATATAACTCTATATAATCTTGTGCTCACAACTCCTCTGACACTATTAATGATGGAGACTAAATTCTTATTGCAATATTATTATATGGGTCTCTGGTCTAGTTGTGCACCTGATATTATGTTTTAGCCCCTGACCCTTAGGGTCTCAGAAATGGGTGTGGTCATTTTCCCCTATATAAGTTAATGTAATCTTGTGCTTGCAACTCCTCTGACACTATAAACATGATAAATGATGTAGAATTAATTCTTTTTACAATGATTGGTCTGTGGCATAGTTGTGCACCTGATATTTTGTTTTAGCCCTATACCCCCAGGGTCTTTGAAAATGGGTGTGGTTATTTTTCCTATATAGTTGTGCTCTCTACTCGTTTAAAGCTATTAATGATGGGGAGTTAATTCTTTATCCAATATTATGCATTGGATCTGTAGTCTTGATGCGTCATTGATAGTTGATTTGAGGTAGCAGCCCTTGGCCCCTAGGATCTTGGGAAATGGGTGTGACATTCTTTTTAGAAATACTTTATCTCGGATATTATGAATTATATGAGTGCTATTATAGTTGCAGTATAATGGATATGTAGTTTTGTCATGCTACTTATAATTTGTTCTAGCGCCTGCTCCCTATGGTCTTGGTTTAAAAAAAAGAAAGGAAATTGATGTTTTAGAAAAAAACAACCAGGAGAGCTACAGTCTCGCCAGAGACTTCTGGTTAAAGAAGTGTAAGGACATACACTGTGACATTATGCTGAGTCATCCATTAACAGTAGTACCTAAACTATTATAATCATTATTATGATTATCTCTTGATAACCTTTACCATACCTTTTTTTATGCCCCCGGAATCAAAGAATCGGTGGCATATAGTTTTTGGCCTGTCCGTTATTTTGTTAGTTTGTTTGTCTGTTTGTTCATGACGAAAAATTTAACAGTGAACATAACTTTTGGGCCTTGATATTTCACAGGTGTATTTCTTGTGACAAGACCTTTCCATTGATACCAAACATTTGACACCTTGAATTTGACCTTTGACCTACTTTTCAAAATCTTTAACATTTGGCATAACTTTTGATTGGTAAGTGATAGGGCTTTGATATTTCTCATGTGTATTCCTTATGACAAGACTTCTCTGTTGATACCAATTTGAAAATATTTGACCTTGACCTTTGACCAACTTTTCAAAGACTTTAACATTGAGCATAACTTTTGATTGGTAAGTGATAGGGCTTTGATATTTGACATGTGTATTTCTTGTGACAAGACCTTGCCATTGATACCAAAATATTTTACCTCGTGACCTTGACCTTTGACCTACTTTTCAAAATCTTTATTATTGAGAAGAACTTTTGATTAGTAAGTGATAGGGCTTTGGAATTTCACATGTGTATTCCTTGTGACAATACCTTTTCCATTGATATCAAAATACTTGACCTCGTGACTTTGATCTTGACCTTTGACCTACTTTTCAAAAACTTTAACATTGGGCATAACTTTTGGTTGGTAAGTGATAGGGCTTTGATATTTCACATGTGTATTCCCTTGTGACAATACCTTTCCATTGATACCAAAATTTTTTACCTTTACCTTTGACCTACTTTTCAAAAACTTTAACATTGGGCATATCTTTTGAATGGTAAGTGATATGGTTTTGATTTTTTATGACCCTGGAATAACAGATTCGGGGGCATATAGTTTTTGGCCTGTCCGTCTGTTTGTCTGTTTGTCCGAAAAAAACTTTAACAGTGGGCATAACTTTTGAATGGAAGGTGATAAAACTTTCATATTTCACGTGTGTATTCCTTGTGACAAGACCTTTCCATTGATGCCAAAATTTTTGACCTTGTGACCTTGACCTTTGACCTACTCTTCAAAAACTTTAACAATGGGCATAACTTTTGAATGGTAAGTGATAGGGCTTTCATATTTCACATGTGTATTCCTTGTGACAAGACCTTTCCATTGATTCTAAAATTTTTGACCTTGTGACCTTGACCTCTGACCTAATTTTCAAAAACTTTAACATTGGGCATAACTTTTGAATGGTAAGTGATAGGGCTTTCATATTTCACATGTGTATTCCTTGTGACAAGACCTTTCCATTGATACCAAAATTGTTGACCTTGACCTTTCACATTCTTAGCAGAAAAAGAAGTTTATACTAACAAAGATGCCTCTTGGGGCATTTGTGTTTCACAAACACAGGCTTTATTCACATGTGTATTCCTTGTGACAAAACCTTTATACTAACATTTTTAACCACTGACAAAGATTGCGGGGAGGGGGGGGATTGTGTTTCACAAACACATATTTTATTATTTTCTATTTTAAGGTGTATCAGTGCTATACTTGTGATTTTTCATATAATAGATGATATATATGACCTTTGTCATATTGTTCGTTGGACTTTTCAGGAAACCTGAGTGACATGTCTCTGGAGAGTGATTCTGACAGCGATAGTGATGATGAACCTGTCAAACCTGATCTGCTACCGAGGACCATCTCAAGGAAAGACAGGTTGAACATTGACTAATGCATTTTCTTCTCTTTCGTAAACACTGCACAGAATTTGAAAACTTTGAAAAAAAAAGTATAAAAGCATGATAAGGTCCTTTTGAGGTGGGTTTTTATCGGAATTGATCAATTATTAATTCAAGGTCATGGCACCAATGTAACAGGTTAGGAAAATAGAGGTGCCAAATCAGGATTCAAACCCAAGATCATTTGCCTAAATATCAGCAGAGGTTAATTAATTGCCTCACCTGTACATGCTGTTTAAAGCAGCCAAATGATATACATTGTATTAGTGTCATGAAGGTATAATATATGCTTGTTGAAAAAAAATCAAACATGGTGTAAATGCTGGTTGCACCAAAGATGTGTTACATTCTGTACTCTGAGATCACCATCTTAGTTCAGAATGTTTCCTTTCAGGTTCAAATCAACAGAACAGCTCCATGACACAGAGTACCTTCGTGAAGTGGAAGTTAATATTGACGAAGAAACAACGTCAGAAGGTCAAGGGAAGAAAACCCGTAAGAAGAAAGGGAGGAAGACTGAGTCCAGAGGGTCTGACATGTCGGAGGAAGAAGTGTTTGACGCTAGTGCTAAGAATAGAAACAGGAAAGACTCGGACAAGTCAGAGGAAGGAGGAGCAAGGAGAAAGGACAAAAATAGAAGAGAACAAGGCAAGTCTGATGAGTCAAAGAATGAAGATAAAGAATCAAAAGGTAAGACACGGGATCATTTTGTAACCTTTTCTTTGTAAGATTATACATTTTTAGCTCGACTGCACTTTAGTGCAAAAGAGCTATTGCAATACCCCCGGCGTCGGCGTCGGCGTCGGCGTCGGCGTCCGCGTCGGCGTCGTCCGAACTAGATGATAAGGTAAATGTTAAGATTACACATTTACCTTTCCTATATTCATATTCTGTTGGTTTTTTTTGTTGCAAATGTTTAATTATACATCATTTAATATATCCAGATGAGGATATAGCCCCTGGGGTTGGGATTTTTAAAATTATTTCAAATGATAAGGCAAATGTTGAGATGATAAGGTAAATGTTAAGATAGCAATGAAGTCTTTAAAAGCCAATATTGAGCAAAGTATAAGTGCTACATGTACCAAACTTACTTATTTGATGTATCTTTGATCAAACTTTCAAAAAATGACCTTGACCTACTTTTTTCCGCTTGAATGATTTTGCCTTTAAAAGCCAATATTGAGCAAAGTATAAGTGCTACATGTACCAAACTTGCATATTTGATGTATCTTTGATCAAACTTTCAAAAAATGACCTTGACCTACTTTTTTCCGCTTGAATGATTTTGCCTTTAAAAGCCAATATTGAGCAAAGTATAAGTGCTACATGTACCAAACTTGCATATTGGATGTATCTTTGATCAAACTCATAAAATGACCTTGACCTACTTTTTTCCGCTTGAATGATTTTACCTTTAAAAGCCAATATTGAGCAAAGTATAAGTGCTACATGTACCAAACTTGCATATTGGATGTATCTTTGATCAAACTTTCATAAAATGACCTTGACCTACTTTTTTCTGCTTGAATGATTTTGCCTTTAAAAGCCAATATTGAGCAAAGTATAAGTGCTACATGAACCAAACTTACATATTTGATGTATCTTTGATCAAACTTTCAAAAAATGACCTTGACCTACTTTTTCCGCTTGAATGATTTTGCTTTTAAAAGCCAATATTGAGCAAAGTATAAGTGCTACATGTACCAAACTTGCATATTGGATGTATCTTTGATCAAACTTTCATAAAATGACCTTGACCTACTTTTTTCAGCTTGAATGATTTTGCCTTTAAAAGCCAATATTGAGCAAAGTATAAGTGCTACATGAACCAAACTTACATATTTGATGTACCTTTGATCAAACTTTCAAAAAATGACCATGACCTACTTTTTTCCGCTTGAATGATTTTGCCTTTAAAAGCCAATATTGAGCAAAGTATAAGTGCTACATGTACCAAACTTGCATATTGGATGTATCTCTGATCAAACTTTCATAAAATGACCTTGACCTACTTTTTCCGCTTGAATTATTTTACCTTTAAAAGCCAATATTGAGAAAAGTATAAGTGCTACATGCACCAGACTTGCATATTGGATGCATCTTGGGTTAGACTATTGAAATATGACCTTGACCTACTTTTTCCGTTTCAGTGATTTTGCTTTAAATTGGCAATATTGAGCTAACTATAAGTGCTACATGCACCAGACTTGCATATTGGATGCATCTTGGGTTTGACTATTGAAATCTGACCTTGACCTACTTTTTCTGCTTCAGTGATTTATGATGAGATATATGTTGTTGCCTGAGAAAGGGAGTTTAAATAAATTGGCTGTCATGAGAGATATTATGCTATGCAGTCGAGCATTAGGTGACTCTGGCAACTATTTTAAATTTAGTGACCAACAGTGTCAAAGTAGGATACCACATGACGTCTTTGGCTGATATTAGAATTAGGCGTGCTAAAAGTGCATAAGCCTGCATGTAGTTTATGATTTGAAATTCTCTGAAATGCTAGAAATTAATTCTATTTTCCATTTAATAGTTAAACTTTGTGATTCTCCTTTTTGATCACATTCAAAATTCTCAATATTTTCAGAGAGAGCAAAGATCTATCTAGATGATGCCCACAAAACGTCTATATGCTACAATAATGTTGCTGGAACGTGTCACATTGTGAATAACTGTAGATTCCATTATAAGACATATGGATTGCCGTACCTTTGGCAAGTCAAACTGATGGACAAATGGAGGATATTTTCCCAGGAGGAGAATGAGATCATTGAGAGAGACTTCTGTAACCAACTTCAAGTGGTAGACTCAAAGGTACAGGGTTTAGTCTTTGCTACATGTATGTTAGGGTATTTAGCTGTCATCTGCGGACCGCACCATAAACTAAGAATTGACTGAAGTCAAGTTCTCAAATAAGGATATATGACACAGCAGTGGAAATTTCAAATATTGAGCCTATTCCGAAACAAGAAAAATTGTACAAATAACTGTAAGTTACCACTGATATCATAATGCTACGAATGAATATTGAAAGGAGGTGCTGTAACCTGCCATATCGGCGCTATTTTCAAAGTTGATCATACATATCCATAATATTCTAGTTTATAAAAGGTCAAATGTATGGTGAATCCAAATCAGGAAACTTTAAGCCTGTTTTAATTTCACATTCCTATACAGAATTATACGTCGCTCAAAATGTCTAAAAACGTTCACTTGAAATCATTGGAAATATCATCAAATGAGCGAAATTTCGATACAAATTTATAAGTTCAAGTATCTATCCAGGCCTTGCCCATGATAAATTTTGTACCAATTGATGGATTTCTGATAGGCCTTTTAATTTGCATAATAAAATTCGTGGGCGAGGCCTGGATCGTAGATGAATTATGAAGATTTGTGTATAAATAACGATGATTTTTCCTTGTTTTGCGTCATTCAGGGCAAATGACGTCAGAACATGACGTCATATATCATGCGCGTGACGTTATGAGGACTCATAATTATGACACCGTATTTTCTCAAACATTAAACATTGCAAAAAGTGATAATTAATAGTTCGCTTATTAAATGCATTTTTTGTCGAAATTATAGGGCCGATATGAGGGGTTAGCGCATTTAGTCCTTTAGACTTAAGTTATTTTTAGGTCTGCTGGTCTATGACCTGTCGAGCTTATGCAATCGCCCTGTGTCCGGCATCCGTCTGTGCGTCCGTTAAACATTAAATTTTCTTGTGGTTTCAAGTCCTCTGAAACTGTTGATGATAGAAAGTTAACTCCTTTTGCAACATGATGGGTCCATAGTCTAGTGTGCACCTGATATTTTGTTTGAGCCCCTGACCCCCACTTAGAAAGTTGGTGTAGTCATTTCTTCCTATATAACTCTATGTAATCTTGTGGTCACCATTTTTCAGAAAGTAAAAATGATAAAAAGATAATTCTTTTTGCATCATGATGGGTCTATTGTTTAGTTGTGCACCTGATATTTTGTTTGAGCCTAAAATCCTTCTATACAGCACGTCACACTTTGTATACAGCGTAGAGGACACAGTTTTGATCGGATCTTGAGCAGTCTTCATACACTTATTCCTTTTGACAAGAAGAAGAACCCTATGGATTTTCAAGGTCACACTAGGTCAAAGGTCAAAGTCACAGATTGGAAATGGCTATAATTCTTGTGTGCAGCCTAAAGGACTCAGTTTAGACAGAATCTTTACCATACTTCATACCCTTATTTCTTATGGCAAAAGGAAGAACACTATTGATTTTCAAGGTCATAGACCAAAGATCAAGGTCACAGATTGAAAATTGCTAAAATGCTTGTATACAGCCTGGAGGACTCAGTTTAGATAAGATTTTTACCAAACTAAATACACTTATTTTCCCCTCACAACATAGTTGCAGGTGGATATAGTAACACTATCTTTTGTATGTTTATGTGTGTGCGTATGCTTCACACTTTCTGTACACAGCCTAGAGGTCACAATTTTGATTGTTCAAAGGTATGGGTCTCAGAGTGGTAATGTTTAAAATCTTTGTATACAGCCTAGAGGTCACAGTTTTGATTGGATCCTTACCAAACTTCATACACATATTGCTTATAATAAGAGGAAAAACCTTATCGATTTTCAAAGTCATTGGTCAAAAGTCCACCAAACTTCATACCTTTTCCCCTTGTGACCAGAGAAAGTACCCTATGGATTTTCAAGGTCATAGGTCAAAAGTCAAGGTCATTGATTTTAAATGGTAGTAGTAAAAATCCTTGTATACAGCCTGAGTGAGTAAATTAATGTATATGTTATGCGAAGGGATGCTACGCTTTGTGTTGCCTAGATTTTATTAAAAAGAGGAAAAATAGAATTGATAGATGATGTAAAGATTTTACAACCTGTGACTTATCCAAGGTCATTTGGTACTACATGTACTATCATGAAAATGTATCAACCTGTTCATATCCTTACTAATATCTTTATATTCAAAATTCTTCATACTAGTCTAACTTATTCTTAAAAATTATCAATATATGATCTTGATTACAGGTGTCTATTGAAGCCACAGAATACAAACTCCATGTTTGCCTTGATACAGAATTGACTGCTGTTGTATATGAGGTAGCCAGTTTCCCCGTACAGCAAGCTGAGCATGTCCCTATGCGCAGGTTATCCACACCCTCCTACGCTGAAAAAAGGGCAAATAGACCCCAGCACGGAGATAAACGTAAAGGACCAACTAAAGAAGAGGAAGGACAGACTGGGACGTTCTGTACACAGTGGAGGTGGTACTTTATGGATGACCACAATCGATGGACCCTCTTTGACAAGGTTTATATAATCAAAGTTCAATACATTTACATGAAATTATCTGGCTTTTCATATTCCCGTTATTAATACTGTAAAACAAGAATATTTAGCGCTCGATTTATTTTAGCGCCATTAGAGCAAAGGTATCGTTGCGCTAAATTAAGTTGTGCGCTAAAATTTTAAGATGCAACATCAAATTTCAGTAAGAAAATTAATGATAAATTTTTCGACAGTGTAATCAAAGTGCAAAGGTCTATCTTGCAACGCTTGTAAAATTGTTTTGATAGCTAATTATATAATTGGATTAACTCTTGGGTTGGATTAATGCTAGCTGGGTAGATAATTAAAGTACACGTACCGTAATTTATCTGTATGTGTATTAATGAATTCACTTGGTGGATCATGATTGTCTACTTATCAAATAAACAATTATGAAATATAAAGAAAAAGAGAGTCAGAAGACAAAAAACAAGTAAACAAAAACTCTCTTTCTTTTGTGAAAAAAAGATAGATTCTGTTGTTACGGGGAGAGAGAGATTGTTGTTGATACGGGGAGAGAGGGGGTGGGGGGAACTTGTATCCTATCTGAACCTAGCTATTGATCAGATGTTAATTGTAGTCGTACTTAACATGCTTAATGCAGGAATAGACGTTCTTAGATGAGAAGACCTTTCTCTCTCTCTTAGTTTTTGACGACGTAATAAGTATTTTAACAATGCAATGTACATTTATCGTAAAAAGGAAAAAATAAAGCTTAAAAACATTAAAACAAGTGTACCATTAGGTAATTTAATTGTCTACGACACGTGACAGCATGTAGCCAATAGCTATATGTACATGTACTATACAATAGATGTGCATTCTTTAAAGGGATTTGTTTACACGGCATGAATAAAATTCTGTTGTAAAAGCCGTTGCCGTACGTTGACTTGTTACGCCAAGCTGAAAAAATAATTTAAGGACGAGATACACTGATTCATGTTACAGACCAACAATATTTCCTTTCATCACTTTTTAGGCGAGTTTCGCGTAGCGATCTCGGCTATAGTGATCGCAGGATTTTGACGTCACACCACTTCCGTGACATCCCCACGCCCCAAAATGTATAAATGAGTGAAGATAAATATATATTCACAGTTTTTCTCAACTCCGATCGTGTGGCCCGATGACCCTGGACCTCATTATTCACCATATTTATTTAAGACAGCGTACATTGCATTCCGCGTTTTAACAGTTGTTTCATAATGTTTAAAAAAAAGTAAGAGATTATTTTAAAAAGGATACTTAGGATGCAGTAAACGGGCCAGTAAACATCAACTCTCTCGTGTGCACGTGTGTTGACATTGCTTATAAGTTTATCGGCTATACTGCAGTACTTGGAATTACCGAAAAGACAGCATTTACCGAAATGACAGTGATATTTACCGAATAGACGGATATATTCATTTTTTGTTTTGGTGATACATTTGATTGTATAAACACATTTCCAATCATAAAATGTGTTTAGTTTTGAAATTTAAGTGTCTTTTCGGTACAATTTGAGGTCTTTTCGGTAAATACCACTGTCTTTTCGGTAATTCTATACTGTACCACGTGACACTATGTAAATAAAATGGAAGGCGTTGATATTCATATTCAAGTCGAAGCAGTTCGTTTGTTTAAGCGCTTAACGAGGAGTTACAGTCATACATTACACTTCTAGGTATAGAAATCAATTTAGAATTCACAGAGAATCAAGCTTTCATAGCGCATTGGTCTGTCGCATCTCGCAAATAGAATGCACTGACGGAACGGACACGCTGAACAGCTAAATTCAAGTAAACAAAAACTAGGTCACTGAAGAAATGGTACCTACGATATCTCTGGAAGTACGGGGAATTTTTTAATGAAATTTGGTGACATAGTAGATAAAATATATAGGTACAATCGTAGAAAGTATGATCTTATTGGAACCTCTATAGCGAATTTTGCAATGGTTGAAGTTAGAAATTTGACATGACTGTGTATCTGCCAGATCGTACGCATACCAGGCACTTTTACGGCCTGTGGAACAGATATGCAGATCTATACACCACAGGGGTGAGGTATCATCGCTTGGTCACAAACCCTTTCCTCAATACAAACCCTTCTGTCTATATATATAAAACTTTTTTAATATAGACATATAGAAGAAAGGGTACGTATAGAGGAAAGGGTTTGTGACCAAGCGATAATACCTCACCCCTGTGCTATACATGAAGAAAAAATAAACGTCTGTACTATCAGTGCGGATCCACCTTATTATTTAGGGGGGACGTAAATAATTGGCAAGGGGTCTGGGGACTTCCTAGATCCCCAGCGGGTCCAGGGCAGAGCCCTGTTAGGGGGGTTGAAGCCTCCTGGAATCTCTTGAATTTCAGCCTTTTTAGCTCGCCGGGACAAATGTCCGGAGAGCTATTGTCATACCCCCGGTGTCGGCGTTGGCGTCTGCGTCTGCGTGCGGGTGCACAAAAACTTTAACCTTGCTTATAACTTTTAAACCAATACAGATTGGGCTTTCATATTTCACATGTGCATTCCTTGTGACAAGACCTTTCCATTGATACCAAAATTTTTGACCTTGTGACCTTGACCTTGGAGATGATTGACCTACTTTTGAAAAACTTTAACCTTGGCCATATTTTTTGATTGGTAAGTGATAGGGCTTTGATATTTCACATGTGTATTCCTTGTGACAAGACCTTTCCATGGATACCAAAATTTTTGACCTTGTGACCTTGACCTTGGAGATGATTGACCTACTTTTGAAAAACTTTAACCTTGGCCATATTTTTTGATTGGTAAGTGATAGGGCTTTGATATTTCACATGTGCATTCCTTGTGATAAGACCTTTTTTATTGTTGTTGTTGCAATTTACATATGGTTGCCACTGGCGAGCTATGTTGTCATTCTGACAAGTCTGGTTAGGACCATTTTCGTGACTGTAATTAATTAAAGAATGGGATTTGATGCATTTAACAATTATATTTACTAAAAGGTAAGTAATATTCACTAATATTCACTCTTTCTTGATTTAAAATGATTGTTTTACCCATGATTGGAAAATTAAAGGGGGCCCTATGCCCCCCCCCCCCCCTTGAATCTGTCACTGACTAGCAGTCATGCTGACATAGGTTCACAGGGTCAAACCTTTATCAAAATATCCTAGGAGCCAACCAACTGGGCCCCTAAACTCTAAAATTTAGGAGCCCAGGCTAAAATTTGGGGGCCCAGAAAAAATACACATCTAATCTTAAACTTGTAAAGAAGATAAGTTTATTTCTTCCTGGTACAGATACTCTTGTACAATGTCGAGTTCTACACGTTTTAATAGCCTCTAATAGAACAATAAAAACCTCTGCTGTAGTTCTTTTGAAATCACTTTCACGATCGTTTTTAGCTCACCTGAGCCATAGGCTCAAGTGAGCTATTGTCATAGTGTTGCGTCCGTCGTCCGTCGTCCGTCGTTGTCGTCGTCCGTCGTCCGTCGTCCGTCGTCGTAAACTTTTCACATTTTAAACTTCTTCTCCAGAACGGCTGAAGGGATTTTGATGAAACTTGGTAGGTATGAAGTACTCATGGTCCCCTACAAGTGTTGTTGTTTTTCGTCCGGATCTGTCAACAGGTGGCGCCACCACAGCCAAAAGTAGGTCACGGGGGGTACCCTCCTTTGACAAACTTCTTCTTCAGAACCGAAGCATGTATCGACAAACCGAAAGCATCAGGATGATCTAGAGAGATGTCTTAAGAAGTGTTGTTATTTTTGGTTCCACTTCGAAGTCAAATTTTTGACGCGTTTTTGACGTCTTTTCAGACTTTGTCAGAAATGCACATTTTTGCACTATTTCTTTAAATAACTCAATAAGTGTATGATTTTACACACTCATTTACTACATATTTATCATATTTAACTTACTTAATGCTTTGATATGTATTTTATGCTTAAAATTTATTTTTTTGATTTTTTATGAATTTTTTTCGTATGTAAAAAGGAAGGGGGGGGGGGTTGATTTTCATACATTTTCTGCTTCTTTTCTATAACCACTCTTCAGATTGTCATGACAATTTGTAGGTATGAGGTACTCATGCATGGTACCCTACAAGTGAAAGAATTTTGTCAAGATATCCACTTTTGGATTTTTAAGGAATATTTTTTAAGATTGTACATAGGTATAATGTATGTTTTCCATGCCAAATGGACCCATGGGGAGTAGCTTCAAACCCCGGCGGGACCCTAACAATTTTTTTTTTCCCTTTTTCAGTTTTTTTCTCTTTTTATTTTTATATTTATCGCTAGAAATGAAACTGTGAAAGAATTTTGTCTAAATATCAACATTTAGATTTTTAATGATTTTTTAAATAAGACAAGCTATAGCTAGTTTGGCTTTGTGTACTTATTTTCATACTTCGAATTAACTTGGCCACATACGCTATCAAATATACTCTGAATTTATTTTTAAGATGTTGACTTTTTGTGTCGCCTGCGAAGCACAGCGACACTTAGGGATCACTTTGTCCGTTGTTCGTCTGTCCGTCCATCCGTCCCTCCGTCTGTCTGTCACACTTGGGTGTCACACCCCATAACTTTTGATTGGTAAGTGATAGGGCTTTGATATCTCACATGTGTTTTCCTTGTGACAAGACCTTTATACACATATCATAATTTTTGACCTTGTGACCTTGACCTAGATATTTGACCTACTTTTCTAAAAATCTAATATTGGCTATATCTCTTGATTGATTAGTGATAGGACTTTGATATTTCACATGTGTATTCCTTGTGATTAGACCTTTCTACACATATAATGTTTGACCTTGTGACCTTGATCTAGATATTTGACCTACTTTTCTAAAAATCTAATGGCTATATCTCTTGATTGGCAAGTGATAGGGCTTTGATATTTCACATGTGTAATCTTTGTGAATAGACCTTTCTACGCAAACCATATTTTTTGACCTCGTGACCTTGACCTAGATATTTGACCTACTTTTCAAAAAATCTAAGATTGGCTATATCTTTTGATTGGTAAGTGATAGGGCTTTGATATTTCACGTGTGTATTTCTTGTGACAAGCCCTTTTTTCACATACTTTATTTTTTAACCTTATGACCTTGACCTAGATATTTGACCTACTTTAAAAAAAAACCAAGATTGGCTATATCTATTGATTGGCAAGTGATAGGGCTTTGATATTTCTCTTGTGTATTCCTTTTGACAATACCTTTCTACACATACCATAATTTTGACCTCATGACCTTGACCTAGATATTTGACCTACTTTTCAAAAAAATTAAGATTTGCTATATCTTTTGATTGGTAAGTGATAGAGCTTTGATATTTCATATGTGTATTCCTTCTTGTGACAAGGCCTTTCTACACATATCATAACTTTTGACCTCATGACCAAGACCTAGATATTTGACCTACTATTCAAAAAATCTTAGATTGGCTATTTCTTTTGATTGCTGAGTGATAGGCTTTGATATTTCACATGTGCATTCCATGTGACAAGACCTTTCTTCACATACCATCATTTATATCTTATATAAAATGTTTTATGTTCGCATACACCCCTTATTGAACCCCATTTAAAATTCTACATGGTCTTACGATGCGCGTGCATCATTCTGTTTCCATCTAGCGTCTCGACGACAACTATCTGTTTGTAAATTTGAAAACCACTTTTTAGCTCACCTCGACGAAGTTGAGTGAGCTTATGCTATAACCCCACGCGTCCGCGTCCGGTTAAGAAGTTTGGGGTAGCTCAGTATCTGACAAAGTACTAATGCTACAGTAACCAAACTGGCACAAGTGATTCATCTTTGGATGCTGAGGTGAACCCATGCATCGTATGCAGCATCTGACCTACATTTTCCGCTTGAGTGACTTGGTTAAGAAGTTTGGGGTAGCTCAGTATCTGACAAAGTACTGATGCTACAGTAACCAAACTTGCACAAGTGATTCATTTTTGGATGCTGAGGTAAACCCATGCATCGGATGCAGCATCTGACCTACATTTTCCGCTTGAGTGACTTGGTTAAGAAGTTTGGGGTAGCTCAGTATCTGACAAAGTACTGATGCTACAGTAACCAAACTTGCACAAGTGATTCATCTTTGGATGCTGAGGTGAACCCATGCATCAGATGCAGCATCTGACCTACATTTTCCGCTTGAGTGATTTGGATAAGAAGTTTGGGGTAGCTCAGTATCTGACAAAGTTTTAATGCTACAGTAACTAAACTTGCACAAGTGATTCATCTTTGGATGCTGAGATGGACCCATACATCGGATGCAGCATCTGACCTACTTTTTCCATTTGAGTGATTTCGCTTTTAAAAGCCAATATTGAGCAGAGTATAAGTGCTACATGTACCAAACTTGCATATTGGATGTATCTTTGATCAAACTTTCATAAAATGACCTTGACCTACTTTTTCCGCTTGAGTGATTTTGCCTTTAAAAGCCAATATTGAGCAAAGTATAAGTGCTAGATGTTCCAAACTTGCATATTAGATGTATCTTTGATCAAACTTTGATAAAATGACCTTGACCTACTTTTTCCGCTTGAGTGATTTTGCTCTATAAAGCCAATATTGAGCAAAGTATAACTGCTACATGTACCAAACTTGCATATTGGATGTATTTTTGATCAAACTTTGATAAAATGACCTTGACCTACTTTTTCCGCTTGAGTGATTTTGCTCTATAAAGCCAATATTGAGCAAAGTATAACTGCTACATGTACCAAACTTGCATATTGGAAGTATTTTTGATCAAACTTTCATAAAATGACCTTGACCTACTTTTTCTGCTTGAGTGGTTTTGCCTTTAAAAGCCAATATACATTTACTAAGAAATATGTTTGAATTGAATTTTGCTGTCACGAGGTGAGCTTCGTAATCTGTGATTACCTATGTTTTACGTCGTGCACTTGCCCTATATATTTGACCTACTTTTCAACAAATCTATGATTTGCTATATCTTTTGAGTGGTAAGTGATAGGGCTTTGATATTTCACATTTGTATTCCTTATGAAAAGACCTTTCTAAACATTCCATAATTTTTAACCTAGTGACCTTGCCCTTGATATTTGACCTAATTTCAATAAAAAAAAATCCGCTACGCAGGCGACACAAGCATTCCTTGGATTGCTTTTTTTTCATACATGCATATTTCAGAACAATTTCCCTATTTAATGATTATTTTCTCTGTCTTATTTCTGTATCTATGGTAAACATAGTCGCCATATATCTTGTGTTACAGATTTGATTGGTTCAATACCTCCTTGCCCCTTTAGTAGGGGTAACTACAGGAAATAAAAAGGTGCACACTAAAAATTTTGACTGACTTGAAATGCCCGGAAGTCTGTAAAATTGGTCATTTTTGATTGCGAATCTTTGGCACGCATAAAAGTGTAAAGAAAAAGGGGGGGTCATGCATGTCCTTTTTTCGCAAATTTCACTTTTACAGGAACTCTGCGTCCTCATCGAAAATGTTCCGAATTTTGCATATTTTCAAACCTATCTGTAGATTGCATAAAAGACAAGATCAAGTTCGAAGTTAAATTTATCACGACTATTGATTCAATATGCTAAAAATACATTTCCAAGTGCCGCATTTCAGCATATTTACCGAAAATAATTTGTCCAAGTGGCTTCACTGGGTCATGAGGTTTGAAACACTGTACACTGCTGTTTGGAAAATAAATTGGCTCAATTTCTGCACAACTCACTTGAATTAATATTGTCCGCTAACAACTTGTCTGTGTTAATTGGATTAACACGATTTTGACTACGTTACATGTATTAAGATGAAATCAATACTATTCAAAAGCTCTCATTCATAGATTTCTGTATAATTTAATATGAATAAAGGCAAAACTGAAAAGTCTTTGTTTTTATGCTTCCGGAATCAAAGATACGGGGGCATATAGTTTTTGGCCTGTCCGTCTGTCTGTTTGTCCGAAAAACTTTACATTGGGCATAACTTTTGAATGGAAGGTGATAGAGCTTTCATATTTCACATGTGTATTCCTTGTGACAATACCTTTCCATTGATACCAAAATTTTTGACCTCGTGACCTTGACCTTTGACCTACTTTTCAAAAACTTTAACATTGGGCATAACTTTTGAATGGTTAGTGATAGGGCTTTCATATTGTACATGTGTATTCTTTGTGACAAGATCTTTCCATTGATACCAACATTACTCTGACCCTGACCTCTCACATACTTAACAGAAAATGGTGTTTATACCAACAAAGATGCCACCGCGGGGCATTCGTGTTTCACAAACACAGGCTTTATTATTTTCTGGCATACTAGCTATTAATAATGAAAGGTTTGATGTTCTGTTTTAAATAAACTTAATTTATGAAATCATTTCATTGTTTTATTCTGTTTCTGTTGCACATTGATGTGGAATTTTACAAAATGATTTTATTTTTGATGTTGCATAATCAAACTATACTAGCTGGGCATATGACTTTGGATCGCATAATCCATCTTTTCAAATCAGTAAAAAAGTTGTTGTTTTGAAATGTGACTATTTTCTCTTGTTTGTACTTTTAAAGGTTGTCTGAAAAAAAAACTTGTCTGCATCCGGCAAAAATCTTGTTAGAAAGGTTGTGGGCTAAAATCCTGGTACTGGCACTATCAGTATTCAATGTCAGTATGTCAATTAGAGCGTGCATGGGTATCAGGTGAGCGTTGTGCCCCCTGGAGCTCTTGTTTTTTCTTTCAGCGGGTCATGACACCCCTTCCAAACACTTGCCTATTGTTTTTGTTTTATTTTTTTTTTGGGGGGGGGGGGGGGGTCTTTTTAATCCGATAGGTTTCTACTGAATAAAACGTCACTTTAGTATTGTACAGTCTCACGTTTCACGCTTATTGATGCAAGTTATCAACGACAAAATGAGAGAGAGAGAGGGGGGGGGGGGCTAGAACAATACACGGTTCGTAAAGATATTTTTAAAACGTCAACAGAGAGAGAGAGATGTAAAAAGTGAGTTTCTGGTCGGCACATTCATTATATATATTGGCGCCGTTATACCGTTCCCTATGGCATGGATTGAATCAGTTGAAATGAGATTTTGGGCGTCAATTTGGCGAACGACTTTAAAAGATTTTCGATAAACAGTCCAAGAGAATACTGAAAACAGTAATATTACTAAAAATAATAATATAGCTGAAATTGGAGTTATCTTCCTTGGAAATTTATCTCTTTATATTACTGTAAGCAGTAATACTATTAAGATAGTCAGTTAGCCCTTATACCAGTGGATTCGGGGAGAAATGGGGGTGATTAGGAGTTGTAACTCATTCAAATGTACACTGAAAAATTGTTAAAAACATCAGGAAAATTTTTTCCTCAACATATTTGAAGAAAATGTGATATCAGAAAGTAGAAAAAGTGAAAAATAGGTTCCAGATGGACATTGTTTTCACTTCTCAGTAGAAGAATTGGTACATATTTATTGAATTTGATGTTGAATGAAAGAATTGTGTGATAAAAGCTGAGCTTGTAGCTTTAAAACGTTGCTTTGTCTATATTACAGAAAGATGTAATATAAGATGGTAACATTACTGTTTTCAATAATATTAGGGATTATTGTTAACAGTAATATTACAGTTTTAAATAATATTACTATTTATAGTATTCTCCTGGACTGATAAATGAATTAAGAAAATTAGTTCTTTCAATGAATCGGTAAACGTGTACACGAATGCTTTCGAAAACATGTACATGCAGAAAGGCTGTGTCGTGCGAACAACATGCAGTAATCCAAATTCCAATTATCTTAATAGCAACTTTGAACAAGGGCTTCGCACAGTGACACGTGAGAAAACGTAAATTTCGCGTATGTAAACAGGTACGTACATGTATTAATATAAGCCCCTGATTTTAAAAGAGCTTCATTGACGAAGTATGGGGCCTAACATAGAAGCGAAAGAAATTCCTTTTTATTATTAAATATGGACTATGTATTTTTATTTTCATTCGCCAAATGGGCGAGTAGGACATGATGTTTTGGGGGCCCAGCTAAAAATTTGGGCGACTGGGCGACCGCCAATTTCCGTCCCTGACGGTTCATAAATGTTTTATTTCCGAACATTGGAAAATGGATTTGTTCTATCTGCTAATACAATATTTTAAAATCCCATAGAATAGTTTGATATTCTAAAATGAATAAACGAAACTCGCCATCAGTTCCTTCAGAGCTTTGATTATATAATTGACATGTATTTCGTATTACCAACAATCGTCCGAACATATGAGACACGACAGGTATATTTTTGTCTGGTGTTATCTGATAATCAACAGTAAATAGCTGCCAGCAATGTCTGAGAAACAAAGTCCTAAAGTCACTGTGCACACAGATGGTCTCTATGCGCTAAAATAAGTTTGCGCCAAAAGGGTGTTATGGGTCAGAATACCCCAAAACGCCAGCAAAAATCAGACAAAGACAGAATATAAATTTACAAGTTTAATTATGTAATATATATATATATTTCAAATGATTACAACTTACAATACAATGTCCGGATCAAAGTGTCCGTTACGGTCCACAAAGTCTATCGAATGAATGGTTTCCGGTAATCACAAACTTTCTCGAAAGATCGGTGTCCAAACGTTGTTAAATGGATTAAAGTCTCAACAAATAAAGTGTCCCAGTATATCAGAATAGATGAATGAATCGTGTCTACGAATGTGTACGAATGTTCCCCTTAACACAGTTCCTCAGAGGTATTTATACTTAATAACAAATAAATTTACCAGAAGCTTCTAGAACAATGACTCATTACAAATGATTAACAATAGAGTAAATTCTAGAAATCACAGTCATGTGATGATAATGATGTAACAAAGAACATACTGGAATATTCTCTAATGAAATAAACATGACATAGTAAAATCTAGAAAGAATTATTATGAAATCATTAAATAACATGACTAAGTACATGTGTACCTACACATAAAGTAAAACTAAAATAATACATGACCCACAACACCTCCCCCTTTAAAAAAAGTTTGAATGTCAATGAAAACTTAGGTGGTAAATTCTTCAAAAATCACTCATGAAACTCTCGATAGTGCATCTGCAATCACATTGTCTTTGCCCTTGATATGGTTAATAATGATATTGTACTCTTGCAACAATAAACTCCACCTTGTAAGTCTTTGATTCTTGTTTGACATTTTGTGCAAAAATGTGAGAGGGTTGTGGTCAGTAAATACAAGAATGGGATGTAAAGTAACATTCAAATAAACATCAAAATGTTGTAAAGCTAACAATAATGCAAGACACTCTTTTTCAATAGTAGAGTAATTCTTTTGACATTTTGTCAATTTCTTTGAAAAATAAGAAACAACTCTATCTACACCATCATCATTTTCTTGAAACAAAGCAGCCCCGATTCCTACATCACTGGCATCAACAGTAAGCTTAAATTGCTTATCAAAATTTGGAGCTGACAGGACAGGACTATTCATAAGAACACATTTGATTTTCTTAAAAGATTCGTCACAGTCATTGGTCCATGCAAAATTCACTCTCTTTTGTAACAGATTGGTAAGTGGACCAACAACTGACGAGAAATTTGGACAAAATTTTCTGTAAAATCCTGCCATTCCCAAAAATCTCATTATTTCTTTCTTATTGGTAGGAATCGGGAACTTTGAAATAGCTTCCACCTTGGCCATGATAGGAGTAACAAAACCTTGACCTACTTTGTGACCCAAATATTCTACAGTCGCATGACAAAATTCACTTTTCGCAAGGTTCACTGTGAGGTTTGCTTTCGCCAGTATGTCGAAGAAGGTACGCATGATGCGGAGATGATCATCCCAGGTGTCGCTGTAGATGATGACGTCATCGATGTACGCCTCGCAACCTTCGAAATGATTTAGGAGCGAATGAATCATCCTCTGGAATGTGGCTGGTGCGTTTTTCATACCAAAGGGCATTACTTTATATTGGTATAGCCCATCTGGAGTCGCAAATGCCGATATTTCTCTGGCTCTCTCGGTAAGCGGGACCTGCCAATAGCCTTTGAGCAAGTCAAATTTACTGACAAATTTTGCACTGCCAATTTTATCGATACAGTCATCGATTCGTGGGATCGGATAAGAGTCAGTTTTGGTGACTGAATTGACTTTTCTAAAGTCCGTACACAATCGGTAAGTTCCGTCTGGCTTCGGAACAAGAATACATGGGGAACTCCAATCACTATTGCTGGGTTCAATAATGTCATTTTCAAGCATGTATTGAATTTCTTTCCGCATGTATTGAAGTTTTATCGGGTTTAACCGATAGGGATGCTGTTTGATAGGTGACGCATCACCTACAATGACGTCATGATGAGAGGCATTCGTCTTTTTTGGAACGTCCGGAAAGATTGTCGTATATTCCCGCATTAATTGGTGCACTTCCTCTTTTTGATGCACGGTCAGATGTCCGAGTTTCACTTCCGGATTTGTCAGAATTTCAGAATTCTTTAAACGGACACTTTGAGCGAAGTCTTTTTCAACAGTCTCTTCATTACATTCCGGTTCAACACAATTTTCAAATGTATTTACATTGGCCAAAGTGGAAACTGGTTTTACAAAATTTCGGTCACTTCTATCAAAATACTCTTTCAACATGTTAACATGACACACTCTTTTTTCTTTTCGCCGACCTGGTGTCTTAACCACATAGTTAACATCACTAATTTTACTCTCAATCTCATAAGGACCGAAATATCTAGCTTGCAAAGGATGACCAGGGATAGGCAAAAATACAAGAACTTTATCGCCTGGTTTAAAAACTCTGTTTCTAGCATCTTTGTCATACCATGATTTCATTTTCATTTGTGAGGTTTTGAGATTTTCTTGAGCTAATTTGCAAGCATTATATAATTTCTCTTTGAAATTAGACACGTAGTCTAAGAGATTCAAATCGCTAGTCTCAGTCAACCATTTTTCCTTCAATAACTTCAATGGCCCCCTGACCGTATGCCCAAAAACTAGCTCAAAGGGACTGAACCCCAGGGACTCCTGAACCGCTTCTCGTGCCGCAAACAACACGAGATGAACCCCTTCATCCCAGTCTTTTCCATACTGGTGACAATATGTTTTCATCATAGTTTTAAGGGTTTGATGAAAGCGTTCAAGTGCCCCCTGGGACTCAGGATGGTACGCAGAAGACTTATACTGCCTGATACCTAGCTCATGCATAACCTGCTGAAACAATCCTGACATAAAATTCGAACCCTGATCTGACTGAATAGCCTTGGGAGCACCTACGAAACTGAAAAACTTTGTAAGGGCCTTAACTATGGTCTTTGCCTTAATATTCCTAAGAGGTATGGCTTCAGGAAACCTAGTCGAAGTACACATAATTGTCAGTAAGTACTGATTACCTGACCTAGTCCTAGGCAAAGGACCTACACAATCAACTAACACCCTACTAAAAGGTTCCTCAAAGGCTGGAATGGGTTGGAGGGGAGCAGGTGGTATAACTTGATTGGGTTTACCTACCATCTGACAACTATGACAAGACTTACAAAACTCAGACACATCTTTTCTCAACTTAGGCCAGTAAAAGTGACTTAAAATCCTATTATAAGTCTTATTGACACCTAAATGACCTGCCATGGGTGTGTCGTGAGCTAAACTCATGATGTCCCCGCGATACGCTACTGGAACCACTATCTGGTGAACGACCCGCCACACGTCATTAGGGGGTGCATCGGGTGGTCTCCATTTCCGCATAAGGATGCCATCTTGTATGTAGAAGCACTCTCCGACTTTGTCCGCTTCTTCTCGGGGAAGGGCCCTCTTGCTTAGTCGGATGATCTCTGGATCTTTAGTTTGCTCGGAGAGGAGCTGCTCACGGCTTAAGGCATCTGTACCCCTGTCTAATGGCGGATAGGAATCATCACTAGGCACTGTCGGAGACTTGTCAACATGAAGTCGTACTGACGTCTCAGGTACGCTGTCATCAATGGTAGACATGAATGTGTCAGAAAGGTCTATACTTTTGGAGGGATGGTCCTCGTTAAGTGCAGAAGTACTCTCAGCCTCTTTTAGTCTGTTCCTGGCCATCGCCCTGGTAACTGCGCAGGCTGGGTACAAGTCGTCGTCTTCATCATCGGACACGACATCGGACGTGATTTTCTCACAAACAATCGGATCGGCTACAACTTTGCCGCCAGCTAAATCGTTGCCAAGCAACAAGGAAACGCCTTGAACGGGAAGAGTAGGTCGAACACCTACGATAACAGGTCCAGTAATTAAGTCTGACTTCAAATAAATTTCATGAAGGGGAACATCAATGACGCCTAGCTCCACACCCTGTAATAAAACTGACCTACCAGTAAAAGTGTGCTCAGACAAAGGCAATGAACCCTCTAACAATAAAGTCTGGGCAGCACCAGTATCTCTCAAAATCTGAACAGGCAACGCTTCGCTAGAATCACTGAGTGAAACAAATCCCTGTGACAAAAAGGGCTTATAATGATCCTCCACAAAATCATCAGAACTGGACTTAGAACCCTGAATCTCAGGAGTGTCAGAACAAATCGAATCTAAGGCTTTCCTATCATTTCTAACAGACGCACAGGCCTGTGACTTAAGTTCTTTTTTCTTCTTAAGCTTCAAACACTCACCAATAACATGACCTTTTTTCTTACAATAATTGCATGTAGGAAGCGACCCCACCCCTGGGGATGCCTCAGAACGCTCGGACCTAGGACCGGACGTGGAACCACCTTGAGATGGTGACTGGGAACTAATGGACGACTGAGACTCTTGTAAATTTTTCTTTGAAAAATCTGACGTTTTAGCACTATCGCTAGATTGAGTTTTTGACACAAAATTTTTCTTATGAGTGAGAGCATACGTATCAGACAAAACAGCGGCTTCTTCAAGAGTTTTAACATTTTTGTCTTCCAAATGAGTTCTTAAATCTTGATGTACACACTCTTTGAACTCTTCTATCAGAATGATCTGACGTAAATTGTCAAATGAATTGGGAATTTTCTTAGATCGAAACCACTGATCAAATAAATCTTCTTTTTCTCGAGCGAATTCAACATATGTTTGATTTTCAAACTTTTTGTACTTTCTAAACTTTTGTCTGTACGCCTCAGGTACTAACTGATATGCTCTCAAAATCGTGTCCTTGACCTTGTCATAGTCTGAACTCTCAGCAATACTGAGCGCCGAGTACACTTCAGCCGCTTTGCCAATAAGTACGCTTTGTAATAAAGTTGGCCAAAAATCGCGTGGCCACTTCAGATTGGCCGCGATTTTCTCAAAATGTGGAAAATATTTGTCCACGGACTTTTCTTGAAATTTTGGTACTAATCTGATGTTTTTGGCGGCGTCGAATTCAGACTTGACAGGCAAAGGAACAGGATTTTCCTTAGCGATTTTCTCTAATTTTAACTTTTCTAACTCAAACTGGAGTTCTTTCTCGTGCATACGTTCCTGTTTCTCTCTTTCTTCCTTTTCTCTTTCAAATTGTCTTATTTTTTCTTCTTTTTCAAATTGTAATTGTATTTTCATTTTCTCTAATTCAAACTCAAATTTTGACATTTTGGTTTCGCTTGAAACAGGTTCAACAGGAAAATCGTATGACGAAAAGATTTCCTTAGCTAAAAGCTCTTTAGCCACAATATTTCTAATTTCTTGTTTTCTCATAGAAGATTTTACATCTAACTTCAAGTGAAGACCTAAACCAATCAAATCATCTTTTTTCAATGATTCGAACTCATCTACAGTCGGCGATTTCAAAAATTCAGTGACCGAAAATACCATGATTGATTTCTGCTGGCAAAAGTTTTGAGAATTTTCCTTTTTTTTTTAAAAAACGAACTTTACGTAAAGTGCAAATATGCAGAGATTACGATCCCGGACGAGCCCCCAATTCTGTTATGGGTCAGAATACCCCAAAACGCCAGCAAAAATCAGACAAAGACAGAATATAAATTTACAAGTTTAATTATGTAATATATATATATATTTCAAATGATTACAACTTACAATACAATGTCCGGATCAAAGTGTCCGTTACGGTCCACAAAGTCTATCGAATGAATGGTTTCCGGTAATCACAAACTTTCTCGAAAGATCGGTGTCCAAACGTTGTTAAATGGATTAAAGTCTCAACAAATAAAGTGTCCCAGTATATCAGAATAGATGAATGAATCGTGTCTACGAATGTGTACGAATGTTCCCCTTAACACAGTTCCTCAGAGGTATTTATACTTAATAACAAATAAATTTACCAGAAGCTTCTAGAACAATGACTCATTACAAATGATTAACAATAGAGTAAATTCTAGAAATCACAGTCATGTGATGATAATGATGTAACAAAGAACATACTGGAATATTCTCTAATGAAATAAACATGACATAGTAAAATCTAGAAAGAATTATTATGAAATCATTAAATAACATGACTAAGTACATGTGTACCTACACATAAAGTAAAACTAAAATAATACATGACCCACAACAAGGGTTTCAACCCTCATTGCGCTAAAATATGTTTGCGCTAAATATTCTTGTTTTACAGTACACGTAAGTATACATTGCACATCAAAAGATATTTAGAATCAACTGTAATTGCACTAAAGTTGGAAAGTGCAAATGGGCTTCAAATTAAAGATTTTCACTTGAAATTACCACTTAATAGCAGATTTCTGCTTCCCTGATTACCAGAAACCTTGAGTTTGGTCACCAGAATTCTGTTCTTTAGGGCCACAACTTTTGAAAATTGTCATTTTTGATCCAAGTCAGATTTTTTTTTTCACTAGAATCCTGTATCAGGGTTCTCATTAAGAGCCGGCGACCAGCAATTTCTCGCCTCCTACTTTGGGTAAAATCGCCGCCTACTTTCCGTAAAAAATGGTCGCATCTCAATTTCATTATGTATGAAAATTCATTGAACGTGTACTAAAGGAAATAATACGTTGTCCTTTTTAAAAAGCTATCACTATACAAGGTACGCGATAAATATTTCCGTAACCGCGTCATTTTACGGCAGCGTATATTAAAGAAGTACATACATGTACCAATAGGACGATAAGATCTCAACTTATTTTTAAAACGGAGATGATATAGTTATTGACCACGCGCCTCCATGTGTCACGGACAATCAACGGCTGGTCTTTCACGTGTAAACATAATATGCAAATTTGTATAATTTTCTACCTCGGTCTATTTTCTGTATGTATACAAATATATCAAGAATTCATTGTAATATGGAGTCTTTTGATGTATCCACAAGATGTGAGCCGACAATAACTACTGAGTGCGTGATCCTGCTTGCAGACTTGCATCCGTAGACCGAACGTTCGTCAGTCATGATCTACACTACAACTCAATACTCTCAAAAATTTCGGGAGGAAAATGTTTTTTATTTTTAAAAATCAAATTGTTCACACTGAGGAAAGTACCAATATTATGACTGATAGTTCAAATCAAGCTTCCATGGGCAAAAAAAAAAGGGGGGGGGGCTCACTAAACATAAGATTTATTTTTCATGTACATGATGTAGTAATCAGAAAGCTATTGAGTTAGTTTACTATCTATTTGGATAGAAAGAAAAGAACTTTTTCCATACTTATACTAGGAAATTCCAAACATTTCTCTAATACAATAAATTATGAGAATGCTAGTGATGAAAATTGTTCACGAAACTTGCAACACATGTTATAAAAGTACTATAGAAGGAAAAAAATCTACAGTATTTTTTATGTCTAGATGACTGGAAATGCCCTCCATTGCCTTGTAAATTTGAAAAATAAATACTTAATTTCATAGTATTTTATAGAGTCTAAATGGCGGAAATGCCTTCAATAGACTTCTAAATTTCAAAAATTTTCCAGGTGAGCATGCCCCCGGAACCGCCTAGAAGGCTCGCGCCAAAGGCGCTCGCATCCTTTGATAATGTTGAGCGCCTCCTACTTTTCCCTGATTCACCTCTCACTTCAAAACTTAATGAGAACCCTGCTGTATATTGGTACACTATAATTTACATTAATTTTACGTCATATTAGCTGCATTATGGTCATGTCAAATTCTCATATGACATTCTCATATTTTAGGACGGGATGCAATTTACTTTGGAGAAGAAGTTTATGTGCAACCAGAAGACATACCTCTTCACAAGGCAAGATTACAACTTTAAGTACAAGATAAGCTTTAAGGAGATGGAACAGATCAACCTGGACACGGGCAAGAGGAGGTCATTACTGAGACGCCCATTATTTGTATCCAGAGACGACGTCAGTGCAAAAAAATTGTAAGCTAATCTATCATATACAATGATAAATACTGCTCTTGTAACTTTACAATCGGCACTCCACGGTGTTTAACACATTATTTATGCCTCCCAGAATCAAATATTCAGAAATGCATAGTTTTGGGGGTTTGTTTGTTTGTCTTTCTGTTGATCTGTAAGTTTGTACATTGTTAAATCTATAACATTGGGCATCGGTTTGAATGATGATGTAAAGATCTTGATCATAACATTTGGTTGGCAACTGATCTTGACCTTGACCATTGAATTAAAAAAGAAAATGTCATATTTTAATAAAAGTCATTCATCAGTTCTGTACAATTTTTCATGCTGTATGTATAGTCATGTTGTGCCCCACATTGGTTAGATTCTTCAGATACCAAAACGCATATTGACTGATCCTTTGATTGAATCAAGTTGACTTGACAATATAATCATTTCTATATACACCTTTCAACTGAGAAAGAAGTGATCAATATGCATCAAGAACAAGAATGAGCAATGTAGAGTGCTCAATTTCATCATAATATTATGTTGAAATGTTTGTATTCTTAAATTGCAGCCCTCAGTGTTTATCTGTTACAATTTCTCCTGGCACACCCAGTCATTGGGCGCCTTTGGATATGAGTGGTGCAGAATTTGAGTTAGTGGAACTAGAGAGAACTAAGGAATTCACCAGAGTCCAAGATTCCTTTTATGACACTCTGGACAGACAGGTGTATGAGATTGACTTGATATACAGGGTACAAAACAGAAGTCTATGGAATGAATACTTCATGTAAGCAATTATATTAACATGTTGTTTTTAAGATCATTCCTGCATGAATAGGAATAAGGATGAACTTCTACCAAATTCTGTATTAATGTGACCTTTCACATATATAAAGCTAATGTGTGAACCCTTGAATATATCCCCAAATAACATGATAAAAATGAAAAGATTCTTTCTCATATCTTCATTTCAATGTACTAGTATCAGGCATGAGAAGTACGAAGGTTTCTAGGCCTTAAAGGAATCACTATAAGTTCTTTCTTTCCGTCTATTAGTCTGTCTCCACGTAAGCTCTTTGGTTCTGACACTAATTGTTTTAAAATCTATACATCTGTCATACTTCACATACAAAGATTTAAACCTGTAAAATTGAACTTTAAAAGTCAAAGTTCAAGGTGAAACTTCTGACACATGCTCTTACGAGGTCTTCAAAGTAGAGCTTTCATAGTTCATAATTCTAACTCAGATATCAAGAATCACGAAAGGAACAGGGTAGGCCTATGAATTTGATCTATTTTGAGGGCAAACTTAGGCAAATATTTATTGGATTCTGACACAGTAAGTAAAGGCTAGAAAATTTTAAATGATTTATCAATTCAAAACAACCAGAAGAGAGGCATGTATTATAAAGGTCAGTGTCAACATTACTAGAGGACACTTTTAGCTCACCTCGACGAAGTAGAGGGGGGTTATGCTATCGCCCCATCGTCGACGTCAGTGTCGGCGTCCGCACTACAGGTTAAGCAAAACGGGACAGGTCAATTCCTGCCAAACTGTAAATTCTATATCAACCAAACTTGCATGAATGATGCATCTGAGGATGCTTACTACATTCATGGTACGGAGGCTGCATCTGGCCCATATTTCACACTTGAGTGATCAGATTAGGTAAAATGGGACAGGTCCATTCCCGCCTTACTAAAAGTCCTACATCAACCAAACTTGCATGATGCATCTGAGGATGCTCACTACAATGCATGGTATTGGGGCTGCATGTGACCCACATTTCAAACTTAAGTGAGCAGGTAAGCTAAAAAGGGACAGGTCCAACCCGCCTTGAAATGTCCTACATCAATCAAACTTGCATGGAAAATGCATCTGAGGATACTTACTACAATGCATGGTATAGAGGCTGCATCTGACCCTCATTTTATGCTTGAGTGAGCAGGTTTGGTTAAATGGAATAGGTCCATTCCCGCCTTACTGTAAGTCCTAGGTCAACCAAAGTTATATGAGTGATGCATCTCAGGATGCTTACTGCAATGCGTGGTACAGAAGCTGCATCTGACCCATATTTCACTCTTGAATGAGCAGGTTAGGTAAAATGTAACAGGCCTATTGCTGCCTTACTATAAGTTCTACATTAACCAGCCTTGCATTTATGATGCATCTGAGGATGCTTACTACAATGCATGGTACGGAGGTTGCATCTTACCCACATTGAGTGAGCAGATTAGCTGATATGGGACAGGTCCATTCATGCCTTAATACATCAACCAAACTTGCATGAATGATGCATCTGAGGATGCTTACTACAATACATGGTACGGAAGCTGAATCTGACGCCCATTTCACGCTTGAGTGAGCAGGTTAGGCAAAATGGAACTGGTCCATCCCCGCCTTTCTATAAGTCCTACATTAACCAAACTACATGTAGCATGGATGATGCATCTTATCATAGGATGCTTACTAACGTGCATGGTGCGGAGGACAGATGCTGCATCTGACCTATATTTCATGCTTGATTGACCAGGTAAGGCAAAATTAGAATCTTCATTTCCAGCCTTCTTTAATTAATTTCTTTATCAACCAAACTTGTGTGGATGATGCATCTGGAAATACTTAGTGCAATATAGGTACAGATGCTGTTTGCCTTTGAGGTGAGCGCTGACATCTATGATGGCCCTATGTTTGTATAATATGAAGTAATGAAATGTTGTGAAAACATCATACTTGCCCAGTTACCAGTTGGTGAAAGTTGAATGAAATAGCTTCAAATGAAATGCTTGAAACAAAGAAGATACATATTAATTTTATGAGCTATTCTACTAAATTAAATATACACTTAAACTCTTCTTTATGAACTTATGACTTTTTTTAATACACTCTAATTCATATCTGATTTCAGGAAAAAGAAGATGATGAATGAGAAAGCAGAGAGTGAGGCAAGCGGACAAACAGTGGATGAGAGGGATTTATTTCACGGAACAGACTCCCTGGAAACCTGCAGGAAAATCTGCACCAATTCTTTCGACTTTCGCATTAGTGGCAAAAACGCAACAGTTTATGGGGAGGGATCATATTTTGCTCTCGAGTCCGACTACAGCAATCGATACACAAATAAGACATCTGGTAGTCGCTTGATGTTCAGAGCGAAGGTTCTGGTAGGGAAATACACCAAAGGTGAGAGGTCATTTAAACGCCCTCCAGAGATCCCCGGTGGCAGCCATAAGCTGTATGACTCATGCGTCAATCATACGTTAAACCCAACCATTTTCATTATTTTCGATACCAGGCAGTGCTATCCAGAATATCTCATTCAATATCATAAAAAAGGAGAAGAAATGCTGGAGGGTGATGTATATGTCCCTCCACAGCCTAAACCAGCATCTGTTTCTTCTTTTAGTAATACAGCATCAAGTTCTAATAATGCACCAGTATCTTGTCGACCTGTAGTACCTCCTAGAATAGGTGGAGTGTCTACTAACGTAAGCAGTCCCTCTGCAGCTTTTTCAGATCCTTATGGCCAAGTTCCTTCTGTTAGCCAATCAGGTGTTAGGACACAGGCATCATACAGCCAGGGTCCTGTTGGCCAATCAGCTATGCAGACACAAGCACACAGCCAGGGTCCTGTAAGCCAATCAGCTTTTAGTACACAACCATACAGCCAGGACAATTCCCAGTTCCATGGTAGTCCTCTTGATAATCAGAATGTCTACTATAGTAGGTCAGCAGCAGAAGGAGCTGGACATACCCCGACACAAACTTATAGAACGGCTTCAGGAAGAGAGGTCCCTACTCCATCATACAGACGAAAAGAAGAGGGATGTGTCCTCCAGTAATCTGTACAATTATAGCAGTTTCAAAAGTAGCTTCACTTTACCGGTGTATTATTTAGATTTATTCCTTTAGTGTTAATCTTTGTGTTCCATAAAACAGTAATTTTACACATGCACTGAACTAGTCTATGGTTCAAGAAAGATGATGGCTGCGACCTTTTCATTTGAAGTTATCATACTTGAAGTTTTGACAGTTGAAAATGCTTTTACATGTCTGTGTTCCAGACAAAAAAAAAGAAGGCAAAAAATAACATTTAACATTTGTCAGTTAAGCTGTATAATGGATAAATGTCTGCATATTATTTATATTTAAAATATCAAAGGGGTAGGGCCATGAGAACCCTAAATCGACCCTCGATTTTTCTCTAAAATAAATTTTATGAGAAATACTTAATATCTCTCATGAGAATACACTAATGTATACCGCTTTTAGGGAAAAGAAAAATTTCATAAAATAAAGTGCCATTTAATTGTAATGACGTCATAAAGTGACGTCATTTTGACGTTAATGACAAAATATGGCGAAAATTGCTGGGAATTTTAATTGTCTTTTGTCGAAGAATTCATGTGGCCGCATGCGTTAACTGAGATAAAACGTTTATGACAAAAGGCTATACTGATATTCTTTAACATATAATTTTTTCATCTCAGTTAATGCATGTGGCCATTGCTAATTTAATGGAGATATGTAGTTTTTGTGTCAATTTCGCGAAATATGACCTATTTTGGTGTTTTCAACGGGCTAAAAGCTATTGATAAACGAAACATTTACAAAAGATAGATTCGTGATTCAGTGGAGAAAGTTTCAAAATGTAACATAATTACATTTAAGAATTCTATGAAGTACAATGTTCAAAATTAGGGCCAATATCGGGCTTCGTGGCCCTACCCCTTTCTACATTGTTCATCGATCAGTTGTTGATCTAAAATAATTATTTCAGAATGATTTTTGTATATTTGAATTGTATATTGTGTATGGAATGTTACATGTTTAATTATAAGAATGTACAGGAAGTCGCTGAACTGCTGTCTCAATTTACTTTGAAATTTATATTTATATGACTTTTGAAATATGACAATCATATATCAGTGGCAGATTCAGGGGAGTGCAGAGGGGGCGTCCATCCCCCTGCACTGACCCAAAATATTCCAAAAACAGGTATAGTTTGGCCCATTTTTGGTAAAAATCGGCAAAATTCGCCCCTTGACCCCCTTGCAAAGGGGGCGCTAGATCGGCCACTGTATATATGTAAGATGTCACTCCCCAAAGATATATAATTATTTTGAATGGAAATATGGGTATCACACACATTGCTAAGAATACTGTATGTGTACTGTTTTAGAGGGATTCATAATTTAGCAAAGTTGATGCTGGTAGGGCAGTGCTAATTCAAGATTATGCTTATATTTAGAAATGATTTTTAAAACTATTATACATTTTACTGAAAATTGAGTCGTGTGCTAATCAATGATTAGGCTAATATGTCATAAATATGTTAATTTGCTAATTTTGCGCAATGTCTGCTAACAATTTGCTGCCCTAGAGTAAGTACGCATGTGGTATGTAGCTTTATATTGAAGTAAAATGCAAAATTAGATACAATGGTTTATTTAGCAAACCCCAGTTATGTGTAGATAATAATGTATTGAAAGTGGGGTATCATGCATGATTTACTTGCAAGATTTATGCAAATGCATCTAAGGGATATATATTTAGAATTGAGAAATGGAGGCACAGATTTTGAAGCATATGTTTGATAAATTGATAATGGTTTAATCCCATATTAATCATTTTGCTTCAGAATTGGAAAAACAAAGTAATAATAAATTATTCCCCCCTTCTGAACCAAACTGTTGCAGAAATCAATGTGGAACTTGTTTCTGTGATAACATATCTCTGTATACATGTAAGAGATGTCCAGCAAGGAGTGATGTCAGCACAGTTTGGAGTAGTTAGCAGTTTGTGCAGCCAGTAAATCTTTTCAATGTAAGGGATAAACGACTCATTCAGTTGGAATAACTGACATAGCTTATGGAGTCATGAGCAATTAGCATAGGTTTTAGAGTAGTTGAAGGAGTTAGCTACATGTGTATTATTAAATTTGCACAGCTAGCATGGATTTTGGATAGTTGGCATTGTTTGGAATAGTCAGCAGATTTGAGAATAGTTACGGGTAGCTAACATCTAGTATTTGGAATAGAGCTATAAGAAATGGCATAGTCCACAATACTGTGCATGATTTTGAGTTAGTCGGGATATATTTGGAGTAACCAGGATATATTTGGAGTAAGTCAGGATATATTTGGAGTTAGTCAGGATATATTTGGAGTTAGTCAGGATATATTTGGAGTAACCAGGATATATTTGGATATCCTGTGTAACTGGAATAAGACTTGGTGTATGTCAGGCAAATGTTTCACATATTGACATGAGATATGCTATAACTTACCATGGTGTTTACATGTGATTGATGATGGATATGAGATATGCTATAACTTACCATGGTGTTTGCATGTGATTGATGATGGATATGAGATATGCTATAACTTACCATGGTGTTTGCATGTGATTGATGATGGATATGAGATATGCTATAACTTACCATGGTGTTTACATGTGATTGATGATGGATAAGAATTAGAAAGCAGACCAAGTACATTTGGTGAGTGAGATTATATGGAAAGCTCAATGCATGTTGACATTGTTATCTAGCAATCATCCATGGTCAATATTTCTGCAATATCGGTTCAAAACAGAAGGGAGGTATTGCATTGCTACATTAAACTTTGTCAACCATTGTAATCAGAAATGGATTATGACATTTATACAATTAAGACAACAGATTGTCTCAAGATCTTGGTATGACAAAATTTGGCTCTGCAAGATGGATGTAATGATATCCACATCTTGCATGATGCGAATTTTGTCAAGCTGTTCTTTATGACAATTTGTGTCAGATTCATATACATGTAGCTATTATCAAATGGACTGAAGATTTACAATGTTCTATTGTATTTTGAATTTAGCTTTTTTGTATGCAATAATTGATACTTCTCTTATTGATTATATTGTGTATTTACATAATTTATAAACATTATTTTGAATTATGATTGAAAAACTTAAAAATTGTCCAATACGTTTGACTTACAATTCTTAACAGAAGTTAATAATTAATGGATAGTTTCGTTTAATAAAGGAGCTGATAAGATAAGGGCTGTATTTAGCCCTGAATTTCATCAAGTATTTCTTCTACACAATGATCTGTACGCAAGAAAAACTTGATAATTACTAAAATGTAATGTATTTGGAGACTCCTCATACAACTTTTATTTTGGTAAGCTTATTTCTAGATACTTAAATTACAGTCTAAAGAGTAGGGGGTAGCCATGTTGAAAAGAAGCTAATATCGATCAAAAAACGTTGAAAATGAAGAACAATCTGGCTAATATGGATAACTATCAACTTTAAAACATAGTTATAGTCTGACCAAGATACTAGAAATTAAATTCAAAAGACTGGTCTCAATTTTTTCCATAAATTTTAAAATCTTGAATCTGAAATATGGTTGTATTTTGTATTCATTGACTACAAAGTAGGCATTTTACCGCGAAATACACATTGTGTAGAAATAAACTGCACATTCCTGTTTATTTCATTCAAAAATCTTGTGTGTTTCATGTGAACAATTTTAGAATAAATAAATGAATGACTTTAAAGGGGAAAAAATTAAATTTTGCTTATATTATGGCCTAAAACACAGATTTATAAAAAGCCCCCCACCCTCCCTTTTTCAGTTTTTTGTCTCTGGGGCATCGTCCCCCCCTTAGCTACAGAACCCCACTTTGTCAAAAGATGTGTATTAGTGATATACACCTTCTGTAAAAGTGGCGTTCTGTAGCTGAGGGGGGAACAATGTTTTAAAAAACTTTTCCATTTTCCATTGGTTTCTATTGAAAAAAGACATATTTTGCCAAAAAATTTAGGAAAACTATGCATGATAAATCTTATGCAACTGCTGATAATGATGAAACCAAGAACTGGCATCAATTTTGTGAAAGATTTTTTTTTGAAGTTCCTATCTTGAAAATTCCACTTTTTCAGGGCAGATTTAACGCCTTATCTTATCAGCTCCTTACAAAATTGTTATTCTTTCTTTGTTATAAAGAAGAAAATATCATAATTCTTGGAGGTTTGGAATTTTGAAAACAAAGGTGATTTGGCTTAATATCAGTTTGAAAGTACATGTGTTTCAAGAGATAAATTTCAATTTGCCAAATGTTCAATCTGTTTTTATTGTATTAATTAAGTCTTAAAAATAATTTATCATTTCACAATATCTTCTTGATTATACAATTGTCATTGTCAGTATTAACTTTATGATTTTTAGCTCACCTCGACGAAGTTGAGTGAGCTTATGCTATAACCCCACGCGTCCGCGTCCGGTTAAGAAGTTTGGGGTAGCTCAGTATCTGACAAAGTACTGATGCTACAGTAACCAAACTTGCACAAGTGATTCATCTTTGGCTGCTGAGGTGAACCCATGCATCGGATGCTGCATCTGACCTACATTTTCCGCTTGAGTGAATTGGATAAGAAGTTTGGGGTAGCTCAGTATCTGACAGAGTACTAATGCTACAGTAACCAAACTTGCACAAGTGATTCATCTTTGGATGCCGAGATGGACCCATGCATCGGATGCAGCATCTGACCTACTTTTTCCACTTGAGTGATTTCGCTTTTAAAAGCCAATATTGAGCAAAGTATAAGTGCTACATGTACCAAACTTGCATATTGGATGTATCTTTGATGAAACTTTCATAAAATGACCTTGACCTACTTTTTCCGCTTGAGTGATTTTGCCTTTAAAAGCCAATATTGAGCAAAGTATAAGTGCTAGATGTTCCAAACTTGCATATTAGATGCATCTTTGATCAAACTTCCATAAAATGACCTCGACCTACTTTTTCCGCTTGAGTGATTTTGCCTTTAAAAGCCAATATTGAGCAAAGTATAAGTGCTAGATGTTCCAAACTTGCATATTGGATGTATCTTTGATCAAACTTTCATAAAATGACCTTGACCTACTTTTTTCCGCTTGAGTGATTTTGCTCTATAAAGCCAATATTGAGCAAAGTATAACTGCTACATGCACCAAACTTGCATATTGGATGTATCTTTGATCAGACTTTCATAAAATGACCTTGACCTACTTTTTCTGCTTGAGTGGTTTTGCCTTTAAAAGCCAATATACATGTACTAAGAAATATGTTTGAATTGAATTTTCCTGTCACGAGGTGAGCTTCGTAATCTGTGATTACCTATGTTTTTTTTATTTTCTATGCTCCAGCTTTCAAAGATTTGATGGCATATAGTTTTTGACCTGTCTATCTGTCTGTGTGTGTGGAACCTCAACATTTGGCATACTATTTGAAAGGTTGGTGAAAGGGCTTTGATATTTCCGTGAGTTTTCTTTGTAACAAGATCTTTCCATTGATACATGTAAATGGTCCAATATTTTTTACCTCATGACCTTGACCTTTAATCAACTGTTCAAAAACTTTAACATCGGGCATAACTTTTTTTAATTGTAAGTGAAAGGGCTTGAATATTTCATGAGTATTTGTTGTGACAAGACCTTTCCATTGATGCCAATAATTTTTTATGCCCCCGGAATCAAAGATTTGGGGGCATATAGTTTTTGGCCTGTCCGTCTGTTTGTCTGTTTATCTGTTTGTCTGTTTGTCTGTCTGTTTGTCCGAAAAACTTTAACATTGGACATAACTTTTGAATGGGTAGTGATAGGGCTTTCATATTTCACATGTGTATTCCTTGTGACAAGACCTTTCCATTGATACCAAAATTTTTGACCTCGTGACCTTGACCTTGACCTTTGACCTACTTTTCAAAAACTTTAACATTGTGCATAACTTTTGAATGGGAAGTGATAGGGCTTTCATATTTCATATGTGTATTCCTTGTGACAAGACCTTTCCATTGATACCAACATTTTTGACCTCGTGACCTTGACCTTGACCTTTGACCTACTTTTCAAAAACTTTAACATTGGGCATAACTTTTGAATGGGAAGTGATAGGGCTTTCATATTTCACATGTGTATTCCTTGTGACAAGACCTTTCCATTGATACCAAAATTTTTGACCTCGTGACCTTGACCTTGACCTTTGACCTACTTTTCAAAAACTTTAACATTGGGCATAACTTTTGAATGGGAAGTGATAGGGCTTTCATATTTCACATGTGTATTCCTTGTGACAAGACCTTTCCATTGATACCAAAATTTTTGACCTCGTGACCTTGACCTTGACCTTTGACCTACTTTTCAAAAACTTTAACATTGGGCATAACTTTTGAATGGGAAGTGATAGGGCTTTCATATTTCACATGTGTATTCCTTGTGACAAGACCTTTCCATTGATACCAAAATTTTTGACCTCGTGACCTTGACCTTGACCTTTGACCTACTTTTTGAAAACTTTAACATTGGGCATAACTTTTGAATGGGAAGTGATAGGGCTTTCATATTTCACATGTGTATTCCTTGTGACAAGACCTTTCCATTGATACCAAAATTTTTGACCTCGTGACCTTGACCTTGACCTTTGACCTACTTTTCAAAAACTTTAACATTGGGCATAACTTTTGAATGGGAAGTGATAGGGCTTTCATATTTCACATGTGTATTCCTTGTGACAAGACCTTTCCATTGATACCAAAATTTTTGACCTCGTGACCTTGACCTTTGACCTACTTTTCAAAAACTTTAACATTAGGCATAACTTTTGAATGGGAAGTGATAGGGCTTTCATATTTCACATGTGTATTCCTTGTGAACGGACCTTTCCATTGATACCAAAATTTTTGACCTCATGACCTTGACCTTTGACCTACTTTTCAAAAACTTTAACATTGGGCATAACTTTTGAATGGGAAGTGATAGGGCTTTCATATTTCACATGTGTATTCCTTGTGACAAGTCCTTTCCATCGATACCAAAATTTTTGACCTCGTGACCTTTGACCTACTTTTCAAAAACTTTAACATTGGGCATAACTTTTGAATGGGAAGTGATAGGGCTTTCATATTTCACATGTGTATTCCTTGTGACAAGACCTTTCCATTGATACCAAAATTTTTGACCTCGTGACCCTGACCTTTGACCTTTGAACCCAGTGACCTCACATACATGTACTTTACAGAAAATAGTGTTCATACTAATAAAGATGCCACCGGGGGCATTCGTGTTTCACAAACACAGGCTTTATTACTTTGTGACCTTGACCTTGACATTCAACCTACTTTTTAAAAGCGTTAACATTGGGTATAACTTAAGAATGGTAAGTGATATGGCTTCGATATTTCACATGTGTATTCCTTGTGAAAAGAGTATTCCATTCGTTCAAAAACTTCTGATCTTATGACCTTGATCTTTCACCTAAGTAACAGAAAATTGTGTTAATACTAACAAAGATGCGGACGGGGGCAATTGTGTTACACAAACACAAGCTTTATTCATTATAGTATTTATGTTTGTCTATTAGACTGTATTAATCACAAAGTGATTTGAATTGGATTTTTCTTGTTATTTGATAATAATAAAGAAGTGATTAGAAAGAGTAATTGATTTGTTACCTGAAGCTTATGTACTGAAATACAAGAAAATCATTTCTTCATATGACTGAATAATATTTCTTTCACTGTGTAGCATCACGTGACTTTAGTTGGTGAAACCACGAATAAATAAAATGCTCAGTTGGAGGAAAGAAAACGGGAACAGCAATAATTGCTTTGTTTAGATTCTATCTTTTTACAGCCTATATCCTTGTCTTAACTGATACTTTTACAATCATTGACTAGTAAGAAAATAAAACGCCGTTGTTTTTACAAACATCGTGATAAAAGCTGTAGATGTGTTCGTGGAAACCACCACAACATTGTGTTTAACATATTTCGACCACGACATTCCTTTCTTTAGAATGTTTGTAAAAACTACAATGATTTCTTGATCGACAAAGTTTAACAAAGAATCATGAAAATATCATTTTTTAATATGACATCGGCTATGAAAAGATAAAATTGAATCAAAACAATGATAACAGTACCTATTTTCTTTCACCCAAACGAGCGGTATGCCTCCATTTTGTGTTCTTGGTTTCACCAACTTAAGTCACGTGATGCTACACAGTGTCTGTTGTATGAGCAATTCTTTTAAGAAATAGTGATTTTTTTAGCTCATCTCGACGAAGTTGAGATGAGCTTATGCTATAACCCCCGCGTCCCCGTCCTCGTCCGCGTCCGCGTCCACGTCCGGTTAAAGTTTTTGGGGTAACTCAGTATCTGACAAAGTACTGATGCTACAGTAACCAAACTTGCACAAGTGATTTATCTTGGGATGCTGAGGTGAACCCATGCATCGGATGCAGCATCTGACCTACATTTTCCGGTTGAATGACTTTGTCAATGTCTGGTTTAAGTTTTTGGGGTAGTTCAGTATCTGACAAAGTACTGATGCTACAGTAACCAAACTTGCACAAGTGATTCATCTTGGGATGCTTAGGTGAATCAATGCATCGGATGCAGCATCTGACCTACATATTCCGGTTGAATGACTTTGTCAATGTCTGGTTAAAATTTTTGGGGTAGCAGGGATCATTTTGGGGCGCGATTTTGCGAGATTCTCGCATCTTTTTCTCAAAAATCGCATTGATTTTACTTAGATGCGAGAATTCTCGCACACATCAATATCGAGTCTTTTTTGTCCCAAGGTTTTTCTATGCATTTTATGTCCGCGAGATCGAAAATAAAATGACAGTGTCGTGTCTGCAAAAACAAATTTACCCATTGACTGACCACTTTTAAAGTTAAAATGACATGATAATTTTACGGACGAACGCATACATAACTACCTGTACGTAAATAAGATACGTAAGTGGACGTTGGAGATCTAAATAAGACCCAGAAAAGGATAAAAAAATGCATGTCGGAGAAAAATCAATATTGTATCATAATAGAAAAGAACCTCTCAGATGAATAGATCCCAACGTTACAACGTAAATACGAGAGATAGATTTAAAACCCGAAAATGGACACGGTCACCGTTGAATAATATTAAATGTGCAAAAGGGCGCAGTGAGTTGCCGATTTGATCGGAATGGGACTATGTCGCATGGCCTTCCCTGTCCTGTCCAACTGATGAGTTCGACTTCTTTCCCCTTTTACGAGAATTATTACTGAACGATGTCCTACTACGCTCCGTCTACGACATGCTAACGTCTATTAGGCAGACGAATACCCAACGCCGCGCTAATTACTTTGTATGTCCAACAATATATCTGTCACCTGTATCATTAGCATTTAATGAATTGTTTTGAAAATTGATTAACTGGTCACTACAATCAGCGTAATACGTAACGTAATCGCAACTGGGGATTTTGCATTTCATCAAGAGAAATCTGGAGGATTTTCGTTTTCGTCGGGAGGACTATTTTCGATCGGGAGGATCCTTGTTTCGTCAAGAGAATTCGTCCTTCCGCTGGGAGGACTGTTCACATGCATCAGTAGTAACCTTATATGTCATTATATTATATTTAATTTATATAGATAAAAGAATAGAATATTGATGACGTGTTCATAGCGTCTTATTTTCACAAATCAAACTCGATCCTAAATACCACAGAGATGACCCTTGAAACAAAGCAAATAAAAACAGGGTATACAGTGTACTTTAAGAACTGTACATACTTTAATTAGAACATATTTTAGATATTCTCTCATTGCTTTTCAAATTCTCTCATTCAATTAAAATGAGTGAGAGAATTCTCTCATGCATAGCAGCAGCCAGAGTAATCCCTGGGGTAGTTCAGTATCTGACAAAGTACTAATGCTACAGTAACCAAACTTGCACAAGTGATTCATCTTGGGATACTGAAGTGAACCCATGCATCGGATGCAGCATCTGACCTTCTTTTTCCGCTTGAGTGATTAGCTCTACTGGTCAAAGACCAGTCTAGCTTATGCGATCGCCCTGTGTCCGGCGTCCGGCCGTCTGTCTGTCTGTCTGTCTGTCCGTCCGTTAAACTTTTCTTGTGAGCGCGAATCCTCTGAAACTGTGAATAGTTATAGAATAACTGTCTTTTGGAATGTGATTATACTGTGATAACCTACAATGGATCCAGGAATTATGTTCCATAATGCGCGTTAGCGCATTATGAGAAACATAATTCCTGGATCCATTGTAGGTTATCACAGTATAATCACATTCCAAAACACAGTTATTATATATATTTACATTCCAGTTTTTTAGCTCTACTGGTCTCAGACCAGTCGAGCTTATGCGATCACCCTTCGTCCGGCGTCCGTCCGTCTGTCCGTCTGTCCGTCTGTCCGTCTGTCCGTCTGTCCGTCTGTCTGTCTGTCCGTCTGTCCGTAAACAATTCTTGTCCGGACAAGTCCTCTGAAACTGTTAGAGATAGAAACTTAATTCTTTTTGTATTTTACTTGGTCCATGGTCTAGTTGTGCACCTGACATTCAGTTTCAGTCCCTGACTCCCAGGGTCTTAGAAAATGGGCGTGGTCATTAAATTCTATGTAATTTTGTCCGGATAGCTCTTCTATCACTATAAATGATAGAGACATAATTCTTTTTGCAATATGATGGGTCTGTAGTCTAGTTGTGCACCTGATATTTTGTTTGAGCCAATGACCCCCAGGGTCTTAGAAAAGGGTGTGGCCACTTTCTTTTATATTATTCCATATAATCTTATGCTTACAGCGCTGACACTATAAATAATGGAGACTAAATTCTTTATGCAATATGATGGGTCTGTAATCTCGTTGTCCACCTCATATTTTGTTTGAGTCTCTGACCCCAAGGGTCTTAGAAAATGCATGGGTGTGGTTGTTTTCTCTCTATTAAACTACATGTGATCTCATGATAGCTAATTTCCCAGAATTTATGGATAATAGTTAATTGATTTATTCCAAAATATTATCGGTTTGCAGTTTAGATGTCATTACAGTATTTTACTTCAGTACCTGTTCCCTAGGATTCTGGAAAATGGGTATATGGCTATTTTCTCTTACCCTATCTACATGCATTTAGAGTACATAAGTGACAGAAACTATAAATAAACAAAGATATTGCAATTTTACAATATTATCATAGATGAGTCTGTAATTTAGTTTTTCTCATATTTTATTTGGGACCTGACCCAGGATTTTATCTTCAATTCTATAGAAACGCTAGGAGATAGTTTCGGAATTTCCTCTGATCAATCAATCAACATGAAAATCTTTTCTATAGTGTTTATACAGTGCAAGAAAGATATCAAATAGTCAAAATGCATGTATTTCTCACTTATTTTTTATTTGTTTAACATGTTTAAGGTGTAAGATTTTTGGGGAGAGTAGTGAGAATTTTTGTTGCAAGAGTAGAATGTCCGAAGTGATCACAGACTTGAGCTGTGCTTTCTGTTAAATGGGAACACCAGAATCACAAAGATTGATCATTTTATCAAATAAAATAGCAATAATGCATCATTCACATTGCCAAATGAAAGGAATATTGTGCTTGTGTAAGCTTTTTTTTTTGGGGGGGGGGGGAGAGGGGGGAGGTAACTAGAATGTCCTAAGTGATCACAGACTTGAGCTGTGCTTTCTGTTAAATGGGAACACCAGAATCACAAAGATTGATCATTTTATCAAATATAATAGCAATAATGCATCCTTCACATTGTCAAATGAAAGGAATATTGTGCTTGTGTAAGTTTTTTTTGAGGGGGGGGGGGGGGAGAGGGGGGAGGTAACTCTTACATCTTTCTTTCTTCTTATAAATTCCTCCACTGCTTGGAGTACCACCCCCAATGGGATGTAAAACTGTGGTTTGATAAAATTTTTCATAATGTTTACATTAAAGCAAGTGACATATGTTTTAATAGATGATAATATAACAAGAGATGCCTTATTGCCATATCTACTATGTGTTAATCAAATTTAAAAAAATTAAAATAAAATACTAAAAAAAATCATTTGTAAAAGCCGACTCATACAAAAATATTTCAACCCAGGAAAACTTCTACCAAAATTTTCCTTTATTGCCATTTGACAATATTATCATAGATGAGTCTGAAATTTAATTTTTCTCATATTTTATTTGGGGCCTGACCCAGGATTTTATCTTCAATTCTATAGAAACGCTAGGGGATAGTTTCGGAATTTCCTCTGATCAATCAATCAACTTCAAAATCTTTTCTATTATGTTTATACAGTGCAAGAAAGATAACAAACAATAAAAATGCATGTATTTCTTACTTATTTTTTAATTGTTTAAGGTGTAAGATTTTTAGAGAGAGTAGCGAGACTTTTTGTTGCAAGAGTAGAATTGTCCTAAGTGATCACGGACTTGAGCTGTGCTTTCTGATAAATGGAAACACCAGAATCACAAAGATTGATCATTTTATCAAATAAAATAGCAATAATGCATCCTTCACATTGTCAAATGAAAGGTGCTTGTGTAAGTTATAGAAGTTGAATTTGTAACAGGAGAGGGAGAGATGTGACTGTACCGGGAATCGAACCCGAGATCTTCTGCTATCAAGGCAGACGCTCTTACCAACTGAGCTATCTGGGCACAATGCCCGTTCCTGCCACACTCCTCTCTACCAATTTTTCAGGTTTCCATGCACTGGAAACCTCACACAAAACTCCACTTCACCTTGAGTCATTTAGTTTGGTGCCAATTCTGTAACAGGAGAGGAAAAGATGTGACCGAACCGTGAATTGAACCCGAGATCTTCTGCTATCTGGGCAGACGCTCTTACCAACTGAGCTATCTGGGGACGATACCTGTTCCTGCCATAAATTAATGGTTATAAACTAATGTTTCAGGCCTTTTTGTCAATTGGACCTCGAGTCATTTTGTCCTTTTAAAATTTGACCAATCAAAAACATCATTTCAACCTCATGCAGATTTTGAAATATTTTTCTGAACTGGGATATATGGTAGAAATGTTTTCTATAGAGGATCAAATATTTCATACCGGTATGTAAAAATATTTTGTATTATATTTTAATAATTACTTTCTGTCTACATTAATACCACATTCGCCCTAAAAGTTCATGTTCTTCATTCAATATTCTTTTATAATTTACATTGTTTTACATTTACTAAATAAATAGCCTAGCTAAAAACCTTTTTAGGTTTTAGAACAAAATGGCCGATTCTTTTAAAATTTCACTCGGTAGGCCACATGTCCTATTATATTTAATTTCAATCTGAAACTGCCTGATTACTTGATCTAAGTATTTTCACGGATCAGTATAAGAAAGAAGGAAATATCTCTTATAATAGAGTATCCTATGCAATACTATTTCAGCTCAAATGAGAGGTTATTTATGCCTTTAGTCTTAATTTTATAAAAGGGCATATAGTGGTAGGTCTGTCTGTTCATCTGTTTGTCTATCCATCTGACTGTCAGTATATCATTCCATTCAACTAAATTCTGATGAAAGGGTATAAGATAATAGAGCTGTCATATATTGCATGTCTATGAACCTTGAGAAGGCTCATCTTTTGGAGCCAAATTTTTAACCTTTGACCCCATCACTGACCTTTGACCCACATTTTTTGAAAAATAAAAACATCTGTTATTTTAGTTTTGATACATATGGTATGTTATACATGTTGTATATACACGTTTTTAGTAATTCTCTCACATTCTAGAGAAATCTAAGGCACGGTCCATTTGATATTCTTGGGGGGGGGGGACTCCGTTTTTTTCAAAAAAAAAAATTTTTCTCTGAATTTTGATGAAAAAAATTAATTAGGAATTGATGGATATGCATTGGCATGTGGTTGTTGGTTCTAATAAAAAAAAACTTGATACACATTTATCCCGCCTCTGGCAAATTTCTTGCAATCTGATTGGTCGAGAAGAACCAAATATTATGTTGTATTATTTTACTAACAGAATATTATTTTGATATCCTGCTTCTACTAAGATGCTTTATGCTTTTGACGTCACCAAAATGCTTTAGAATATGTTGACTTAACATACACAAACCAAAAGCGATTCAGCGGGATAAATTCGTTATAGAGTGTTTTACAGGGGGGATACAGAAATATATTGGGTCGATGAAAAAAGTGGTATTAGGCAAGGTGAAGTCCAGCATTCATTCTCTTGAGTGTATATGAACAAATCAACCAGGAGAGCTTCAGTCTCATCAGAGACTTCTGGTTACGCTTTAATGACGTTAAAATACGTATACAACTACGTTGCTAAGGCACTGTTACTACGTACCGTCAAAGTTCAAATCAAGCCAACTTACTATGACGTCATAGTTCAAATCACGCCACTGCGGTTATACTCCTATAATCACAGTGTAAATTCTATATAAATGATTGGGCATATGTAAATATTACAAAATAAATTCTTTTTGCATTATAATAGGCCTGTGGTGTAGCTGTGCACCTGATATTTTGTTTGAGCCCCTGACCCCCAGGGTTTTGGAAAATGGGCGTGGTCATTTTCTCCTATATAACTCTATGTTATCTTGTGAGCACCAATCCTCAGAAAGTATAATTGATAGAAAGATAATTCTTTTTGCATTATTCTAATTCTGTGGTCTAGTTGTGCACCTGATATTTTGTTTGAGCCCCAGACCCCCAGGGTCTTGGAAAATGGGTGCGGTCATTTTCTTCTATATAAATCTATGTAATCTTGTGAGCACCAATTCTCAGAAAGTATAATTGATAGAAAGATAATTGTTTTTGCTTTATTCTCAGTCTGTGGTCTAGATGTGCACCTGATGTTTTGTTTGAGCCCCTGACCCCCAGGGTCTTGGAAAACGGGTGTGGTCATTTTCTCCTATGTTATTCTATGTAATCTTGTGAGCACCAATTCTCAGAAAGTATAATTGAAAGAAAGATAATTGTATTTGCTTTATTCTCAGTCTGTGGTCTAGATATGCACCTGATATTTTGTTTGAGCCCCTGACCCCCAGGGTCTTGGAAAATGGGTGTGGTCATTTTCTCCTTTGTAACTTTGTAATCTTGTAAGCACCAATTCTCAGAAAGTAAAATTGAATGAAAGATAATTGTTTTTGCTTTATTCTCAGTCTGTTGTCTAGATGTGCACCTGATATTTTGTTTGAACCCCTAGCCCCAAGGGGCTTAGAAAATGGGTGTGGTCATTTTCTTCTATATAACTCTATGTAATAGTGTGAGCACCAATTCTCAGAAAGTATAATTGATAGAAAGATAATTGTTTTTGCATTATTCTCAGTCTCTGGTCTAGATGTGCACCTGATATTTTGTTTGAACCCCTGGCCCCCAGGGTCTTAGAAAACGGGTGTGGTCATTTTCTCCATTATAACTCTATGTAATCTTGTGAGCACCAATTCTCAGAAAGTATAATTGAATGAAAGATAATTGTATTTGCTTTATTCTCAGTCTGTGGTCTAGATATGCACCTGATATTTTGTTTGAGCCCCTGACCCCCAGGGTCTTGGAAAATGGGTGTGGTCATTTTCTCCTTTGTAACTTTGTAATCTTGTAAGCACCAATTCTCAGAAAGTAAAATTGAATGAAAGATAATTGTTTTTGCTTTATTCTCAGTCTGTGGTCTAGATGTGCACCTGATATTTTGTTTGAACCCCTAGCCCCAAGGGGCTTAGAAAATGGGTGTGGTCATTTTCTTCTATATAACTCTATGTAATAGTGTGAGCACCAATTCTCAGAAAGTATAATTGAAAGAAAGATAATTGTATTTGCTTTATTCTCAGTCTGTGGTCTAGATATGCACCTGATATTTTGTTTGAGCCCCTGACCCCCAGGGTCTTTGAAAATGGGTGCGGTCATTTTCTCCTTTGTAACTTTGTAATCTTGTAAGCACCAATTCTCAGAAAGTAAAATTGAATGAAAGATAATTGTTTTTGCTTTATTCTCAGTCTGTGGTCTAGATGTGCACCTGATATTTTGTTTGAACCCCTAGCCCCAAGGGGCTTAGAAAATGGGTGTGGTCATTTTCTTCTATATAACTCTATGTAATAGTGTGAGCACCAATTCTCAGAAAGTATAATTGATAGAAAGATAATTGTTTTTGCATTATTCTCAGTCTCTGGTCTAGATGTGCACCTGATATTTTGTTTGAACCCCTGGCCCCCAGGGTCTTAGAAAACGGGTGTGGTCATTTTCTCCATTATAACTCTATGTAATCTTGTGAGCACCAATTCTCAGAAAGTATAATTGAATGAAAGATAATTGTATTTGCTCTATTCTCAGTCTGTGGTCTAGATATGCACCTGATATTTTGTTTGAGCCCATGACCCCCAGGGTCTTGGAAAATGGGTGTGGTCATTTTCTCCTTTGTAACTTTGTAATCTTGTAAGCACCAATTCTCAGAAAGTAAAATTGAATGAAAGATAATTGTTTTTGCTTTATTCTCAGTCTGTGGCTAGATGTGCACCTGATATTTTGTTTGAGCCCCTGGCCCCCAGGGTCTTGGAAAAAGGGTGTGGTCATTTTCTCCTATGTAACTCTATGTAATCTTGTGAGCACCAATTCTCAGAAAGTAAAATTGAATGAAAGATAATTGTTTTTGCTTTATCCTCAGTCTGTGGTCTAGATGTGCACCTGATATTTTGTTTGAGCTTCTGGCCCCCAGGGTCTTAGAAAATGGGTGTGGTCATTTTCTCCTATAAAACTCAACGTAATCTTGTGAGCACCAATTCTCAGAAAGTATAATTGATAGAAAGATAATTGTTTTTGCTTTATTCGCAGTCTATGGTCTAGATGTGCACCTGATATCTTGTTTGAACCCCTGACCCCCAGGGTCTTGGAAAATGGGTGTGGTCATTTTCTCCTATGTAATCTTGTGAGCACCAATTCTCAGAATTCAAAGTTTAATTGATAGAAAATTTCAATATTGAAATATATGTTCTATAGTACCAATTTTGTTGTACAAGACTAGATAATTGTTTTTGCTTTATTCTCAGTCTGTGGTCTAGATGTGCACCTGATATTTTCTATAAGCCCCTGACCCCCAGGGTCTTGGAAAATGAGTGTGGTCTTTTTCTCCTATATAACTCTATGTAATCTTGTGAGCACAAATTCTCAGAAAGTATAATTGATGGAAAGATCATTCTTTTAGCAGTATATTAATCATTCTCTGGTCTTGTATTTTGTTTGAGCCCCTGATCTCGGGGTCTTGGAAAATGAGTGCGGCACTTAGATTAATTTAAGCAAACAACCAGGAGAGCTTCAGTCTCATCAGAGACTTCTGGTTTTGCCTTATAAGGCCAATATTGAGCAAAGTATAAGTGCTACATGTACCAAACTTGCATATTGGATGTATCTTTGATCAAACTTTCATAAAATGACCTTGGCCTACTTTTTCCACTTGAGTGATTTTGCCTTTTAAGGCCAATATTGAGCAAAGTGTAAGTGCTGCATGTACCAAACTTGCATATTGGATGTATCGTTGATCAAACTTTCATAAAATGACATTGACCTACTTTTTTCGCTTTAGTGAGTTTGCCTTTAAAGGCCAATATTTCCTTAATATACATGTTTAAATGGAATTGATTCACTCTAAGACGCTTGATTTTTATCGGTGGTTACCTGAACGCTTGAATCTAATGTAAACAACATGGCGAACCGCGACGTCGTGCTGTCGGTCTCACAGTTGACCAAGAAACTTGCTTGTTGGAGTATTACAACGCAAGGACAGAAGATTTATCTCGTTAGATGGTATATTTAGCCTTTTAAATCTGCTGTTCATGCGAAAAAATTCATTGACAAAACAACTGAAAGGTCAGGGTGAGTATACGTAGCCTCGTAGGCCATTGTAGGCACGACTTTATGCTGGTTTTAAAGCAGTTGGCTCCTGACGATTTTGAATTCACTGCGCAACGCGAACTATCGTATGCCGGTCGGAATGACGTAAAATGTAAGAAACATGAACAGGAGGCTTACAAAATAAAAAAATTATATATGTTTAATCAAATAACAAAAAGGAAAACATATGATACATAATGAATCAATTTTTGTTGCTGTAAACCCGCTGGCTGCGACAACCTTGTTCAAATAACGTTACGTCACAGTGAGAATTTTTGACGTCACGCGGCAAAAATAATGTTCGTCCTTCCCGCCAAGTGTAAATGAGCTGTTACGCTGCAGAACTTGAATTGCTTCATGATCTATTTTATTTTTCTGTAAGCCCTGTCAATTCAGAAGGTAATTTAAAATTTGATACATATGCTTTTAATGAGTATATTTGGATTTTAAGTGTTAATAAAAACTGGTAAAGATACCCCGAGAGACGCCAAATCATCTAAAACGTAACGAATCTGCACTAGAAAAGAACCCGCGCTAGCGCGGAAAAGATTAACATAAATGCACCATGTATGACTCTCGTATGCAGACTGGTACTTGTACAGAGGAATTCTGTTAAGATTTATATGAAATGAATTTGAAATAATATGATTTCCATCCAATTACGGACCGTCATCTCAATATGTCAAAATCAAAAACAAACGAATTTACGACTACGCAATTTCGATCTATTTCATATATTTTTGCATGATAAAGTGATTGAAATCGGTATTCAATTTCCGAAGTGATTTGAGCGGAAAGTAGCCAATATTTGACAAACCTTTTCCCAGTGACGGATTAAACGCCCCCACCCAAACCCTAAGATTTGCAAATCATAGGTATAAAACTATAAATATCTATCCAAAAAAGATGCATACATGTATATTTAAATATTTACTACCTCTTAGTTCATATAATTGTCAAATGCATCAATTTCCATTCAAATTACAGTCACGAAAATTGGTTCTAAATGGCTGAAATGCAAGAGTTTCGGGGGGGGGGGGGGGCGCCCCGTAGTTCCCCTAACAGGGCTCCGCCCTGGACCTCGGCGGTCCCCAGACCCCTCGCAAATTTTACGCCCCCCCCCCCCTTCCCCAACTCAAGAGATGGATCCACCAATGTTTCCTTAGTAACATTTTTGGAAGAATGAAAGTATAAAGCTCATGAACTTTTTTAAAACACAATGTGAAAAGTAAATAAAAGTGTCAAAAATGAAATATGAGAAAGTGTCCACATCTTATTTTGTCATTTAGCCGATGGAAAACATCATGGAAAATATATAACATTAGAAAATGCATTGAGTATAAAAGAAAATGCATATTTCATACTATTTATGCTATTAGGGAGTCTACTCAGACCGAGCCAAAAAAATGTTGTCCAGAGCAAGAAGATGATTCCCCTCTAAGAAAATCCGCCTTATACGAGATCGAACGTAGACTATTCAGAATGAACGTCTGGATGCATGTCCGGCGCTTTATCGTCTCAGCTATAATACCTTGTTCTCGAACGTTCTCTTGTAAGATTGTACGCCGTATTTCAGAAAACGAATATGGAGTCAATAGTATAAATTGACACAAATTTGAAAAATTGATACAGAAAAAATCAAACTTCGAAGAAATGAAAAAAAGAAAGCACAACAAACTTCGAAGAAATCTTCATTACGCATTCGCGTAACCAATATTTTGAAAAATGAGAGGGAGCTGGGAAACTGTCGAAACTGCAAGTGATTATGATCGTTATTTTTTTTTTTTATTTATTTATTTATTTTTTTGGTTTGTTTGTTTGTTTGGGGGCTTTTTTTTTGGTTCCTTTGTTTTTGTTTTCTGTTTTTAGTTATGAGAGGGGCTCCGCAGGAAGTTGAGAGAGAGGGAGAGATCACATAAAAAATATTTATTTTTTCGTTAATTCGCTCAAATTTTGAATATGATGTGGTAGAAAAAATATCTTTTGTTGACGCGTCTCAAGTTCACCTCATTTACACTCTTATCGTGTCTTTTTATCATCTGTACAAGACATCAACAAATCTTCCATCTTCATATAAATTTGCAAATGACAAATTTTATGTTTTATTTTTTGATATTCTTTTTATCTGTAACATCGAATGTGAATGAAACAATAGTGTCGGAATGAAAAAAATTATACTTGTAACAAGTATATATCATCCATTTTCGATCGACTTTTGGTATTCGGTTACCGAAGAAAGTAACTCAGCTCTGTGATCAGAGAGCTCCTTTATATAATACCGTTTGTATATATATTTGTATCCTTGGTCCGTCCTCATTTCTCATTTATTCCGAACTTCATGTTTATACATGTATACTTTTACTAAGAATACAAACGGATGCGTGAAAAAAAGAAAGAAAGAAAACCGCAAAAAAATTAGAAATAAGAGACTGTAAGTCGAAAAAAAATTTTTTTTATCTTCTTTCCGCCTAGCATGCGGTACAAGGAGGAATGCGCTCGTGATTCTGTAATCACTTATTACTCTTGATTTTTTCCCGTCATTAACGACGAAATGAAATGAAAATATACATGTACACGTTTACAAAATAATGTGTTTTGAAAAAGTAAATGATCAATGTAAATGTCCCTGGTCAAGCATTATTATAGATCCACCTGTCATGTTTTGTTGGTGTCAGTATTTGTCAAGAAAAAAAATCTTGTGCAAATGTTCATATCTCGTTCCTTGAATCTATTTAGAGGTACGCAAATATTATTAATTTAATTATTTTCATATAGTGTCTGTATTACGCCTATACAAACGTTATGACGTCATTAACGTGGTGCCCTGTTCAAATATTACGTCGCCAGTTTTGAAATTGAACATCAACAATGCTTTAATTTCGTCAATTGCAAAGTAAACCAGATACCTAAATAGTTATTAATTAAATCATAAGCAATGACTATAGTAGTAATCTGTCAATCGATGTATTGACAAAAACCGATACACAAACAAAATATGATCCGCTTCGATGATCGGATGCCGATCCGATGGAGGAGATGGAAGGGGGGGGGGGGGTATATGAAAATCCTGTGCAGGGTACCTTGTAACGCAAATAGCGTGAAAAAGAGCAGGTTTTGCTAAAGTTTTATTGAGTTTCGTATATAGCTTGAATCAATGACAAAATCGGTATATGACATGCATGACCAGCATTGCTGGTACAGATGCTACGCAGCACTTTGTCAACTTTTAGAGTTGGCACTGATCAACAAAAAAAAAAAGTAAACGGATGCATTATGTCAAATATACTTTCCTGTCAATTGTTAATTATCAGTGTACCTATAATTAATCTTATGATAAGGATTAAAAGATAGAAAAATATGAAGCAAACATGTCAAAATCGAAAAGAATTACTGAAATCTAGGTAGATAAAGGGGCAGTCAGAGGAAATTCTATCTGTATTTCATGTTTTTGGTGGTAAGCCTGGACTATTTTCATTGCAGTCAATATGCCTTATAAGATGGAACATAAATAATGAATGTCAGACCAAATTTAATTCTTATTCATCTTTTTATTATTGGAAAAGGCCAAAACTTTGGTAGAAAAACCTTGAAGTCAGAGGAAACTCTGTCCATATCTTCTCTTTTTGCGAGGCAACCTTATAATTTTTTTAAAAAAATATAATGTACTTAAGACATCAATCATGGGTTAGTTATTACTTTGAAAGTGACATCACTCCTTGTCGCACATATTTTGACAATTATTCACCCTACACAGTATGCTAAAAGCCATATTTTACATTTATGAGATGCTACTTTTAAGGGTCCTTAAGTATAACAAAAATTAAGATTTTCTCCCCTTTTATATTATTTTGTTTTCTTACCACCCGATGCTTTAAAAAAAGTAAAAAAATAAATTAATAAACAAATTGAGTAATTTTCTGTACAGCTTTAAAATATAGCACCATTCATAGTTATCCGAGTACTGTATTTGACAGTGGATTAAGGTGCCTACTTTGTAAGCTATTTACCTTAAAATACTTCTGACAATCAATACTTAATTTTACATGAGAGCAATGTTCCATTATTACAGTTAAGAAAAATAACAATTTTAAGTTTATGACATCACTCGTAATATGAGAACCCAACGTCCTTAAGGACTGCCGACTTTGGAATTGACAACTTCATCATCAGTAATCTTGATTAGGTGGCTAAACGTAACATGTTTGTATACAGAATAAGAAAGAGAGTAACCTTGTGTAGAAAGGGGTCGTCCCGGGGGGGGGGGGGGGGGGGTATTCTTATATCTTTTTGTCAAGCACCTGACACTGAACCTAACTCTACAGATGTAAATAATTTTCACATGAATTCCTTATCTGTCTTATACTTTAGATTTTCAGTATTTCACAGGCAGTATACATGTGTGTACTGTCATTATTTTAAATAATCAACATTCATTTATCCCTTTCACATAAACTTACCTGATCCTTTTTTATTATCAACTCATCCACACTATTTATCTTTTATCTAAATGTACATTTAAGACTACATGTATATAACCTGGCTTTTCATGGAATTTAGCTGCCAGATTGCAAAGCAATTCCGGTCTATGGATTGACAATGTTGATCTGTATGTCTGTCTGTCATAGATTATTTGTCAAAGTATCTGGTTGAAGCAAATCCTAAAGAACTATATGCAGTAGAAACATAATATTATACATGTGGTTGCCCATGACGTTAAAACATTTGACCAAGTGACCTTGACATTTGACCGAATTAAAGGTTGTGGTTAATATCATACATGTTAAGGTTGCCGATGACAAAAATCCTTTTCAATTTATGCTGTAAAATGAACTTGACCTTTGACCTACTTAAAAAAAACGAACCTTGGGGCTCTGTCTCTTCAACTAAAGGATATGACACTGTGATACATGTATTGTGTGTGTAGATTCCATGTGAGACAAGTTTTCAATTGATTTCATGACGTCTGAAGTAGTGACCCAGGCCTAAAATTTTGAGCTACTTTTTTAAAGAATTAACTTTGGCTATATCTTATATCTACAAGAGATAGGGCTTTTTATTTCACATGTAAATAATACATGTATTAAATTACTTGTGATATGAGCTTTCACTTGATGCTATGATTTTTGACAAAGTTACCTTGACATAATGATCTTTGACAATTTATGTTTGTTTCCCATCTGTTTTATCCCCAAATCCACACAAACCAACATAAATGTAGTCATATAATATACAATATACAAAGGGACATAGTACCTTGGTTATAAATCCACTAAAACCAACATAAATGTAGTCATAACTAGATGGCTACTGTTGCAAGCAACAGACGGATTCCTCCTTTATTAGACCTTCCTCGGAACTGAAGTGTTAAATTCCGAATAAAGAAGATGGAAAAAGAATAGTTGCTTTAGTACCTTATTCACTTCAGTAAATGAGTCAAAAGAGCTTATGTCTAATTTGGGACTCTTATTTATTTATCAACAAAATAGAAGAAAAAAATAATAAATACCTTTCATGTTTACGAAAGATTTAAACTCCATGCTCTATCAATATCAAATCCTTTACAGTCACTTTTTCAAAACAGAATTGCACAATGATTTTGCAATGAGATAATTTCTATTAATAGAAAATGACAACAACATGAAAGTAGAGATATGTAATGCTATAATAATAAGAAAAAAAAAGAGAACAAGAATAAAAGAGTTATCTTTCTTATACTATGTCAAGTTCATTTAAGAAGGACTACTTGTGTGAGGAATAAATAGTATAGGACAAAACGTGTGAATTCTACAAGAGTAAATGATTGTTAAGACATTGAGAATGATTACTTGACCTTCAATCAATGTCATGGATGAAAGATAAGTATTGTGATTATTCTCATCACAGTTGATCTTAACCTGAGCAAAGCTCAATATCTAATCAACAAAAGTCTGTTATGACCTTGAAAACGAACAAATGACCTTGGGTCAAGGTCATGATGAAAGGGTTTGATGCAAGGAATATTTGTGTTAAGTTTGAACTCTCAAGGTCAAGCAATCTATGTTTTATAGTCAAAAGTTCGTTGTGACCTTGAGAATGAGAATTTGACCTTGGGTCAAGGTCAAGGTGAAAGGACTTGGCTCAACAATTATATGTATGAAATTTGAACTCTGAAGGTCAAACAGTCTTTGTTCTATAGGCAAAAGTTTGTTGTGACCTTGAGAACGGGAATTTGACCTTGAAACTAGGTCAACATTAAATGACTACCTATAAGTAACCTACCATCCAAGTTTCAACTCAAAATCTCAAAAACTGTAGAAATTGGCACTGTGCCAATTTAAAGGTCCATTTTCAACTCGAAATAGCGCGAAAACCTTAAATATTTTATCGAGCATGTAAGCGTATAAAAGTTTACAATTTTCCCAAAGAACATTTTAAAACAAATTTCGTTCAAATCGTACGGTTAGTTTAGGAGTTATAAATGTTTAAAGATTTGACCTATGATGACCTCCAGCGGGGGCATTGGTGGGCTTATCGACAAACAAAAAATAGTTAAAGAAGATCTTGGTATGCTCTTCCTGACGATACCATCCCTTTTGCTCTCCGTTAAAAGACCTTTGAATAAAGTGTCTGGAAACGATGAGGGGGTAAGAATAAAAATAATAATAATAACTAGATGGCTACTGTTGCAAGCAACAGACGGATTCCTCCTTTATTAGACCTTCCTCGGAACTGAAGAGTTAAAATCCGAAAAAAAGAAGATGGAAAAAAGAATAGTTGCTTTAGTACCTTATTCACTTCAGCAAATGAGTCAATAGAGCTTATGTCTAATTTGGGACTCTTATTTATTTATCAACAAAGTAGAAGAAAACAATAATAAATACCTTTCATTTTTACGAAAGCTTTAAATTCCATGCTCTATCAATATCAGAGCCTTTACAATTACTTTCTTAAAACAAAATTGCACAATGATTTTGCAATGAGATAATTTCTATTAATAGAAAATGACAACAACATAAAAGTACAGATATGTAATGCTACTAAGAAAAAAAAAGAAACAGAGAACAAGAATTAAAGAGTTATCTTTCTTATACTATGTTAAGTTCAAATAAGAAGGACTACTTGTGTACAGAATAACTAGTATAGGACAGAAAGCGTGAGTTATACAAGAGTAAATGATTGTCATGACAGTGAAAATGATTATTTGACCTTGAACCAATGTCATAAATGAAAAATAAGTATTGTGATCATTCTCATCACGATTGATCTTAATCTGATCAAAGCTCAATATCTAATCAACCAAAGTGGGTTGTGACCTTGAAATGGAACAAATGACCTTGAGTCAAGGTCATGGTGAAAGGCTTTGATGCAAGGAATATTTGTGTAATGTTTGAACTCACAAGGTCAAATAATCTTTGTTTTATAGAGTAAAGTTTGTTGTGACCTTGAAAATGAGAATTTGACCTTGGGTTAAGGTCAAGGTGAAAGAGCTTGACTGAACAATGATATGTATGAAGTTTGAACTCTGAAGGTCAAATAGTCTTTGTTCTGTAGGCAAAAGTTTGTTGTGACCTTGAGAATAAAAATCTGACCTTGGGTCGAGGTCAAGGTGAAAGAGCTTGGTTTAATGATAATATGTATGAACTTCGAACTCTGAAGGTCAAATACTTTTTGTTCTATAGGCAAAAGTTTCTTATGACCTTGAGAATGAAAATTTGACCTTGAAAGTAGGTCAACATTAAATGACCACCTATAAGTAACCTACTATCAAAGTTTCAACTCAAAATCTCAAAAACTGTAGAAATTGGCACTGTGCCAATTTAAAGTTCCATTTTCAACTTGGAATAGCGCGAAAACCGTAAATATTTTATCGAGCATGTAAGCGTATGAAAGTTTACAATTTTCCCAAAGAACATTTTAAAACTAATTTCGTTCAAATCGTACGGTTAGTTTAGGAGTTATAAGTGATTAAAGATTTGACCTTTGATGACCTCCAGCAGGGGCATTGGTGAGCTTATCGACAAACAAAAAATAGTTAAAGAAGATCTTGGTATGCTCTTTCTGATGGTACCATCCCTTTTGCTCTGTGTTAAAAGACCTCTGAATATAGTGTCTGGAAATGATCAGGGGGTAAGAATAAAAATAATAATAATAATAAGAATAATAATAAGAATAAAGAAAAGACATTGCAATAACAGAAAGGATTCCGACGGAATAGTCGGAATCCTTAAATATACAATATACAAAGGGACATAGTACCTTGGATATAAGTCCACTAAAACCAACATAAATGTAGTCATAAATATACAATATACAAAGGGACATAGTACCTTGGATATAAGTCCACTAAAACCAACATAAATGTAGTCATACAAAGGATCTCTCACAAAGGGACATAGTACCTTGATTATAAATTTATAAAGTAGCATAGGTCGGTCCCACCTTTTTTACTGAAAAAAAACTTAATTTGCAATCTGGCCATACTGTCTTTAGGGTTTTTTTTTTTTTGAAAATACAAACAAGAGACCTGACTAAATCTACAACTGTACCTGTCTCCCCCTCCCCTCCCAATTTCCAGATTCCCAGTTTCCATCAAGCAAAATGTGGATTTGGCATTTGTTAGTTGACTCAAAAGGTCTCAGTCATTCTGTGTGTAACCATCACTGTAGGTCAGGAATTGTGTCAGATGTGGTAGCACTGTTTAATCCATGCAAGTATGGATTTACCTTGACCTTTAACCTTCTTACTGCAAAATCAAGAACCTCTTGTCCTCATGAAGAATATATATGTTCTAGAAGTTTCAATGGAATCATTACATGAAGACAATCACTGTTTTTAGTCCCCTACCGGCAACGCCGAAGGGGACTCTTAGTTTCCTCTCGGTCTGTCTGTCTGTCCGTCCGTCCGTCCGTCCGTCTGTCCCATTTTCAGTTTTCCGGACTTTTTTTCGCTGTTGTTGCATATATTGAACTCATTTTTAGTATGTGGATATATCTCAATGTGATACAGATCAAGTTTGAGTTTGCTTTCGATTGACCTAATTTTACAAGAGTTATGGCCCTTGGACTTAGCAAATTTTATGAATATTTCAGTTTTCCGGACTTTTTTCCGCTGTTGTTGCATATATTGAACTCATTTTTGGTATGTGGATATATCTCAATGGGATACAGATCAAGTTTGAGTTTGCTTTTGATTGACCTAATTTTACAAGAGTTATGGCCCTTGGACTTAGCAAATTTTATGAAAATTTCAGTTTTCCGGACTTTTTTCCGCTGTTGTTGCATATATTGAACTCTTTTTTGGTATGTGGATATATCTCAATGTGATACAGATCAAGTTTGAGTTTGCTTTTGATTGACCTAATTTTACAAGAGTTATGACCCTTGGACTTAGCAAATTTTATGAAAATTTCAGTTTTCCGGACTTTTTTCTGCTCTTGTTGGATAAATTGAACTCATGTTTGGTATGTGGATATATCTCGATGGGATACAGATCAAGTTTGAGTCTGCTTTAGATTCACCTATTTTTACAAGAGTTATGGCTCTTGGACTTAGCAAATTTTATGAAAATTTCTGTTTTCCAGACTTTCCTCAGTTCTATTGCAAATAATGCACTGATTTTTGGTAAATGAATACATCTCAGTGTGATACAGACCAAGTTTGAGTTTGGTTTCCATTGGCCTATTTTTACAAGAGTTATGGCCCTTGGACTTAGCAAATTTCATGAAATCTGCAGTTTTCCATACTTTTTCTTGCCTGTTATTGCAGATAATGAACTGATTTTTGTATGTGCAATACATTATTGTGTGATGCAGATTTCAGTTTAATATAGATTGACTAATTTTCACAAGAGTTATGGCCCTTGGACTTAGCAAATTTCGTGAATTCATTTTCCCAGACTTTTCTTGGCTGTTGTTGCAGATGATGAACTGATGAACAGAGATGCAAGTCATAAATTTATGCCGCCGGTAGGGGACTTATATCGCACAGCGATCATTGCATTTTTCATACATGCTAAATTCAACCTATTGACAATCAATAGGGTTCCCACTTGGGCCACAAGCTATGGAGTCACGTTTCATTACTGAAGGTCAAGAATTACTATAGTTATGGCAAGGAAATGCTGTTGAATGCTGTGTTTCATATACGTCAATTTTGACCTTGACCTTTGGACCCAACGAGAGGGATCCTTCTTTCTTTATATGTGTACAAATTCTATGCACATCAAGTTTCATTACTCAGGTCAAGAATTTATTGAGTTCTGGTGTAAACACTATTTTTCACAGTTGCTAAATTCTTATTGGCATGTGGTATATACGCCGGTTACATTTTATGGTACCTTTACCTTTCACTTTTAACCCAAATATCTCTAGCATATAGGGTTTCTCTTGTAACATAAGCACTGTTTGAGTTTCATCACTGAAGGAATTATATACCCTACTAACAAAGTTTAGAATCTGTAAGGAACCTCATTGTCTGTCAGTCGTGTATAAACTATAATTTTTGAACCTCTTTGATTCGAATGATATTGTAACAGTCTGGCCGACGGTCGTGTGATTTCTTCTATGTACAAACATCACAAAGCTTCTTGTAAAGTTCAATAATCGCATTTTAATGGCGAAACAACGGAACATTCAACAATAACATGGCTAGTATTAATTAGTCAGGTAAAATGACATCAACATGGCAATAATAACAATAAACACAAGGTACTCGGCTCTGGTTGGCGATATAAACATAATTCTGTTACCATGGTTACCATTATTTCATAAATATTCAAAACCCTAGTTGTCAGGCGCTCAATATTTCTATCATAGTGCAACACACTTTACTACTTCTATAATTCTCATTTAAACTTCATTGCATTCAAAATTTGTCAGGCTGCATTTTTGTCAGGCTCGAATTTGTCAGGCCGAAATTTGTCAGGCTGTATATCTAATTTTGTCAGGCGGAAATTTGTCAGGAAAGTGCCTGAATGGTAAGTTGAAGTAATTCATTCTAAGTTACAAAGTTCAAATTGTCAGTTTCAAGATTCATGGTTTATACCTAGTTAGCTATGTCAGGTTATCGATGTGACTAACTACGAGCGTAAGGTCGAGAAAATGGCCAACTCTGATTGCTTTCTCCCTTATATAACCTACTCCAACCAATCAGAGAGCGCCATGGGCCTGACAGTTTCAAAATCCATCCTGACAGAAATGTGTATCATCAAAATACACACTTTAACACTCAAATATCATGTAAAAATGATTTCGATGTTCTTAAGCAATAAAAAGGTAAAGTTATTCACAAAATTAATGAGACTAGAATACGATAATTAGAACTGCAAAATTTGTGGACTACTTCTCATACGCGTCTGCTCAATACTGCAGTAGTAAACATGTTACACATAGTTATACATGAAATTCTATGAAATACAACTTTGGACATACTCAAATTAGGCACACTGCTATAATTTTATGAGAAATAACGATTTATTTATGGACTATTACCTGATATATATCAAATACAGTTATTTCAATGTATTCAAATTATTGCGCCACTGAACTTCTTCTTGCTGACGAATCAAAATGGCGTCGATCGACAAAATCCGGTAACAGATATCGTAAAAATAATAGGATTGTACACAGTAAACTGAATACAAAAAGGAATTAAGTGGATTCTGTAACAATACAATGTTCTGTGCATTTAACAACGTGAGTGAATTTGGATAGAATAAATAATGAAACGAGTATGACACTGATTCAGACGAAAATGTAAACAAAGTCGTGGTACGAAAATGTGAAAGTTACAAGTTACAGATGAAAATCATGCTTCTATTAACATGTGAATGATCAAAACAGGTAAGGTTAGACTTAGGATGATTAGCAGAATAGATCATAATAATTGTGGTTCGAATCATCGATGCTATGTTACAAAAACGGAGGAAATGCAGGCTATCAAAAATAGACAAGTGTACAAAATGCAAACATAACACAGAGCCGAGGTACAAATGTAAAAACACATGGCATAGAATAACTGGTTATTACAATATTAAGAAGTAGAACAAATCGATATGACATACATGCAACTTTGACCAAGTTTGCATTAAAAATGATCACTAACAAATAAAGACCTCCACCATATGAAAAGAAGGGAACTCCAAAATGGGAGTGAGGGCGTCGGGACTGTTGTTCCCTCAGGTACCTTGAACTAGGGGTCCGTTGTACCCTGGGGATCTTTGACCTGGGACTGTTGTACCCTTAATTGGTATAGGTGGTAATGACGGTAATTGGTTTGTTTTGCAAATAAAATAATTATTGTGCAAACAAACTAGTTAACAACACTAATTAGCAGGTAGAACGGCATAACAAAGAAAATCATAGGAAATTTCAAAAGAAATGGGTATATCATGGAAATTTTACATTATTTATATGTATCTTTTCCTCTCTATTTGATGAATGAAATAAAGAATCTGAGAAAAAGGTGTACAAAATAAAGGAATTTTACATTATTATATGACACAAAGTTCTGTTTAGTGTTAAATTAAATGCATTTATTTCAGTGGCGGATTTAGGGGGTGTGGAGTTACATTTTTGCCCACTTTCAGTAAAAATCGGCAAAATTCGCCCCTTGACCCCCGGCAAAGGGGGCGCTGGATCCGCCACTGTATTTTAAATTCGCCCTGAATATATCATAAATAACAAAGCAATGTGATGTCATACAATAATCATTGACATACGATACAGTAAAAGACGAAAATATGTGTTTCCCATAACATGCTGAAAAAAAAATTAGGGTAGGTCGATATCGGTCGGATTTTTTTATTTATTATTTTTTATTTTCTTATCTATTATTTTCCACACTTGTTCAGAATAAAATTTCAAATGTCATTTAAAAGAAAGGGATTTGTAATTGAAACCTGACATTCAAATATATGTGTTGTCTGTCTAATACATAGTCCAAAACACCCCTTAACGTGTTGTATGAAAAACTCAGTTTTGGACCATAAAATCAGCATTTATCGGCCGCAAACATAATGTTAGAAGCAATTGGTTATCCCCAATCCAAATTCAGTTTGAATCTGCAGTTTCCATCTGAAAAAAAAAACTGAAAAGGACGGGAAAGACGCACTTGACAAACTCTTAATGTACATACGGTTTCGTGACGGCGCGGCAGAAAAATTGTTGAAAAGAAGTCGTATTGAAATCATTTTAAAAATAAACAGGGTTTATCAATCGTCACTACATAGCAATGTAGTATGGTTAATAGATAGTAATAGGTCAATCCTCTTGAACAAAGATACATGTAGTGTAAATTTAACGGGTTGACAACATACTAAAAGTATTGGTTTAAACATATTTATTCAAGAAACAAACGATAATCACATAATTCATTAGCAAAGGAATACAGGATTTTGAAAAAAAAAGCTCAAAGCTTATATAAATCCTCGTGTCATTTTCAGTTTCTTTTCGTTTTCTTAGTGCCCTTGTTTATTGACCTAGGTGTAATGTATATGTGTTGTATATATAGGAAAGCGCAGCATCATTTGAAAATAACGTATATGCACGTAATAACATCTGGCGAGCGAGGGGAATTTGGACTTAATCTTATGAAATATGTATATTAATAAAAAAGAAAAAAAAAAAAAAAAAATCTATGCTTCGAAAATTCCAGGGGAGGTCCGGACCCCCCGAACCCCCTCTGGATCCGCGCTTGTACAATATTGATTTTTCTCCGACATTCTTTTTTCTCTTCGTTCTGTGCCTGAGATTTAAATCTCCAACGTCCACTTGCGTATCTTACCGATGTGTATGCGTTCGTCCGTAAAATTATCATGTCATTTGAAGTGGTCAGTCAAAGTTCCCGAGGGTACAACAGTCCCGGAACCAGACCATGTGATGTGCCCATGAAGAGTAAGCATCTCCTGCTTGCATACAACGCCCGTAACTTCAATTCGGTAGAATGTCACATCCGATTACTTCCATTTCGGAAGATACAAGTATATTCGGTGGTTGGATGGTTCAAATGGTCTAAGACAGAATATCGTCCACCATTCTAGAGAGTGGGACATCATAATGTACCACGAGGTCCCCATATCGACCCTAGAACTTCCTCAGTGACGAGGTTAGTCGGTCACAAACGTATCCCTGACTGAGAAGCTTATCTGAAAGACGCATAGCTCTCAGAACAAAATCTTTATATTTGGTACTTGCTCTAGCATAGCTTATCAATTGAGATAAGAATACGGCATAGGCAGGCGATGAAGGGATGATGCTACTCAGAAAACAAAAGTTCGTGATGTTGAAATTGAAGTCGTCACGTTTGTCATAGAGATGTGTTCATGTGACCATCAGTGTCGTAGGACAACTTTATGTCCAGATAGGATGCTGAAATATTTGTTTCTGTAGTTTGTTTGACTTCAAGTTCCGACGGATAGATTCTGCTGAGGTAATTCGCGAATTTTGGATAATTATTTGACAGCACATCGTCTATTCTTCGGTCTGTTTCCGCAGCTTGGTTTGGCTGTTGCTTCCAGCTTAATAGATGAAGTTTATCCATTGAACTTGATATGAACAATTGAAAAAACATTTGATATAACAATTTTCTTTCAACTTGTTGTGATGCGCGTGGCGTGCAAGTAGTAGAAAGTTACTCTTTCCAGGTAACTCCTAGTATGAGAATTCACTTCTGTTACGCTTTAGCCTCTTGTCCTATTTCTCGTTTGGTTAAACGAATTGAGAGGAAGAGGGGATCAGCTAACTAAGGACGCACCCCTATAAACAAGCACATCAATACTCAAAAGAGACGAGGGACGCCAAATACTACATCAAAACACTTCTCACTACACGTAAACTAACGAGATTAATAACTTATATGTGCCGATAATTCGCGGCCAACAAATTTTACATAAAACAAAGGAGGGGATCTCCAACAGCACCAGGTTGCAGCACCCACAGCAAAACCCCAAAACACCCAATGCAGACAAGCACAGAAAGAGACGCGTAAGGGACAAGGAACGTCAACGCACAACACGGAAACATCAAACACAAAGGACTACACATAAACCAACGAGACCAATGGGCAACCGGTGCCGACTTAGGACGGCCATCTGCCACGGAAATAGCAGAAGGTATGGTTATCCTGGATTACGTGCGCACAACCCTCCCTCTTATCCGATTACCCAGAGGTCTCGAAGAACGTACAATTGTGGTGTAAAAAAACACACACTTTAAGAAATCGGTGCCGATTTTGGGATGTTTCAACAGCAAGCGACAGATCCGCTTCGTACTTGGATATACATCTATCTTTTGACGCAAAGGGTCATTTTAGCACCTCACTGTATGACCAGCGTACGTGATGATTTCAATAAAAAGGATTAGTGATCCAACTCAATATCTTCTTAAAGAAAATTCGAATTCCACATAACTAATTTCCCTTTCATGAGTAACTACATTCCGTCTTTTAAAGCTTATGGGGTTTTTCTTTCTAATTAAGCTTACATGTAAATTCGGTACGCCAGACGGCTTGCAAGGAAACTACTCTTTCATTGTTATATTATACAACGGCTGAAATCATCATTGAGAAAGTTCTTCGGTTGCTACGGAGATCTTATAAAAGCATATGAGATCCCTCATTCTGGAATGATAAGTGACATTCTATATTTCGATTGAATGGCTGTAAAAATCACCAGATATCCTGATATATACATCAATATGTACATTGAGACAATCACCGAATTTGACACCTTTTTATGAAACTGTTGCATGTACATAAAAGATTCTGGTTGTCTCCGGGTGCCTGGTCTCACTTCGGAATGTTGTTTATTCCAATGTTCGCCCCTTCTAATGATTTTGCCCTGCATTCTCGACTTTAAGACCGAATAACTCATTGTTTTCGATGTTTGTTATTATAGATAGGAATAGTTAAAATTAACGGATTCTATGATAAATAAATGAAAATGAATATGGACCTATCGCGACAAATGGTGAATAAATGGTTATATAAGTTATGATAAACGTGAATGTAGGCATGCAATAATTATATAATAGTGTTAGCTTTAGTGTTCACTGAACCGAAATAGTAGTCAGGGTTCTGGCACATAGTGTAGGCCTTTCAACAAACGCTAGGTGTCGACTGAGAGTAACGACAACTCGTACCCAAAGTGTCAGAATCGGAACCTTTCGCGCTTCTTCATAAAAATGTAGCGCAAAAATCACTTCAAATCATGAATTTTCTTATTTATTTACCTCTTTTGGGTTGTTGGACAAAGTTGGTAGGATTGAGTATAATATTTTAATTTGTTTCATGTACTAAAGACAATAAAAGGACAGAGAAAGATAGCACAAAATTGCACATTAGATTTTGAGACCGAGTTACAAATGTTCATGTGGTAATATATTGGAAGGGAGAGAACTCTTTAATAATATCTGTAAAATTTGAGACCCTTTAAACTATGAAACGAAGTGAAAAATAACGAAATGAAACGAAAAACAAAATTACAAATTTTCCCATTTAATCATTCGTTTACGATATAACTGTGGTAATTTTTTCCCTTGCACACCCTATGTGCCTCGGGAACTGTTAGTCAAAGATCAGTACGTTTTATACATATTTTATAAACTACATTTCAGATCTATAAAAGACTGTCTAATAGCTGGCAAGGTTAAATCTAGGCATAGATGTAATCGATTTCGTTAAACTCTGCTTATATAAAGGGGGAAGGGGGGGGGGGGGGCATTTAAGTATTCACTAAAAATTGTATCCCGAACTTCTCAGTTTAAGATAAACATCAAAAATAAAATTTAAAGCAGATATACCTGTATGTGTTAAGATAAATATCATGAGTTAGGAACAAAAATACATATAATGTGTCGATAAGTATGCATAACGAAAACAGCATCAAAAGTAGCTGGAAAACAAAGAGAAGAAATGAGAGAGAGAGAGAGAGAGAGAGAGAGAGAGAGAGAGAGAGAGAGAGAGAGAGAGAGAGCGCATGCCTATGATTATCCATAACATTGAAAAATTATTTCAATATTACACATTTTTATAAAAATAAAAGTGACGGCAATGACTCCCACCCTATAAAAAAGACGCAGAAATTATATTAATACAGATTTCAGCTTTACTGCTCATACAAGAGGAACTGATGTAATCAATCATATCTGCATGATTCAGTTTCAATTGAAGGGCGTTGACCGCCGGTCGCCTATGCCATGCTTGCAAAGGATTTAAGGGGTGGACAAGAAGTTTTTAAAGAACACATGAAAAGTGAATAATGTTTGAAAATTGTTTGTGTTATGGATAAACATGTATTGAAATTATTTTGTAATTCAACCATTCGCTAATTAAAGAGGTACATGTAGGGTATACCCAGTCCGTATTCTAAATGTTAAAATCTGTGAATATGCCTAATATGCATATGGAGTGGGGGCACCTTCTCCCCCCCCCTTTCAATCAAAAGTTATTGATTTAGATAAGGCCAACGGGAACTTTCGCGCATCCGATTCAGATTTTACAATACATTTCTGCAGTCTGTTTTCTATCATGTTTTGTTTGGATTGATCTCTGCCATTTCAATAGGGGGTAAAGGGGGATTTTAAATTTTGATTTTGAATAAATGAATAATATGCAATGGAGATCGTAATTGATTTATATTGACCATCTTTTTGTAACGATTAAAAAAAATCACTGACTTTCACTTTCGCTCGCCAGTTTTTAACCACTTTTAAAAATGTATATGATCATTTCATAACAATACGGCTTACCGATGTAGCCTTTCTCCCTAAAGAGTAATAGAGGGTAGATAAAAAAAATTCTGATATTTTTACCCCAGACGCAGCAAAAAAATATCTCGCTCGTATTCCCCTCGCCTACATCACTTAAATTAGCATAAATATAATTCATTTGAAGGTCACATATAAAGAACTCCAAAGGGATAAATGAGAAACATGTACGTCCCTTCCCCCTTTCTGAAATCCTGGATCCGCCAATGATCCATTTCTAAAAGTGTGAGTTCAGGGCTATGCTCTACATTTTCTTTTTCTCAATATTTGATAAATTTATACATCGCTATATACATTTTTATGAGTTTTAATTGTATAAACTTATACTCAAAATATGTCACCTAAAGTCCGCTCGGCACTTGAAAGCGTGAATCAAGAGCTAGGGGGATGGGTTAGGGAGGGGGTATCAGTCCGAACCCCCCCCCCCCCCCCCCCCCCCTTTGAATTTACAAAAAAGTAAGATATGTTTTTCCAGCTTATATACAAAATCATAAGTGATGATGAATCGGCAGAGCCTTCAAAGTCTTTGGTTTGGTCATCCAATGCAATTTTATCGATTATTAAATTTGTCCATTTACTCTCAGTCAAGACAATGATGACTTCAGCACTTCATATGTGTTAATATTAATACATTTCACTACCTAATGACGAAATAAACTTTTTATGTTAAAAGAGTCAGATTTTGCTTATTCATATATTTACTTTTTAGGCGCAGGGTTTCAGCTAAAAAAAAAAAAAAAAAACAGAAAAGTTTACTTCTTTTTAAACTCAACTGAAAAGACTTGATGGGCTATACCTTTTTTTTTTAAGTTCAGATTTGGTAACTCCTTTTACATCAGAACAACCTTGAAATAGAAGACTACCCTGTACATAGCCGTTCAGTGGTTTGTTTAATCAAGAATATGCGAGGGGCGGGACGCCTGTCATTTTACATTATTTTAGACAATTCACTATGTAATCGATTATTGAGAGCCATAATCGATAATCGGAATCAAGTATCGAACGATAATCGATTATTTGCGATAATCGGTTCCCACCTTTGGACACCACCATGAAAGTGAAAAAAAACCCTCGTTTTCAAGTACCTGTTTTTTAATCAAATTTCATTTTGGGTCATTTACCGTTCTTATCTGATCAAGAATGTTCTGTGACTCTATTTGCATATATATACGTATATTTGAGTTCAATTTTTTTCTTCAGTTTTTTTTTTTTCAAAACCATGTGTTGGATAGGCTGACCAACCCACCCCCCTTCCTCTAAAAAAATTCCTGGAGAAGAAAGAAAAAAAAAGTTTCTTAAGGTTCTTACATCAATGAAAAAAAAAAAAAAACTACGTACGTTATCGATGTTTTTGACAAATTTTGCCCGGCTTTAAACTAACAAAAAAAAAAAAAAGAAAACCATCATAAGTTAACTGCATGATGTCTACCAGTAATTGTTCAATGAAATATGGGATTGGACCCCCCTCCCCCCCTCCCTTATTTTTTTCTAGTTATCCCTGCATGTAGCTGTATTTTAGATAAAAGAGGTTGTTTTCAAAGTGAAGAACCATGACGATATGGACATTTCTTTTACATGTCTATAGCAAACAATCCATGCAAAAAGAAGAGGGATCTCTGATATTAAATGAAATGTATTCATCTAGTCACTCAGATTTTATATGTACAACTCAGTTTAGAAATCTGAAAATCGTGAAAATTTAATCTTTTTTTGTAATTTGTTTTGTAAGCTTTTTTTGAACAACTTGTGTTTAAACCGTTTGATTTCAAAGTTTTTCGTAAATTTTGATTTAATAAGTTCAATGATAACAAGAACCTAAAATTGAAATCTACAGGGCTTTTTCTATGATATCTGCGTCGTTTACTATTACGTTTATTTGTAAAAATTCTTTGCCGACCAAAAAAAAAAATCGTTCCGTTACTTTTCATTTCGTTTCTTGTGCATTTCATATTTTAAAGAACCCGTAAAACTCGGTTACTCAAGATGAGTCCCGGGAATCAAATGTTTGTTAAATTTTATAGTTTGAATTATCTCCCTTCTTAAGCAAATTTAATTTAAAATTCGGTAGAAAAAATTAATTATTTATCGATAATTAGCATGTCTTTCCCAATTCAAAGTTCCTTACTGCTATTTAGACACAGATTCAAAAGTCGTGAAGCACTTCCAAAGGAAAATTTTTGGATTTTAAAATTTAGTTGAAAGGCCTACATAGTGCACGACCCGTAGGGGACCCTGACTACTAATTCGGCATAGTGAACACTAAACCTAACACTATATTGTTATTATTATGCTGACTGTTTTTGAAAGCGTACATCCATTAATTCATTTCATACTGCGTCTGACAAACACTTATTTTTTTCACAGACTGCTTTTTGATAGTCTTTGCCTTCTTCTACCATCATAACTGGTATACAGATAGAGTAACACTTTTTTAATGGTAACTGATCTTTGATAATGTACAGCAACAAATTTATATACCTGGTATTCCCTTCATAGAAAACGTTTTTAAGATATACGTATATTGTATGTTATTGATTGCACAAGTAACATCTCTTTCAAAAACCATGTGTTACAGACAAACATATTCTGGAGATACCCCTCTTTGACTGTAAAAGATCTATATCTATAGAGTGGTCGTTTAGTATAGGCAAAATTTAACAAGAAAAATATAGCAACATAAATTTGACATTAATTTTAAAGGAAAAAATAAATATCTAGGAACATTTGCTTGGGTATGCAAACAAATTTAATTAGATATCTTGTATGAAAACGACATGCCTGTATATATAAGCAGGTCAGCATTACATAATGTCAAGAACACTACTGTGGAAAGACAGGGGTGCTAGAGCACACTTAGAAAGGTGATAGTGTACACCTAAACCGTTCACTGTCACAATATGGTAGAGTAGAACCTATTACAGAAGAAACTCACCGGAAGCATAATAATTACTGAAAGATTCCTCGTATGTAACGCTTGTCATTAATCATATGTTTTATTCCGCATTCTCTACTATATTCCGCATTGCTATGCGTATGAATAATTACTATCGTTGGCGTATGGCGAATGAGTGACGTGAATGAGATAAGTGCTACGCTTAGAATTTCCATTTTGTTGTTTCTGTCGTGAATCTTAAATTTATATTAATCCGCCTCCGAAAAGATCTATATTTTGTTAGGCAATAAACCTGTGTATCATAAGCATTGGTATGAAGCAGTATAAATCCATAATAAATGTTATATATAACATATATTGGAGATTTATTGGACGAAAACAATGATTTTTCAACTTATGAAAACTTTTTGAAAACTTACAATGTTAGAACAAATAATTTAGAATTCATTTGAACCATACAACATGTTAAATCATTTTTAAGAAATAAGAAAAAAATTATTAGTAGATTAATTATGCAAAGATGAATATGGAAAGCAGAAAAATGGTTGTAGATATATTTACGAATGTTATTATGTTAAGTTTCAATGGTTAATACATAGAATTCTTGGTAGAAACAAATTATTATATGACATGAAAATTAAGGCTGATCCTATGTGTACATTTTGGAGAAAAGAACCAGAAAGTTTATCTCATTTATTATGGTAGTGATAGTACAACGTGTCTTATTTTGACTTTTTTGTATATGTAAACTTTTTCATATTTTATTTTTTTTTCTTATTTAATGACGCGCATTAGCCATTCGTTTGTCCAGGTATTAATTAACATGTTGTCTTAAGTGTCAGTATGTCGAGGCTGTGTATTCCAATTGGTGCAGATATATCACATGCAGGTAGGTTTGTTGATTTCGTAATATTTTAACCCTGTCACAATAGAATCAAATAATTCGTTATTGATGTTGAGGATTTGGGATAAATCTACAGATCCATGTACGCTCTATACATGATTAAACTGTGAAAAAAAATCTGTACATCAAGAATCTTTGTATCTAAATACAGAGGCGGATCATGAGCCGAAAATATTGTCAAGGTATCCCTTGATACATGCGGATCTATAATGTACATTTAAAAAAATCCCTCCCCTCCATTCAATGTCAATGGAGGGAAGGATTTTTTTGGAGAAGCCATGACCTTTAATAGATGGAAACTGTAAATGGGATGTTCTCAATTTTTATCATGGTATTACGGAAGAAAATTGAGCATCCGTCATGATCCGAAATTCTTATATTGTCATAACTGATAAGCTCTGGACTCAAAAGATATTTCAATAGAATTATTATGACAAATGTAATGTCGTATGGTCTAAAAGAAGAGTTAAACTATATTTCTTAAATATGAATTTCAATCTGATACAATAAACTATTTTTCTTGATTCACTTGTGGATCCAGAGGTGGGTCATGGTAATCACGTTTTGTTTCAACGCCGCATTAAGATGGTAGTCTCAGGGTAAGGGACGTAACTCAAAATTGATCTCGCGAACGTTTGTTGTCTGGCGTAACGTTACCATCGTTTGTTTTTACGACAAGCAGCTGCATGACTTAATCATGACGTCATAATAGGGGAATTTTCCGCGCGTTGCACGGAGGTAACCGTTGCTCTCTAAATTATTATCTATTTTCATCAGTATGCATTTCATTTCTTTGTGTTATTTCCTGAAATTGAGCATTACTTATAGATTAAATATGTTTCCGAGATTTATACATTTCTTTATTCTTGTGATATTTTCAGTATCTACGTGAATCCTTTGACATACGGCATGTTTGATATTCATTACGTAAATGTCGAAAGAGATATGATGTTATCTGATAATTATCACCATGATTACTTGGATTTTATTTGAGCGTGATTAGTGTAATACCTTCGTTTGATAAGAAGTTCATCTAGAAGAAAAAAAATATATCATAGTAGAAAGGGGGTAAATTGTCCGGTTCGGCAATCTGGGACGATTACTTTTTATTTAAAAAAAAAAATCGGGAAAACTATATAGTTGTACGAATTTCAAAAGGAGAGGTCCAGGATTGTTTGTGTGTGTCTGTGGGGGGGGGGGGGGGGGGGGTCGGTTCTAAACAACTCAAATCCATCTATACTTGGGCATATGACAGTCCATCATATTTTTCCTTTTATTTTTCGATTTCCTTCTTTTTTTTTTAATTTTACTTTTGTTCGGTTGCTTCCCTTCTTTAATCGGCATATCAACTGAGTCAAATGCACGAACGACGACTAAATTCTGAAATAATGATAACTGTTATTTATTCATATTAATTTTACAATTTTGCGTCATGTTGATAAAAACATTGCCGACAAGACATACAACGCTTTGCTTAACCTTGGCGTAACGTATCGCGACGTTAAAAAAAGAAGGGGTAGGGGTAACCCAAATGGCGCTAACTCGGTAAAAATAGGTTCGATTTCCCTGTATTTTGCACATATTTAAGATAAATGATAAATCTCTTTTCCGTTAGTTTTTTTTATTGAAATTAAATGATACGTTTTTTATGAGCTATGTAAATGTGACAGTTTTTGGAACTTCAGACAGGTACATGTTTATCCTTATTTTCTATAAAAATCCTTTCTAAAATAAGTATTTTTTTCATCAAAACATCATAATTTTGATAAAAAAAGGAATGATGTATGGATTATCGGTGAAACGCAAATGACAAATACGGATAATGATTATATCCCTGTATACAGCACAACATCGATAAATATGGATAATGACCATATCCCTGTATACAGCACAAAATCGATAAATATTGATAATGACCATATCCCTGTATACAGCACAACATCGATAAATATGGATAATGACCATATCCCTGTATACAGCACAAAATCGATCAATATGGATAATGACCATATGCATATCCCTGTATACAGCATAAAATCGATCAATATGGATAATGACCATATCCCTGTATACAGCACAAAATCGATGAATATGGATCATGACCATAAAGCTGAAAATTAATAAAGGAGCAGGTTCAGTAGCATGGAAAATCGGCCTTAGTTTTAGAATGTTTCAGATTTCGATTGTATTTCGTATCAAGGAAGTTAAATGTATGGTTGTTTGAAATACCAAATAAATATTTTAATTTAAGTGCAATACACCGAAAGATATGGCTTATAAATCGGCTTTAAATCGTAAAATGCTGAAAAATTGTAAGAAATGGGCATAATTCTGGTCAAAACTTATGAAAATAAGTAGGGTGCCAGCCCTCACCCAAAATAATTTTCATATAAAAAGTTAACTTTTTATTCATCTTTCTATCTTCATAAAATTTATGTTGGGTGAGGGTTGGCGCCTATACTAATTTTAAAGATTTAAGCAGAAAATATGGCGATTTTCCTTTCATTTTCCGTCATGCAGAGCAAATGACGTCACAATGTGGCGTCATAACTAAAGCACGTGATGTTTTGACAATGAAATATATTTACTTTCTATTTCGGCAGGCATTTTAGATAAATATAAGAGATGCTGAATAATAACTTTCATAAATTTATTTTTCGCAAAAATGGTAGTTAGTGAACCTACCCCTTTGCAGGCTCATTGAATATCTGAGAACAAATTTCGTGACAAAGTCGCCATTTTCTGCATTGAAAGGGGGGCAAAATTTTAAGATTTTGAATTGCGACCCACGCAAAACGATTGGTTTGATTTCTTTCAAACTTTAGCAAAAGACGCATGACATCATAGTTGATTAATATTGCAATTATGAAGAAAATTGAATGTAGGGGGAATAGTGAGACTATTACCTTAATGTAAGGGATTTCATGATCATGATTCTAACTTAAAGAAGCGGTGATACATGCATTACTTTTGTAGTACATATATATATATATATGCAGTCCAATACTATTTGTACACACATTATCTGATCTTACTGTTCTTACGGGGTATTGTTGTGATGGTAGGAGAGAGGGCGGGGGCACTCTGTAATGTTGACTTTGAAATAAAAATACCATGATGTGAAAAGTTCTAATTTTTATTTTTTAATAATTCACGGTGGGTAATCTTGAAACACAGGACAATCTGTTTGTCTATATTTCCTTGCAATATTGATAATTTATAACAGCAGGGGGAATGTTCACAGTGTAAGAATGTCTTAGTTATAAATTGTATTCAAAATAAGAAGAAAAAAAAAAGATCGGCGTTCTACTTTCACATTCATTAACATAAATCACGCAGATATATTTTTGCATTGTTGCAGCTCCTTTTTTTCAGATAAGTAATCCCCATATTACGAAATTATAGAAAAACCAAATGTTCTGCATTGCGAGATTGTGCACCGTGTATTTTGCATTATATCTTATAAAGAAAAATAAAAAGAAATGTATCAACATGAACGGAAAACGAACATACTGAATATAAAATGAAAATTGTGTGTGGTCATCTAACAGTGAGGATGTTGTTTTTCACCATAATTGTGCGTTCTTCGAGACCTCTGGGAAATTGGAATAGTGGGAGGGTTGTGCGCACGTAATCCAGGATAACCACACCGTCTGCTATTTACGTGGCAGATGGCCGTTCTAAGTCGGCACCGGTTGCCCATTGGTCTCGTTGGTTTATGTGTAGTCTTTTATGTTTTATGTTTCTATGTTGTGAGTTGGTGTTCCTTGTCCCTTTGCGTCTCTTTCTGTGGGTATCTGTTCTGTGTTTTTTTTTCATGGATGTTTTGGGATTTTGCTGTGGGTGCTGCAACCTAGTGTTGTTGGAGATCCCCTCCTTTCATTCAAGATCATCAACATGACACCTGAATTAGAGAAACGAGAAAGCGCCGAGGAAGACACTTTCCTAAATATTAACATCAGTTCGCTGTACCATATTAGTACAAAATAAAATTAGACTATTATCGGCATAAGAGATAAAATAACGCGATTTGGTATGTAGCAAAGCTCGTGCCACACGACTGGTAACCACATCACTGGTAAATGTAAATAACAAAGGTATGATTGTGGCCGGGCGATGCATATATTTACCTGGTTATCGGAAGAGTTCATACTAGGTAGGTGATACAAGATATAAAAATTACAGGTATATGAGTTAACTCTTAAAATAACATTGTTTGTAAACTAAAATTTTTGATCGACTTTTCTCAGTTGCTTGATTGAATTATCTCCGCCCGGTCAGGTCATTTTGATAGAGAAATACCTGTGATAAGTATATATTGTCATTGTGAGAATTCAGATCAATATAAAGTGCGTGTCATACTTATAGCTAGCAAATAAAAAAATCGGATAAAAATATACAAATTTCATAAAACTATAAACATAATTCGGAATCTGAGTAAGATTTATTCCTTTTGCAAGTTTTGAGTCGTAATATTAATTCATTCGCGTAATTCTCCATAGTAATGTTTATTTCGCATATGTGCATACCGTCACGATATAATGGTTATTCCGCATACGCTCACGATGTAATGGTAAATAAGTGTAACTCATTTATTATGGTACAATGAATACAGATTATTTAATACTACCGCTATGAATAAGAATAATTATATACAAACGTGAATTAAATAAGCGCTACCCATTGTACTTTTTCTATCAGTATTGATACAAATGAATAAAGATTATTTTGTGATATTGTGAGCAAATCAATAACTAAGATTAATTAAACGATAAAAATCGTGAACTAAGAATACGTATAAAAAATGAATGAGGACTAACGTGAGAGCTGTTAAGATTAACTCTCCCTTAGCTATTTTGTTGGAGGTCCCCTCCTTTCTTTTGTATTCCAATTTTGCAAATAAAAAACAAACATGCTAGCACTCTGAAACAATTCTTTATCCGCTTATGTGATGAATGATTTTTTTTTTCGATTTCAGTTCCGATCGATGTTTCGTTTTAGCTCACCTACATGTAATCGAAGTTCAAGTGAGCTTTTGTCAAAGCGAGCCGTCCGTCGTCCGGCGTCTGTCGTCCGTTCGGCGTAAACGTTTTACATTTTCGACTTCTCCTTTTCAACCGCTGCACAGAATGTCACTTAGAGGAAGTAAGTACCAAAGGTAATCTTCCAAGTTTGTGTTTTTCGTGTCGATCGGTCAACAAATATGGTCGCCGAGTGTTCTAATTGGCTGACGCATTTCGACTTCTTCTCTGCAACTGGTGCACAAAATTTCACGAAACCTTACAAGTACTCAAAGTTCTCTACATCTTTTGTGTTTTTCGTTGAAATCGGTCATCAGATATGGCCACCACGGGCTCTATGTAACTGACGCATTTTTTAATTCTTCTCTGCAAACGCTGCACATTATTCCACGAAACCGTACAGAAAGCAAGTACTCAAGGTCCTCTGCCACGTTTGAGTTTTTCGTGCCGATCACTCAAGACATATTGCTGCCGAGGGCTCTGATTGGCTGACGCATTTTCAAAAACAAAGGAGGGAGTCTCCAACAACATAAGGTTGCAGCACCCACAGCAAAATCCCAAAAACACCCAATGCAACAAGACAAAGCAGACAAGCATAGAAAGAGACGCAAAATTTGCAAAGAACGTCAACACACAACACAGAAACAACGAACACAAAAAAGGACTACACATAAACCAATGAGACCAATGGGCAACCGGTGCCGACTTAGGACGGTCATCTGCCACGAAAATAGCAGAAGGTGTAGTTATCCTGGATTACGTGCTCACAACCCTCCAACTTTCCGATTACGAAGAACAAAAAAAAAAGCATACAATTGTTGTATGGTGTAAAATAACCTCCTCAATGTCAGATGACCACACACATACAAGACCGCAAAACGCAGGGGCCCAAGCAACACTGATGAACATGTAAATGGTTATATAAAGAGGGAGTACGTAATACAATCCTTGCTCTGTCGGCTGAGCGAGTTTCTGTATGTTATAACCCGAGGAGTCCGACTGACATTCAGAGAGGACAGGTGGTCGGGGCCCTGTCTTCGCTGAAGAGGTATGGACAGGGCCCGTCATGGAGTCCGATCGCCATTGTCAGTCAGGGTGCAAGTTTTAAGAATGCGCTGGTAAAAGACTGAAATTGGTCAAGTACCCAGCCTAGCGTCCGTATGGTGACATTTTCATCATATCCACGGTATAAAAGGCGTTAAATGATTCTAACTCATTTCCAGGGTTATTTCGTCTATTATCTTTGATCCGTCTTAGCTTTTGCTAATTATGTATCTCACCATAAAATGCAGCTTGTGAAATATCCAAAGTAATATACTCTGTTGCCTGTATTGGTCTTCGTTTTGTTGACAATATTTTTTTTTGTGAAATTTCAAGAAAGTCATTACTAGTTTGTGAAAGCGGATGCCTTGTCCTAAATGTTTCTTGGTAATTTGTAACTTACTACTGCGAAAATCCAGCACATCAGTACACGCTCTAGCATACCGGATGAGATGTGAAATGTAGATACAATAGGACGGTAAGCTAGGAACATCACCGGCAAGCAAGGGGAAATTTACTGTGTTGAATTTAAAAACATCTCATTTGTCATACACACTTGTAGGAATCCCTCCATTAACAATTTGGCTATTTAGGTCCAAAAATGGTGTTATGTGTTTGTAACGTTTGTCTTGTTTAAAATCTTATGGATAAAAAACACTTTTATACTTTTCAAAAACAGGATTGTTGATAGTAAGAATATAATTTAGGTACCTGGAAGTAACAATGAAACATTTCATATCATCATGTTTTCTTTGCTTTTGAAGATTTTGGATAAATTCTTTTTCATACGTGTATGAAAATGAATCTGCAACAGGTGGCGCACAATTAGTACCATAGAATCCCTATAATCTGCTTGAAGAGTTTCTCACCAAACCTTGTACAAAGATGTTGTCCAAAAGGAAGGACATGGTAAGACACGAGTTACCACATGCCCATGATTTGTATGATTTGTATTCTGTGGCAGAAAAGAAACCCTTTGATTCCGATGAACAGATATAAGTTTTCCCCTCAGCAGTTGCTAGAATTAGCAATGTATCGAAATTTGTAAGGATACTTGTGAAGTTTTTGTATGCAATATGTTGTAGGGAGACTAATGTGCAGTTTTGGTATGCAGTATGTTGTAGGGAGATCCAACTTAGAAATAGGGATGTTAAATGAAGAAATTTCACTGTTATGTTTGCTCAAAATGTTGGGAACACTTTCATTGCTTTCGATATTAGTATTACGATAGGAAAGCTCCGAAACTGAAGTTGATATGTACTAGCGTTTTCAAATGATTATGGTGTTGTTGGCTGCTTTGTCAGCAGGCGCGAAGACACATTTTTCATGAAAATTTCGTAACTTGGATTTGAAATATCTTTCAGATTTAGAACTTGAATTTCAAAGAGATGAGGATATTTGTGATAGTTATCTATTCGATCGGTAATATCCGAAATGAGGTTTTTCCAGTCATTAAGAAGATGTGATTCGACTCCTTCCGATTTACACCATCGTTTGGTATAGTTATCTAAAGCTTACTTTAGCTCTTCGCGATATTTAATAAAATCTATCTTGGATGAGATTCTATACTTAGTTTTTTTAGTGAACCACGGAGCTGCCTGTCACCTTTGCAACCGCTGCACGGAATTTCACAAAACCTTACAGGAAGCAAGTACTGAAAGCTTTCTACAAAGTTTTGTTTTCTTTCCAAATGTGTCAACAAATATTGCCGCCAAGGGCCCGATTGGTTGACTCAATCTCGACTTATTTGTATTCTTTGTTTTAAATATTTTCTTTCGGTCTGACTTGATTTGAATTTTCCCAATCGAACACATAATATAAACTTAAGTTTTTGTTAACAATACTGTCGAAGATAAAATGAAGGTAAACATACTAAAATCAACATTTGAATATTAGCCAATGCTAATCAACTCAAATGCAAGGGGTCTTCTAAATTCATATTCTAGTTTTCTAGCATTATTTTTATCAAAAATTAAGGTAAAGGTGAACATTTTTTAGAAGATAGCTCCTTTATGTCAAACAGAAGAAGGTCTGTGCTGTACTCAAATCGAAAGCGGAAGACGCTTTCTGAAATCATGACGCGCAGATAAACCCTGTTTATCGACTGATGAAATGAAGATAAACTAGATTTTGTAAAACCAAAGGTCTGTAGGAGTGCAACAACATCACATATGTTCAAAACTGGAGGATAAACAAGGTAGATACAGTACTGTAGAATAAGTAACTTAGTAAGTGAACAATTTTAGAATTAGCTTGAATTACTGCCAGTACAGTAATGCTACTTTCATTACTAGAAATTTACATTGAATTAAGACTCAAGTTCTCTTATTATGCCCCTGGAATCAAAGATTAATATGACCTCGGAATCAAAGATTCGGAGGCATCAAATATTTGGTCTGTCTGTTTGTCTGTCTGTCTGTCTGTATGTTTGTCTGTCTGTTTGTCCGAGACAATTACTTGAACATATAACTTTTGCATGGAAATTGTGATAGGGCTTTCATATTCCTTTCCATTCATACCATATTTCATATTTCACTTGTGTATTCCTTGTGACTTACTCGTTTCATTGATACAGAATATTTTGACCTGGTGACCTTGACCTTTGATCTATTTTTTTTTTCAAAATCTTTAATATTGGGCATAACTTTTGAATGGCAATTGTGATGGGACTTTCATATTCCTTTCCATTCATACCATCTCATATTTCACTTGTGTATTCCTGGTGACAAGACTTTTTCATTGATACCAAACGTTTTGACCCGGTGACCTTGACCTTTGACCTACTTTTCAAAAACTTTATTATTTGGTATAATTTTTGAAGGCATGTGATAGGGCTGTTTGTTTGCTTTGTTTCCTGTTTTATCTTGATTTTGTATGCCTTCGATTTATGGTTTTCTGAATTATCGATTTAATGGTGTGTATAGGGATATGGTCATTATCCATATTTTGTCATTTCATGACAAATATTGATAATGACAATATCGCTGTCAAAGAAACTACAGATGTAAATATTTCAGCATCCTTTTTGAACATAATGTTGTCCTACGACACTGATGGTCACATGAACACCGCACTCTATGACAAACGTTATGACTTTAATTTCAACATTACAAACTTCCCTTTTCTGAGTAGCAACATCCCTTCATCGCCTGCTTATGTCGTGTTCATATCTCAGTTGAAACGCTATGCCAGAGCAAGTACCAAATATACGGATTTTGTTCTGAGAGCTAGGCGTCTTTCGGATAAGCTTCTCAGCCAGAGATATGTTTGTGAACGACTAACATCGTCACTGAGGAAGTTCTACGGTCGATATGGGGAACTCGTCATACACTATAATGTCTCACTCTCCAGAATGGTGGATGATATTCTGTCATAGACCATTTGAACCATCCAACCAAAGATTGTACTCTATGTCTTCCAAAATGGAAGTAACCGGATGTGACATTTCTACCGAATTGAAGCGGCGGGTGTTGCATGCAAGCAGGAGATACTTACTCTTCCTGGGCACCTGGTCGCACTCCCATATTTGGAGTTCGCATCTTTTCATATGGTTGAAGGTTTTTGTTTGTTTGCCTTGGTTCTTGTTTTGTCCTGATTTTGTATGATTTGATTTTTGATTTTCTGAATTATCGATTTTGTGCTGAATGTGTATACAGCGATATGGTCATTATCCATATTTGTCATATACCCATAGGTACCCTTGGACGTGGATAATCAATCAATTAAGTATCCAGAGATGTTCCCCGGCTTTCTATATATCCTTAATATTTTTAGTTTTAGGGCATATAGAGTGAAAAGCAGGGGACATTCTTGGGATACATAATTGATTTTCTGAATATTATAACAAATGAAAATAAGTGAAACTGCGTCCACGAGTGCCTATGATCGTACCGAATGTACAACATAAATATTTCTGACGGGGAAGGGGAGACTTAGCAGTTTTAGCTTTGATTTATTTCCAACGCAGAACAGGTCGGATCAATTATTTTGCAGCAACTGAAGGTCGACAGAACAATAAGTGACAACTCCCTTCCCCTTCAAAAACTAGAAAAAGTTGTCCACTGGGGGGGGGGGGTTGTTTGTTAGCGGCCTCGAAATTGACGGGAAATACTCGCGAAATTTGGGTTTTCCCAGTAGGACATTAAGGAGCTAGATAAAATCTGTGAGTAGCTTTTTCACATCTTACGATCTCCGGTCCGGCCATGTTTTATCTGGTGTTTAAAAGATAGTATTTTGTTTTGAATCATTGATGGAATGTCGCCGTACAATCACAGAGATATCTATACATATACTACCATTCAGTCGGGATGCGCGGAAAATCCACGTTGTTTGTCATAAATGCATCCACTGCGTACAGTTAATTGTAGAAATAGCTTATCAATAAAAAGTCGCCGGGCTGTACAAACATTGCCCTAATCTGTTTTAAATTAAACTGATTATCATCTATTATCATTTAGTGTGACAACATCCATTGTCGATAGTTTTAAATGAATGAAAACAAATATCATGTACTTGCAATTTTATCTTTTTCTTACTTTCAGTCCACAACTTCAACTTTTTGCAAGAATAGAACAACTACACACCATATTGGTTGATTTCTTCCATCATGAGTGGTAGACCTCCAAATCCAAACTCTTATCAAGGAAATCATAGTGGAGGGCAAAGATACCCAGGGCAAAGACAACGAGAACCTACACACCCTTGGGAAAGACACCAAAGTCGAGGTCAAAACTGGCAAGGTATATATTTTCCCTGGGTTAATTAGTTCATTAGATCGTGTTAGTATGGATGTAAAATGGTAAATTGGGTAAATTGAATACTGAAAAATTGAATTAAAAAAATACATATACGCATAAATTATGATTTATACTATTACTTTCTAAAATAAACAAACTCTTAACATGCTTAACCTAACAATCTCAACATGTAGGCTGGAATCAGTCTTACGGCCCTGATGGAGGATACCAGGGCTTTGGTCCAGGTCGACCACAAGGACCATACCCCCAGTATGGACCTCCAGGGCAAAATCAGGCCCCAGGATTTATGGGTCAGCGACCACCAGGTAAGACAATATTGATGATGATCAATAATTTTTTTTCAATACCACAGACCTGTAAACAATACACAGACAAGGACATTTTTATATATACATGTAATACAGAACATAGAAGATACAGTAAACTCCACTTACTACGAACACGCTTATAAAGAATTCATGTTTATTGCGAACCGATTTCAATTCCCCGACCAAAGCTCCATATACATATATGGAAAAATATGCTTTTAGCGAATTTTGTTAGTGCGAACTTTTGTTGATTGCGAACCAATTTTGATGTCCCCAGAGTACGATTTCCTATGTAATACACTCCCTTAATGCAAACCGATTTATGATCATTGAGTATAATTAAGCAATCAATTAGTAAAAGCTATTTTTCACTAGGGATCCGTTAGAAGGTGATATATAATTTCATTGTTATCAAGTTTGTTTACTTACATGTCCCATGCATTTAACAATGGAATATAGAAGACAAAGACGTAAAATTTTGAGACGACTGACCACAAAGAAGACCTCGAAGTCATGGCATTCGTAAATATAAAAGGCCTGAGATACATAGTTTCTCCTTCGATGACTTGGTTCCATTTTTGAATGAGCCTCTAAGCCTGCATTATATTCGTACCAAATTATACTCTGTTCCTTTACGGAAGTTACACGAAATCTACGAATGTACGAAGGACCTCACATATACCGATACACGTTCCCCAGAATACAGACTACAAGGAGTCATCTTGCAATTGGACATTTCTACTTTTCGATTATTTCAAGCAGTTAGATCAGAGAAATCAGAGGAGAAAACAAACCGTCCTTTCATTAAAGTAAGATTTGCAAACAAAGGATAAATTGAATCTTGGTCAAATTTTGAATCACAAAGCTGTCGAAGAAAAAATCCCACCATATTTCAAAAGAAAAGAAACTCCTTGTATCTCCTATAGCTACACACCAACAGTTGCATCCTAAAATTTACAATTACAAACGATTCTTGCAGTGTATTGATTTAAGTAATCCCTCACTACAACCACTTCCTTGCGAGTGTTCTTCATCGTATTTCAACTACTCTCCTTGTGGACACGTTATTACTGGTGACCTTAGTATAGTCAAGAACGACAAGTTGAGAGAATTGTTAAAAAAGGGTCCCAAATACAGAGAAAGTATGTCCTTTACATGGAACCAAAATTTCAAAATTATCATGGACTCTTGTGAGAAATATGCAAGACGTTGGGCAAAGAAAGAGGATGTACAGCTCGACACCCTTTCCGAATGGATAAAATCCATCAGAGGGTTACTTTTATCTAGAATTAACCGATTAAAATCAACTGTGAACACCAGATTCGAGTCTATATTTAATGACCCTGATGTTATCACAGAGCTTAACTACCTCCAAGAACATTGGATGTGATGACATATCACACCAGCGGACAAAGCCTCAAATAATTACACATTTACTTGCAAAAAGTACTATTTCGACAGTCTAGTTAAAGAGTTGGGTCTAAATTCGACACCTGGAAATCCCACTTACACCCAAACAAACATGTCGGCCTCTGAAATAATAGATAACAACAGATCAGCTCTTGCTTCCTTTGGCTTCCACACTAACAATTTAGATTTACATGTAGATTTACCATACTTATACTGCATACCTAAAATGCATAAGAATCCGTACAAACAACGTTTCATCGCTGGTTCCTCAAGATGTTCTACCAAATCTGTATCGATCTTACTCACCAAAGTTTTATCTGAATTCAAATCTTGGCCTCAAAAATATTGTTCGACAGTATATTCTCGCAGTGGTATCAACCAGATGTGGATTTTAAAGAATTCGAAGAAACTTTTAGAACATCTGAAATCCACTCATTTTAGTAAAGTCCATTCGATCAAAGCCTTTGATTTTTCGACACTTTACACTACAATTCCACATTTTAACTGAAAGAAAGACTCGCAAAAATTATAAGTAATGCGTTTACAAGTAAGAACGGTAATCGCAAATACAAATTTATTGTTGTGAACTATGACAAAACCTACTTTGTAAAAGAAAAATCCGATTCTGAAAATAAGTACACTGAAACAGATATTATTCAGATGTTAAACTTTTTGATCGACAACATTTTTGTGGTGTTTGGAGGAAAGGTCTTCCAGCAAATTGTCGGGATTCCAATGGGGACCAATTGTGCCCCACTCCTTGCCAACATTTTCCTTCCTTTACTCGTACGAAGCTGAATTCATTTAAACTTTGGTCTCTGAAGGGAAAAGATACTTAGCTTCTGACTTCAACTTCACTTACAGATACATAGACGATGTGTTGTCCATCAATAATCCAAAATTCGCGGATTATCTGAGCAGTATCTATCCTTCAGAGCTTGAAGTCAATGAAACTACAGAGACAAATAATTCAGCATCCTATTTGGACATGATGTTGTCCTACGAAACTGATGGTCACATGAACACCTCACTCTATAACAAACGTGACGACTTCAATTTCACCATTACAAACTTTCCCTTTCTGAGTAGCAACATCCCTTCATCGCCAGCTTATGGTGTGTTCATATCTCAGTTGATACGCTATGCCAGAGCAAGTACCAAATATACGGATTCTGTTCTGAGAGCTAGGCGTCTTTCAGATAAGCTTCTCAGTCAGGGATATGTTTGTGACCGACTAAGATCGTCACTGAGGAAGTTCTACGGTCGATATTGGGAACTCGTCATACACTATGATGTCCCACTCTCCAGAATGGTGGATGATATTCTGTCATAGACCATTTGAACCATCCAACCAAAGATTGTACTCTATGTCTTCCGAAATGGAAGTAACCGGATGTGACATTTCTACCGAATTGAAGCGGCGGGTGTTGCATGCAAGCAGGAGATGCTTACTCTACCTGGACACCTTGTCTCGCTCCCATATCGGGAGTTCGCTTCTTTACATATGGTGGAGGTTTTTGTTTGTTTGCTTTGGTTCCTGTTTTATCCTGATTTTGTATGCCTTCGGTTTCTGATTTTCTGAATTATCGATTTTGTGCTGTATACAGGGATATGGTCATTATCCATATTTCTCATCAATATTAATAATAAGTGAAGTTTACGAGAGGTCTACTGCATATTATTTCGGTATTCCAGTAAAACATATTAAAATGGCGCGTCCATATACACATATCAAATTTTGAAACTGCGTCGATATATGCATCATAGATCATGTAGATCCTGTACGGACACAAACGCTGACCATGTTTTATTTTATATAAACGATTTAGTGTTCGCTCGATTTATGAAAAGAATCTTAATTAAGTTGGTGTGTTCTATATTGGTCTTGTCCGAGGAGCTTGCAAAAGATATAAAAGAAATGTATTGTTTGTTAAATGGCGGATGGGAACTGTGAGGCGTTCAGTCAAAGGCATTTTTGGACTCGTTTCGGACCGTCAAACTTTGAGCGGCAAAAATTGCCCCACAATCCCCAGCAAAGGGATACTGGATCCTCTACTTGAGGTTTAAATCTACAGTTTGTAACATATATTTAGAATGTTTAAGAAACAAAAACTTGGCGTGAAATTGTTTGTCGAGTAATCAGAGTTGAATCCAGAGAGGTAAATACTACGCTCGAAGTAAGAAAACCTCCCCCAAATAAAAATATCGTCCCTGTGATATTTACCATGCGGATGAATCGGGGCTATTTTCAACATTGATTGCTTAAAAAACCAAATCTTCATCGACAAAACAGGGGATAATCTGACAAAAAATGAGGCTTTCCGCAGATTTAATTTCTATATCTATCGTGAATGAAAATTATGATTATAGCGAACTTTCTTCATTAACTGATCAAAGTTCGTTGTATGCATTAGACGAACTATGGATTGTACGAACATATTCTATTGACCCCTGGCGATTCTTTATAAGCGTGTTTTACTGTATATGTTTTACAATGTATATATGCATGTAATACAGAACACAGAAGAGTATATGTCGACCCATCCGTGGTCCTTGTGAGGCTCGAACCAGCAATCTTTCGGCCATTGGCCTGACGCCCTTTCCACTAGACAACGGCGCCGACAGACTCTCAACATGCTTAACTTAAAGGAATTCATTTATTTATATTGAAGATGCCCTACCTCAACATTCAGGCTGGAATCAGTCTTACCGCCTTGATGGACAATACCAGGGCTATGGTCCAGGTGGACCACAAGGACCATACACCCAGTGTGGACCTCCAGGGCAAAATCAGGCCCCAGGATTTATGAGCCAGGGACCACCAGGTAAGACAATATTGATGGTGATCAATAAAATGTTTTATTTTAAATACCACAGACATGTAAACAATACACAATCAAGGACATTTTTTATATAATAAAGAACATAGAAGTGTATATGTCGGCCCTACCGTGATCCTTGTAAGGCCCGAATCAGCAATCTTTCGGCCACTGGCCCGACGCCCTATCAACTAGACCAAGGCGCCAACAGACTCCCAACATGCTTAACTTAAGGAAATCCATTTCTTTATATTGAAGATGCCCTACCTCAACATGCAGGCTGGAATCAAGCTTACCGCCCTGATGGACAAAACCAGGGCTATGGTCCAGGTGGACCACAAGGACCATACACCCAGTATGGACCTCCAGGGCAAAATCAGGCTACAGGAATTATGGGTCAGGGACCACCAGGTTAGACATTATTGATGATCAACAATAAAATGTCTTGCACCTGTTCACTTGTAGTGTAACTTTAACATGCCATTCAATTTGAAGACGTTTAACATTTAACATGTTTGAATATATCACATGCATCATCAAAACATCTGAACATAATTTTTGGACATAATTTTCATACCTTTTGGCCATATTACATTGTTTAGACTGAGGATCACTGACGAGGGTTTAGTACCCGAAACGTGCATGTCTGGTCCATGCTGTAAATTTATCAGGTCTTAAATGATGCTATTGAATTTGAAGACGTGTATCATGTATATAAAGCTAAGCTTCTTTAAATCTTTTGTGGATAGAACCATGTGTAGCTATTGATGGAGATTACTTTAACATAAATCTATATTATAGTGTATGGTCATTTCAATTCGCCTTTTTTAGTCCTAGTAATTTGTACTATACCACTGGCTTTCAAGTAAATAACTGCATTCAATCTTTTAGTTTTATGGATCATATGTTCATTTTGATAGACAATCCCCTCTTTAATGACAAAGACAGATAAAAATGATATTGAGAAATTAGTTTTTAAAGGCTTACTTCTTAAAGGACAAAAAAGGCTGACTGCAAAACAGACGTCGACATAACAGGCTGATCGCCAAAATGATATAAAAAAGACCGACAGTCAAAAGGACATAAAAGGTTGACTGCCAGAAAGACATGTATGCCAAAAGGGCATAAAACGCTGACAGCCAAAAAATATAAGGGACTTGCTGCCAAAACATGAAAAAAGGACATGTCATGAAAAGGGACAGAGTGCCAAAACGAAAAAAGGTGTTGACTGCAAAAGGGACATAAAAGGCTAGCTGCCAAAGGGCATAAAGGAGCTGTTAAGATAAGGGCTTGATTTAGCCCCGAAATCATTCGATTATTTCTCGTGCGCTGTCCTTCCATTTTAGGAAGCTATGCATGATAAAATAAAAGTATTTGAAGATTCCTAGTAAGTATTGTATTTAAATGGATTTGGTAAAATATTTTATCATTACGGGTTGAAGAGGTAGGGGTGCTGATGTCAGAAAAGCTCGAATGTCGATCAAAAATTCACCCAAAAATTTGCATTATTTTACACAAATTTGATGTTTGATGTACATTTTAATGTCAAAGTTAGAGATAAAGATTAACCCTTAAAGTTATCGTATCGTATGAAGCAAGGCAAAGCCTTTAAAAAGCCTTATGTGCGAGCGGAGAAAAAAGACACAATGTAGTAGATACAATATTTGTAAAGATCTTTTACCTAATAATTGATCTCAATCAATATAAAAGAAACCTCTCCACCCCTTAAAAAGATAGCATGTTTCAAAAAATCATATCCTTGGAATATACGGAAGTCATCCCCGACGTATTGGACCCCCTGCGTACTGTAAAAAACATTCCGGCCCATGTGAAAGGTCTGAATATAGTCCCTGTCTATATACACATATCTAGATTTTTAACGGAAGCCTGAAACCCTGGAGTCCCCTTTCCTCTGTACTGACCTTGAAATCCATTTTAAAAATAATATCTTTAATCGTTATCCTTAAAGTACTTATTTACTACATAATTTATGTAGATAATCAATCTTGATTGTTTCATGCACATGAAAAGTGCTAGGAAATCCCGGCAGTCTTGCGTTACTTTTCCTTCATGCATTTCTACATACGAAAATGAAATGTATGTAATATAGTAATAATCTATGTGCAACTTATGTACATGCATTATAACAATTATGTCTTCAGAGATATAGCATGTAATATCAAATCAGGAGACGCTGACTCTCCCCAGGCACCTGGTCTCACCTCGGAATGTTGTTCATTCCGGGGTTCGCAACCGTTTTAATGGGAATTCGCACGATTTTGCCTTGCCTACTCGACTTTGAGACTGAATAACGGTTAGGAACTTCTTTGATGTGTATAATTCATACAAGAAAGACAACTCTTGCATACTAGCAATAAAATTCTTATCTATGATTTTTGTGAAAATATCCATGGGTTCATATACTTTCCTTAAGGAGGCTCAATAATCGTTTGACGTCATCACATTCCCGGCGTCAATACATGTACTGGTTCGAATACTATCGACTGCGGTTTCGGTCTTCAAACTCCTCTAATTTTCTTGTTTCTTGACGGATTTCGACAAGTTTGGTATCGATGGAACCAGAAAATTATCATCTACAGACTGAATGTAATATATATATATATATATATATATATATATATATATATATATATATATATATATATATATATATATATATATAATCAAAATCAAAGTGACATAATGACGATTAAATTTGTTTATTGCACTAAACGTTTTCGCCTGTTGGCTCTTCAGAGTTGCAATGAATATAAACAATAACAATAACAAAGAACAGTAGGTAGGCAGCGTCTATGACGTCATCATAACGTTACAGTTAGGCGCGTCACGTACAAATGTCCCAGACGTTGGCGCACTTATTATTTACGTATATTGATGCTTTAAGAACAATAATAAATAGCTTTTTGTAAAGAAGAAATGAAATCATAGTTTAACAATTCAATTTAGGTTTGAAAATCTCTATGAAATAATCTTCTTTGGCTTTACGTAATTGTTCATTGTCCTCTTTTACTTTGTAAAAGGGGAAAATAGAAAAACTTCCCCCACCACACATATCAAAATGTCCGCTACAAGGAGTGTTTCTAGTGGATGGATCCCTGATCTGTTGTTTGTGTACGCGTACACGGTCCGCCAATTTCGTTCCCGTTTGTCCGACATAATTTTTGCCGCAGTTTGGACACGTCATCACGTAAATTAAGTTCTTGGATTTGCAATTCATTTTTGCGTTTACGTGAAATACTTTTCCATTTTTAAATGTAAATGATTGACCGGTTTGAATGTACGGGCATGTTCCACAGCGAGGGTCCTGGCATTGGCTAACGACGTGTGTTTCCGTTTCGGCTGTAAATCTGGCTTTGGTGAGAAGTCTTTTTAAATTAGGTGGTTGTCTCCTGCTATTAATGATATCCTGTTGGTTGATGAGACTCCTCAAATTGTCGGACTGATGAAGAATTGGTAGACAAGTTTTTGCTGTTTTGAATACGTTTTTATTTCTCGGATTGTGTGTTGTTACAAATGGAATGATTTTATGGCTATTTGTGTTACGTCTGCTTTTCTCTCTAAGTTCCGGTAGCGGTATTTCCTTTGCTCTGTTTGTGGCTGCGTCAATTAGATTTACGGGATAATTCTGTTTAAGTAGGAAAGACTTTAGTTCTTTTAGTCTTTTTTCTCTTCGATGTTGGTCTGAAACTATTGTACAAATTCGTCGAGCCAAGTTGAACGGGATGTTACGTTTTGTGTGAGATGGATGACAGGAACTGAATATAAGGTACTGGTGTGTATCCGTACTTTTGTAAAACAGATCCGTAGTAATTCTGTTATCTTCCTTAATTATCAATATATCGAGAAAAGGAAGCTCTTTTTCACTCTGTTCCATAGTAAATTGAATGCTAGTATGAAGTCCGTTTAAAAGATCATGAAATTTATTCAAGTCATCCAAAGATCTATTCCAAAAAATGAAACAATCATCCAAATAACGTTTCCAGTTTTTCCGGATGCAATTTCCGAAGTTCGCGTCAAATACATCTTCCGTACGAGAAAATAATTTTTCTTCCAAATATCCCATAAAAAGAGTAGCGTAAGTAGGTGCGACTTTGGTTCCCATCGCTGTCCCCTTTATCTGAAGAAAATATTTATTATCGAAGAAGAAATGATTGTTTTCTAAAACAAGTTTGAGACCATCTATGATAAAGTCTTTTGTAAATCTGGACGGGATTTCATCACGATGTTTTTCTATCCAATATGTGATAGACTCCATTCCTACGTCATGAGGAATATTGGTGTAAAGGCTCGTTACGTCAAAACTTATCAATTTGGTGTTTGCATCGACACTATCTGGGATATAATTTAGGAAGTCAATGTCATCTCTGATGTAGCTTGGGACTAATTTACAAAGTGGCTCGAGTATAATGTCTAATAAATTGCTCAATCTGTGCGTGGGACATGCCGGACCTGCTACGATCGGTCTTAATTTTAAATCACCGGGTTGCGGTAACTTAACATAAGTTGCATTTTTGGCCTGAATTCCATGTTGAATTTCTTTTGACTTATGAATTTTAGGAAGGCCGTAGAAATTACTTGATTTCATTTCGAAATTGTTTAGGTAGTCTATCTCTTTATCGGTAAGAGAATCCGCGTAAACAGAAGTGAATTTTTTAATTTTGTTCATTGTTCTTGCGTCTTCCGGTGACGTCAGTTCGTGATAGAAATTACGATCATTAAGTTGGTCCATAACCATTTTCTTATAATGTTCCCTATCCATAATACAAATTGCGCCACCTTTGTCAGCCTCTTTGATGACGATAGTTGCGTCGTTTGAAAGGTTTTCGATTGCACTACGTTCGCTCCTAGAAATATTATCTTTGATATTTTGATTGTTTTGGTTTGTTGAAGCTGAGCTTTTAAGACAATTGATATAATCCTCCAAATGTTTATCTCTATTCGTTTTAGGTTTGAAATTACTTCTGTTACGTACCAGCGATCCATCGTCGTAGTCATTATCTTGGAAAAATTCACGTAGTCTCAATTTCCTACAAAATTCTTCAGTATCTTTTATCAAGTCCACTTTATTTCCTTTCGGAGTTGGTGTAAATTTTAGACCTTTGGAAAGAAGCTTTATTTCTGTATCTGAAAGATCCCTTTGAGATATATTTATGATTTTCGCATCTACGCGTTCCTTTTCCTTTAGAATCTTTTGAACACGAATGTCTTCTGACGTCCCCTGTGAAATTGGCGTCTCTCCAAAAAATGACGATCTGAAGGATTGTGTTCAGTACAATTCCTGTTTAGATTTTCATTCCCGTTTTGTTCTGAGACTCGGAATCCCTGTCTCTCTCTATGCTTGTAACCACTCATCCTTCCGTTATTCCTTCTTTCATATGTGCTTTCCTGATTAGGACGTGATTCCAAATTATCTTCTGTGTTACTATCTGATCGATTAAATCGCTTTCGGTTTATACGATCGCGCTCGTTATCATCTCGCTCACTTTGTAAGACCTTTGCGTACGTTTGCTCGGAATCCATTTGTGAATTTGTAGTAACATTGTATTCGCGTTTCTTTTGACGGTTAACCTTTCGGTTTTTCACGATTTCCTTGCCGTATGTGCGTTCATATTCATCAAGCCATTTCTTTTTAGACTCCAGGATAGATTCGGATTTGGCGCTTTCACGGTTAACGTCTGCCGTCCAAATTTCTAGAAGTTTAGATTGAACGTTGTCGCTGTATCTTTTCGTGATTTCCTCGCGCATTTTTGTATCACACTCTTCGAATCTTTCTTTGTATTTAGGAACTCGAATGCGTAGAAGTGTGATTTCTGCGTCGAAGCGTTGTAGAGCTAAAGTCATTCTAATTTTTGTTTCTTCGTCGCTTTCTTTGTTGATCGGTTTAATTCTATATTTTCGCGGTAGAATGACCTCTTTCTTATGTCGCCATTGTTCGTAAGTATTCGCAAGACTCTCGCTTCGAATAGCATTCCAGTAAGCTTGTTTTCTTTCATTTAACATCTTTTTCCAGAAATGACCTATTTCTCTCCGCTTTTGATACGCTTCATCATTGTTATCGTGCGTTTGTCTCCTTTGCAATATAAGATTTGCGTTTGTGTCGAATGTTATATTTGCTTCATTTTCACTCACAGGAACTTTATCGAACGTTTGCTTTAAGTTGTTATCTCTAATTATCAAATCAAGCTTATTGTCCGAACTTTCAATACGTTCCTCCAATCGATGAACAATCTCAGAAATGTTTTCAAATTTTTCATCTAAAGTAGAAAGTTTACCTGAGATGTCTTCTAAGTACTTTTCAAAGTTATTCTCCGCTGCCGCTCTTGCTCTTGTTTGCGTCATTTTTGTCCATATACCAGTCGAATCACAGTAAATAATAAATATCCATTCCCGGTATAGTCCTCTTTTACTTTGTAAAAGGGGAAAATAGAAAAACTTCCCCCACCACACATATCAAAATGTCCGCTACAAGGAGTGTTTCTAGTGGATGGATCCCTGATCTGTTGTTTGTGTACGCGTACACGGTCCGCCAATTTCGTTCCCGTTTGTCCGACATAATTTTCGCCGCAGTTTGGACACGTCATCACGTAAATTAAGTTCTTGGATTTGCAATTCATTTTTGCGTTTACGTGAAATACTTTTCCATTTTTAAATGTAAATGATTGACCGGTTTGAATGTACGGGCATGTTCCACAGCGAGGGTCCTGGCATTGGCTAACGACGTGTGTTTCCGTTTCGGCTGTAAATCTGGCTTTGGTGAGAAGTCTTTTTAAATTAGGTGGTTGTCTCCTGCTATTAATGATATCCTGTTGGTTGATGAGACTCCTCAAATTGTCGGACTGATGAAGAATTGGTAGACAAGTTTTTGCTGTTTTGAATACGTTTTTATTTCTCGGATTGTGTGTTGTTACAAATGGAATGATTTTATGGCTATTTGTGTTACGTCTGCTTTTCTCTCTAAGTTCCGGTAGCGGTATTTCCTTTGCTCTGTTTGTGGCTGCGTCAATTAGATTTACGGGATAATTCTGTTTAAGTAGGAAAGACTTTAGTTCTTTTAGTCTTTTTTCTCTTCGATGTTGGTCTGAAACTATTGTACAAATTCGTCGAGCCAAGTTGAACGGGATGTTACGTTTTGTGTGAGATGGATGACAGGAACTGAATATAAGGTACTGGTGTGTATCCGTACTTTTGTAAAACAGATCCGTAGTAATTCTGTTATCTTCCTTAATTATCAATATATCGAGAAAAGGAAGCTCTTTTTCACTCTGTTCCATAGTAAATTGAATGCTAGTATGAAGTCCGTTTAAAAGATCATGAAATTTATTCAAGTCATCCAAAGATCTATTCCAAAAAATGAAACAATCATCCAAATAACGTTTCCAGTTTTTCCGGATGCAATTTCCGAAGTTCGCGTCAAATACATCTTCCGTACGAGAAAATAATTTTTCTTCCAAATATCCCATAAAAAGAGTAGCGTTAGTAGGTGCGACTTTGGTTCCCATCGCTGTCCCCTTTATCTGAAGAAAATATTTATTATCGAAGAAGAAATGATTGTTTTCTAAAACAAGTTTGAGACCATCTATGATAAAGTCTTTTGTAAATCTGGACGGGATTTCATCACGATGTTTTTCTATCCAATATGTGATAGACTCCATTCCTACGTCATGAGGAATATTGGTGTAAAGGCTCGTTACGTCAAAACTTATCAATTTGGTGTTTGCATCGACACTATCTGGGATATAATTTAGGAAGTCAATGTCATCTCTGATGTAGCTTGGGACTAATTTACAAAGTGGCTTGAGTATAATGTCTAATAAATTGCTCAATCTGTGCGTGGGACATGCCGGACCTGCTACGATCGGTCTTAATTTTAAATCACCGGGTTGCGTGGAACGAAATTGGCGGACCGTGTACGCGTACACAAACAACAGATCAGGGATCCATCCACTAGAAACACTCCTTGTAGCGGACATTTTGATATGTGTGGTGGGGGAAGTTTTTCTATTTTCCCCTTTTACAAAGTAAAAGAGGACAATGGACAATTACGTAAAGCCAAAGAAGATTATTTCATAGAGATTTTCAAACCTAAATTGAATTGTTAAACTATGATTTCATTTCTTCTTTACAAAAAGCTATTTATTATTGTTCTTAAAGCATCAATATACGTAAATAATAAGTGCGCCAACGTCTGGGACATTTGTACGTGACGCGCCTAACTGTAACGTTATGATGACGTCATAGACGCTGCCTACCTACTGTTCTTTGTTATTGTTATTGTTTATATTCATTGCAACTCTGAAGAGCCAACAGGCGAAAACGTTTAGTGCAATAAACAAATTTAATCGTCATTATGTCACTTTGATTTTGATTATATTGACTATACCGGGAATGGATATATATATATATATATATATATATATAATCAAATGCATCGTTAAATCTATATATAAAAATATCCCGTAAGTGAGACACCCTTGCTATTGCCGTAAACGTATTATTTTTATAACGTCATCATCGGAAATTCAACCGTGTGTTGCTTGGAAATAAAATCAAGTAGAAAAACTAAAGTTTTCTAATCAAACAGGATATTTCTGTGAGATTTTAGCAATATAATAGATAAAATATTTCAAGTTTGCTATCTCTAATTATCTTAGGTAATACGAATTTTTCTACAATTTTGTCAACTATCGTAGTTTGCAGCGAGATGTTATCGTGTAAAGTTTCCCTATTTAAAAACTTTGAGCGAGTGAATTTTAGTTTTAACCCTGTTTTATTCAAAGATATATTCATTTTACAGATAAGTGCACGCATTATCGAGAACGAGGGAGGTTAGTGACGTCCACTTATTGACCTTGAACGTCAAAATGTTTAAAAACGCTTCCGTTTACTTTTTCTATTTCTCTTATTCATATTTCCGTATCTCCGACACCCGGCGGTCGTTGTACTTTATAAAAACCGCTTATTTTACAGTGGTAACGCCTTTTATAATATAACTTTATCTAAAAATGTCATCTACTGAGTTCCTTATTTCAGAATCGCCCCCTTCTTTAGACATTATTGTCCACCTTAGCCCCCCCCCTTTTTTTCAATCGTTACTATGACAACCAAGTATTTTGAATCAGGTTGAACGAAAACATGTACTTTTTCATAATTTTTTTTAAAGGACAGAGTTTGTCATTGAGAAATATGTAAAAGAAAATAACTTCTGACAAAGACTTCTTATCACTTTGATCACAAATAAGGGTACAGGGTACTTTTTTTTATTGATTTTCATTTTGGGGTGGGGGTGCACAAAATGTACTTTTCGGGAACAATTTTAGCTACTATGCCCTTTGAAAGCATTATCTATAAAGAAATATACATATTTGATTATATCATGGTGAAAATAATCACAAGAATGGTTTTAATGTGAAATTATTATCCCTATATCATGTATTTATCTATCAAAATTCATTGTTTTGCGAGAGATCTCGGAATTGGTTTACACATGTATATTCAGAGGACCACTAGTCAATCAAATGAACGATGATATGTTATCTTAATTACAAATATAAATCATCACACATGAATTTCAAAAAAACAAAAAATTTTTTTTTGCTCTGACAAAGGATTCTTGGATTATTGAGCCACCTTAATGACAGTATGTTTCATACATAAAAGGTCACCATCATGCAAAATTTCACAGAAGTTGACCCTTATATGTTAAACGTCTTTAAATTCAATAGCATCATTTAAAACCTGATAAATTTACAGCATGGACCAGACATGCACGTTATAATATTAATTATCATTTAACCCTTATATATGACCAACTTACTTCAGTTTTCATCTGATGTGTCATTTCCAGCCATACATTTTGGACTTGATATGATAAAATTGTGAAAAAATGAAATAAAAGTAAATCAAGTTGGTAGGTGGTAATAACTTTGTAGAAATGGGATACTTTTGTTATTAATGTTGACACTTTTCGATACCAAAAATACTCACCCTTATTCCTGATTTCCGACCTATGACCTTAACATGCAGCTCCTTAATATGATTAAGACATTCATTTTATAAAAAAATGTCATACAATTGATCATAGTCTAATTGACAAGGTTGAAGTTTCGTCCACTTCCTCATGTGTTCACTTTTACAATGTACAAGGATAAAATTGTTTAGATCGACTGTTCTTTAGCGCAAAAGAGCTATTGCAATACCCCCGGTGTCGGCGTCTTCGTCTGTGTCGGCGTCGTCCGAACTAGATGATAGGGTACATGTTATGATCACACAATTACCTTTCTTATATTCATATTCTGTTGGTTCTTTTGTTAAAAATACAACAATTTCCCTTAAATTCTCATGTCCTACTACAATTTATTTTCAAAAACCTACAATCTTTAATTTGATGGTAATAAAGAAAATGAAATGAAATCTAAAGCAAAATTTAGAATATTCCGTGTCAATCCTGACCACAAAACGTTGCTACGGAGATATAATTGGTTTTATTCACAATTTCTCCATACATTCAATTACTATGTTAAACGTCTTCAAATTCAATAGCATCATTAAAGACCTGATAAATTTACAGCATGGACCAGACATACACATTTCGGGTACTTAACCCTCGTCAGTGATCCTCAGTCTAAACAATGTAAAATGGCCAAAAAGTATGAAAATTATTATGTCCAAAAATGTACCAAAAGACGTAGGTGAATGGGTTGGATATGATGCTACAGGACCCACTTTGTAGAAATTTCAAGAAATTTTGTCACAGAAAATATTTGTTAGCGGATCAGAACGAAAAACACAAACTCGGTAGAGGACCTTGAGTATTTGATTTCTTTAAGGTTTCATGAAATTCCAATGAGGGGTAGTAGAGAAGAAGTCGAAAATGTTTCAGCTAAGCAGAGCCCTCGGCGGCAATATTTGCTAACTGAGCGGCATGAAAACACAAACTTGGTAGAAGACTTTGAGTTCTAGCTTCATGTAAGGTTTCCGAAAAAGTCTGTTCAGCGGTTGCTGATGAGATGTAGAAAATGTAAAATGTTTACCCTGACGAAAGACGACGGACGGCGCGCTATAACTATAGCTTCGCTTAGGTGAGCTAAAAATTATGTATGATTTTAATTTGATTCTTTGTTTGGTTTCTAGCTCCCCTGGTTCGGACGTATAGCAGTTCTCCAGTGATTGCACTGAAAAATATGAATACGGATGTTGAATATTCGTTCCTTAATGAGACATCCCCATTCAAAGTGCTGGTATGCTTTGGGGGTCAGGAGTTTAAGGGCGTGGCCACAACAAAGAAAGCTGCCAAGGAAGAGGCCGCTAAACAGGCCATGACACAATACTATGACATGCATTACGTACCAGGTAAGGGGTCTAGATATTTTAAATGTTTGATACTGAATGCCTACTCATAAATGTATTAAAGAATGGAGGAGATCTCCAACAAGACCCCGTTACAGCATCAACAGCAAAACACCAAAACACCCGATGCAAAAACACAAAAGACGAGTATAGCACGAGATGGAAAAGAGACACACGACATGTAAACATCAAACAAAAAGACTACACATAGACCGACGAGACCAATGGGCAACCGGTGCCGACTTTGGACGGCCATTTGTCATGCAACTAGCAAATGGTGTGGTTATCCTGGATGACGTGCGCACAACCCTCTCACTTCTCCAATTACCCAGAGGTCTTGAAGAACGTACACTTGTGGCGTAAAACAACCTCCTCACTGTAAGATGACCTCACACAAACAAGACCGCGAAACGTAGAGGCCCCAGAAATGCAGATGAATATGTAAATGGATATAAAAAAGAGGGCATGCGTAATACAGTCAGAGGGGATCTCCAACAACACCAGGATGTAGCACCCACAGCAAAACCCCCAAACACCCAATGCAAAAGCACGAAGCAGACAAGCACAGAAAGAGACGCGTAAGGGACAAGGAACGTCAACGCACAACACAGAAACATCAAACACAAAGGACTACACATAAACCAACTAGACCAATGGGCAACCGGTGCCGACTTAGGACGGCCATCTGCCACGGAAAATAGCAGAAGGTATGGCTAACCTGGATTACGTGTGCACAACTCTCCCACTTTTCCGATTACCCAGATGTCTCGAAGAACGTACAATTTTGGTGTAAAACAACAACCTCCTCACTGTCAGATGACCACATACAAACAAGACCGCAAAACGCAGGGGCCCAAGCAACACAGATGAATATGTAAATGGATATAAAAAGAGGGCGTACGTAAAACAATCCGTGCTCTGCCGCCACGAGCTCATGTATGTAATCACCCGAGGAGTCCGATTGACATTCAGAGAGGACAGGTGGTCGGGGCCCTGTCTTCTCTAAAGAGGTTTGGACAGGGCCCGTCATGGAGTCCCGTCGTCACAGTCAGTCAGAGTGCAAGTCTCAAGGATGCGCTTGTACAAGTTTGTACATTTTTGGACATAATTTTTTTCATACTTTTTGGCCATATTACATTGTTTAGACTGAGGATCACTGACGAGAGTTTAATACCCGAAACGTGCATGTCTGGTCCATGCTGTAAATTTATCAGGTTTTAAATGATGCTATTGAATTTAAAGACGTTTAACATGTAGATTGGTCAAGCCTAGTGTCCGTCTAGTGACATTAGGATCATATCCACGGTATAAAAGGCGTTTGATGATTCTGACGCATTTTCGATGGTTATGCTGCCTACATTTGATCCCTCTAATTTTGTTCATCATATCACCATAAAAGACAGGTTGTGTAATACCCAAAGTAAAGTACTCTGTTGCGTGTATAGATCCGAATTTTAAAAGAAGTAAACTGTAATTTTTGTAAAATTTCCAGAATGTCTGAATTAGTTTATAAAAGCGGAAACCTTGACCTAAAAGTTTTTTGGTAATTTGTAAATTTCTACTGTGAAAATCCAAAATACCAGTACATGCTCTAGCGTACCGGATGAGCTGTGATATGTAAATGCCGTATGACGGTAATCTTGGAACATCACCGTCAAGCCAGATGAAATTTACTATGTTGAATCCAAAATCATACCTTTTGTCATATACAATTGTATGAATCTTTCCGTTTACAATTTTGATATTTAGGTCCAGAAACGGTGTTTCTGTATTTGAAACGTTTGCCTTGTTAAGTGTTAATTCTTGTGGATAAATTTCATTCTTATATAATTCAAAAGCAGGATTGTCAATGGTTAGAATATCATCCAGATACCTAGAAGTATTATTGAAACATTTCAGATGATCAAATTTTCTTTGCTTTCGAAGATTTTTGATAAATTCTTTTTCATAAGTGTATAAAAATAAATCTGCAACAAGAGGCGCACAGTTAGTACCCATAGGAATTCCTACAACCTGCATGTATAGATCTTCACCAAATCTAACATATTATTAAATATTGTCCAAGAGGAAGGACAAGGCATTTCACAGGTCACTACATGTCCATGATTTGTATGATTTGTAGTCTGTCGAGGAAAAGAAACGCTTCGATTCAGATGTACAAATGTAAGTTTTCCACTCTCGTTCAAAACACCATTTAATGAGATTAGATAATCGATCATTAATTTTATCATGAGGAAGTGTGGTGTACATATTAGAAAAGTCGTATGAAAGAAAGGAGGGGATCTCCAACAACACTAGGTTGCAGCACCCACAGCAAAATCCCAAAACACCCATGCAAAAAACACAGAACAGATACCCACAGAAAGAGACGCAAAAGGGACAAGGAACACCAACTCACAACATAGAAACATGAAACACAAAAGACTACACATAAACCAACGAGACCAATGGGCAACCGGTGCCGACTTAGGACGGCCATCTGCCACGTAAATAGCAGACGGTGTGGTTATCCTGGATTACGTGCGCACAACCCTCCCACTATTCCGATTTCCCAGAGGTCTCGAAGAACGCACAGTTATGGTGTAAAACAACCTCCTCACTGTTAGGTGACCACACACAAATGAAGAAATAGTATTGGTTTGGAAATTTCCAGGTTTCATTTTGTCAATCACATCCCCTGAATTTTTAATAGACAAAAATAAATTCACACCGTTCCTGTTTAGAACCGTTTCACAATATCTAGTTATATGTTCTTTGATAGCAGTAAGTGCTGACTTTAGATTTCTAGACAAAATTGTAGTGGAGCAGTTACTCGAAGAAACAATAAATCGAAATTTGTAAGGAGACTTGTGCAGTTTCGGTATGCAATATAGTGTTGGGAGATCCAATTTAGAAATAGAGATATTGAATGAAGACAGGTCACTGTTATGCTTACTTAAAATGTTAGATGCACTTTCATTGCTTTTGATATATGTATTAGTAGACGAAAGTTCTTAAACCAAAGTAGATATGTAGTAACGTTTTCAAATGATAATGGTGTTGTTGGCTGCTTTATTAGCTGGTGCAAAGACATATTTCTCATGTAATTCACTTAGTTTGGATTTGAAATATCTTTCTAATTTGAACGTGGATTTTGAAAAAGATGAGGGTTTTATGGAAATTAACTATTCGAATATCCGTTATATCAAAAATGAGGTTTTTCCAGTCATTCAGAGCATGCGGTTCGACTCCTTCTGATGTACACCATATTTTCGTATAATTATCTAAGGCTTCCGTAAGCACCTCACGGCATTTGACAAAATCTATCTTGGATGGGATTCTATACTTAGGTCTTTTTTAAGAAGACCAGGGAGCTGTCTGCCTTGGATAATTGAAAAGTCACCTGTAACAAAATGGCCAGCTGGTTAGTAGAGATATTTAGAAGTTGCACATTCTAAAGAAGCAGGACACGATTCTAGTATGCCAGGATCCGATGTAACTTTATTAAAGTTAAAAACAAAGTTTCGAATAGGTTTCTTGTACTTATAACAAATAAGAGGTGGCTCTAAATTTTCAAAATATTGAGGAATGGTACTTTGTACGCGATGATCCCAAAAAATATTAGGGATGTTGAGAAGATCAAAACCTTTGTTAATAAACGTGATTTTTATGAATCGTCTTTTAGGGGAGGTGTTTTTCACAATAGGATAGAGTTTATACTGTGCGAATGAGACAATGATATTAAGTCTGAATCAGTCAGTGTTTCTTAAGAATGCAACCTCTGCTTCATCCAAGATAGATTTCAAGTGCATAACTGGTATTGACGACAGAGCATGTAACAGCTCATGTCTGCCGCCATTGCTTGCTATAGTAAGTAAATCGTTGAGAGAGCGGTAGATTCTGGATCGTTTTCTTTTTTTTGCCGTGTGACCTGTATTTCCTTTTAGTGTTTGGGCGAATTGAAAAGATGTTGATATTGGTAGAAGCTGAGGAAATGTTAGAGCATTAGGGGTATAATACCAATTATCGTAAAGGTAATAATCATGTACTTTTATATCTTTTACTATATGTATATCTATTTGAGCTCAACCAAATTTTACTGGAAAGAGGATAAAAATGGTTCAATGAACGTGCTAGTGTAATCATGTGTTAGTGCACTTGACTCATTTTCGACTTACTAAGAATAAGAAAGAGTGAAATATTTGAGTAAAGTCCTAAATATGCGTAATCCTTACATGGCTAAATCTGCTATAATATGAATTCTGCTAGAATAAGTACAGATACAAAAGTGATACATTAATTTCTTATATTTAAATGTTTTTTTTCTCTTTTATTCAACTCGCCATGAAAATATACAGTCAAGGTTGTGTGATATAAGCCAACTTTGTACTATCCAATTTTTGGTATGCAAACCAGTTGGAAGTAGATTACTTTACTCCTAAAACTTTGATATTGAATAACACAGAATCTAGATGATCCACATAAACACACAGTAGCTGTATAAACATAAAACTTCTCACTGTAAGATGACATCACAAACAAGACAGTTAAACACAGCGGCCTCTTGTAACACAAATTGTATGTAAATGGATCTGAAAAATTCTATGGCATGCATTTAACAGTCTGTGCTCTGCTGGCTGAAGCGAGCTCAAGAACACCCGAGAAGTCTGACCAACTTTTAGACAGGAGAGAGAATCAGGACACAGTCTTCTCTGACGAGATTTAAACAAGACCCGTCATTGAGTCCCGTCGTCACGCTTGACCAGTGTGCAACGCTGGGAAAGACAATGGTACAAAATTGTAGACTGATCCAGTACTATGCCCAGTGTCCTTTCGATGTCATTGGGATCATATCCTCGGTAAATCAGGCGACCAACTATTTTCTTACATTTGTGGTTGAAGTTTGATCTACCTTTGATCCTTCTGATTTTGTTCACTAGGTCACCGCAAAATGAAGGAAATGAAATTTCCAATGATACATACTCTGATGCTGGAATTGTCCAAACTTTTGAAAGAAGTTCAGAATAGCTATTGTAAAATTTCCAAAAAGATTTTACAAGTTTATGATATCTAAATCCTTGAGTAATACGTTTCTTTGTAATTTGTTTATTTTTATCATAGAAGTTCGAAACATGGGATCAAGCTCTAGCGTATCTAATAAGGTGAGAGATGTAAATGCAAAAACAAATGTAATTTCTTTCAACGACGGCGGGTGTGGCTAGCCAAACAGGGGATGCTTACTTCTTCCGCGCACCTGGTCCCACCTCTAGCTCGCTAGGGGTCCGTCGATACTCATTTAAATGCTCTATTTTTACTGCTGTTGAGATTGCCCTCAGGATCTTCTTTAACTCATTTCAAAATTGTGAAAGGCATTTTTTGTCAAGAGGAATGTTTGATTATGAACCTTTTCGTCCTTCTTCCAAAAGGAAACAAACCCCAATGCATGTGAAATCAGTAACATGGATAAGTCAAGTTCTTAAAATTGTGATTGGCGCTTGTCTTTCTTGCGGTCTTCAGGGAGATTCATTGCCCGACTACTGGTCTATTAGAGTCTTTGCTTTGTCACATTTTTGAAACCTGGGTCATGTAGCATCATATCCCAGCCATTTTGCTACATCTTTGGGTATATTTTGGACATAATTCCACATATTTTGGACATATTCCATTGTTCAGATTTAGGATCACTGACGAGGGTTAAGTAACCGAAACGTTCATGTCTGGACCATGCTGTAAATTTATCTGCTTTTAAATGATGCTAATGAATTTTAAGACGCTTAACATTTGTACCACTTGGTGAGTGTCACTGCTGGTGGACCAGGAGTCCCCGACGGCACATGTAGCCAAGTTCAATCAATTTCGGTTGGTAATTTCTTCAAACGCATTCCAAAATTTCTGTTCAGAAATTTTCTCAAATTTTTGAAACCTGGGTCATGTATCATCATATCTCAGCCATTTTGCTACATATGTCGATATATTTTGGACATAATTCCACATATTTTGGCCATATCCCATTGTTTAGATGTAGGATCACTGACGAGGGTTAAGTACCCGAAACATGCATGGTCCATGCTGTAAATTTATCTGCTTTATATGATGCTAATGAATTTTAAGACGTTTTACACTGGTTTAGTAGAAATCAATTTACAAACTAGAATAATAGTATATTGGCTGGTCGATCAAATCATGTTTTCGTGAAGACCATTAATGCTATTCATCTTCTTTAACTTTTCCTTTTAAAATGCATTGGTTCCACATTTGTAGATTGGATGTGTGACTCAAGTCAATATCTCAATTATAATTTTTCTCATGAATACCTTGAACTTAAAAATAAGATGACAGAATTTTAGATATTTCAATTTACAGATGAAATGCATGTTTTTCGTCATTCATTGTCTCATAAATTTAAGAATTTAGAAACGAGGTTTATTTGTGTTTGTAATTGTGACAGCATGCTTTTTGAACCATGAATATTTAGACTTTGAATATGCTTTTAAGAGTTTAAAGGATTTTAGTTTAAGGTATTCAATAGGTAATGAGAAGTAAATGCAACACCCATTTATGGAATTTAGAGCTATAAAATCTTATCATAGTTATGACGTAAAATTTAAACAAATATTTTTACCAATTAGCCTTTTTGTCTAAGGGCCCATTTCAAGAGTTATGGGCCCTTAGAGTTAACATTGAAGTCTTTTGGAAAAAAAATATTTTAAGCATTGTTTTTTTTCAATAGAAGGATGCGGCATCAAGTATCGATTGGTAAAAAAATTCTAAAAAAACATCTTTCATCAAATTTCACTGAAAAAAAATTACCAATTACTTTTCTTGCCATCATTTAAAAAAAATTATTTATCATTAAGGGGAAATAACTCCAAAACATGACCCTTTCCAATATATTTCTCATTTCAATATCTATTAGCATAGTACAAACTTTACATTAAGGCACAGACAAATACTTAAGAAACAACAACTAGCTAGCCGTGGTTTACTGTCCAGTAATTCCACGAGTCGCATGAACCAATGAAATTATCATCGAGCCGCGAAGCATCACTGATGCATGAAAATTGGTTTGAATTTTTCTTCAAGAATGTATCGAGTTGGAACACTTCCGTACTATCAACATCATTTGTGAACACTTCCGTACTATCAACATCATTTGTGAACACTTCCGTATTATTAGTACCATAGGCAGTCTTCATGAAAACTTGTTTGAATCACTAGCTTGAAGACATATTTTACTGACCAATTGTAAAGTTTTCATAATTTTCTACTGGTAAGTTTTTGTCAAGACTGCACTAGTTGCTTAAACATAAGCTCTTTCCTTTTCCAACCTGATCACAAAACTACACCAACAGTGATCATTTCCTGTTGAGTAACTTTAACATACACGTCAGTTTTTACCACTGATCTTCTTGCTTAAGATATTATACCATAAGCCCAATCTCTGAATGTAATTTCCAGTAAAGTAATTCAACCGCAAACATGTCATAATATGAGAAATAAGTATCATAGTTGATGTAATATCATCAGGATATTTTTTGTCTGTCCATTCACCATGTTTATTTTTAGCTCATTGACAAGTATCTGAAAAGCTTTGAATGAATGTCATCAGTCTTTACTAAAAATTTTTGAAAAATATACAAATTACAATAAGGTTTGCATATTTTGAACTTTTTGAAAAATATAGAAATAACAAAAAAACTGATCAGTCAAGGATTTAGATATCATAAACTTGTAAAAACAAATTTGGAAATTCTACAATAACTATTCTGAACTTCTTTCAAAATTTGAGACGACTCCGGCATCAAAGTATTTTTCATTGGGAATTACATTGCCTTCATTTTACGGTGACCTTATACGCAGCTACGTTAAGGCACTCCTCGTTTTTATGTTGCAATATTCGTGACATTTTTAAAAGACATTTTCAATAATGAAAAAAGGACATCCTCCAATAAAATTTCTTTATGTATTTGGTATCGGTGTTTAACACTAAACTTGTACTACATATTCAGCCAATAGTGATGTCATGTGCCAAAACACAAGTCACGTGACAACTATTTATACCATACAAACAATGAATTGTATAAAACGAGCTGGCGCAACGCCATTCCTGCAATAACTGTCCTATGCTTACTACCAAAATACCTTGTAGGCATTGCCATTTATGGGTTCAAGTGCGCACTTTTCTTCTTTTTTATATTTTTGGAATAAAAGACCATTCTTATCTAAAAATGACTAGAACAGCACTAAGCTCCCAGTATTGTCATACATTTTTAAAAAATAGTCATAGACAGAATCGACAAAGTGCCTACTTAGATCATGGAGGACAACCATCTATCGGACTAGTTTAACGCGACCCAAACACATAGCATAATTGTATCCAATTTTATACAATCGCCCTACGACGATATCTTTTTTCAAACATATGTGACTAGCGAAGGGAAGCAACTCGTAGTTTATAACAATCAAGGTCGACTTCGCCGATTTCGTTCTCACAGTTTTGTGGCCTTTAAACACAAATATTTACCTGAGAAGGTGAAATAAATACTATGTTGTTTAGTTGAGGAAAATTTCATCGTATTTTAAACAAAAAAGTGAAAAGATTAAATCTTTGGCAATAAGTGAAATCCCTCTGACGCAACGGTGCGGTGGCGTAATGGTTATGACGCAAGACTGCAAATTCCATGATCGCGAGTTCCATCCTCGCCGTGGGTACATTTTATTTTTCAAAATTTTAAGGAAGTTTTTGCTTTTTTTAATTGTTGACTCAGTGAGAGGCACCATGATATCAATAGACATTGTTTCCGTATATCGTATATGCTTGTATACTTATTAAAAGAGCTTTGTACAGTACAGATAAAATATGTGATATTAGGAAAGAGAACATATGGCAAAATAGCGCTCAATTTATTCATATATACAAATGTATTCATATGACGATTATATTACGTCATATACCCATGTTTGAAACGCGCATAATCTCAAACAAGAATGACCCGACATGCCAGGAAAATCAATACATTTTAAATTGCATCAGATCAAATAAATACAAAGAGCAGAATGCGCCCCTGGCAAAATACAACTGTTTCTAATCTATTTAAGCTTATTTATTACCATAAAATTTACCCACTCTACGTATGAACACAAAATTATCTTTATCCTGTCAAAGCCGATAAAGTGAATCCATTAATATGACAGGCCTATTTCTCAAAATATCGATTTTTCAATCCAAAAGTGACAGAACTTAATTTTATTTTATGATTCTCATGTTGACAAAATCCGGAATTTGATATCGCGATCTATCCGAAACCATGTGGACAAATACACAGCTCCTAAGATTTCCTAATGATAAACAAAGTTAAAGTGCGGCCAGTGACAAGTTTTGGACTTTCTTAACATTGCGGGTATGGGCAGTATCGCCTCGAATTTTCACCTCAAAAATAACAGAAGTAAAAATTCGTTAATTTATCAAAGATGTGAATTTATAAAGTCAGATTTATGTAGAGATTCTTCCTATATGTGGACAAATTTGATTGGTGTCATGAAATCATGAGTATTCTCAATTTATTATTTACTCCCCATAGACTCCTATAGTAAGAATATGAAGCCTACGGAATCCAATATGTCCGCTATGCAAATTAGCAAATTGAGCGCTATTTTGCCATATGTGATTCAATTCTGTAACATTTCGTTACTAACATATAAATCAAAATTTTTTTAGCTTGTCAAATTCAATTTACATGGTCTAAGAGAGAGAGAGAGAGAGAAAAACAAAACGGGGAGACGTGAAAATTCTATAATATCATTTTTTGTTCATTCTAATTAAAATCTAAAAGAATACCACGAAGAAAATGCAAGTCGTTCAATTATTCATAATTGACAAAGTCCAATCTGAATGTTACGCACGCCACCTTATTTAGTAATTTCAAGAATAGCCCAACATCACCGCATTTTAATATTTTTTTTTCTAATTTGTCGTCGGTAGTATTTTCTTTCCCCTCTTTAAATTTGGCCTTTATTAATATAGAGAATTTATTATAATCTTATCATTATTATTTCCTTGCTTTCACTTTGTTTAGATTGAAAGGTTGTATCCTCAGTTAGTTTAACGTCAGTTTAAAAAACGAATCATCTATATTTTAAAAAAAGAATCCATAAAGCCTTCAAGCTTTTTTAAGACTCTGAGTAACATCCGCACGTGGTTGTTTGGCAAGCATTTTTATCATATATTTGTATAGTACGTTATGCAATTCAAGTATTTTTACTATAGATAAAAGTTATAACATATTCAGCAAAAAATTAACCATGTATAAGGATCTAACTCGATGATAAATGACAATAAAGAGTATTAAAATTTGCAAACGACAATAGACTCCGTGTCGATGACGTCAAAATCTGAGGTCGACGTTATGTTGCGCCATATTTGAAGACGTCATTTCTGAGGAGTGCCGTAAGGTAGCTGCGTAAAAAAATCAGAAGGATCAAAGGCAAATCAAACTTCAATCAAAAATGTAAGAAAATAGTCGGTCGCCTGCTTTACCGAGGATATGATCCTAAAGTAATCACAAAAACACTGAGCATTGTACTGGACCAATCTACAGTTTTGTAACAGTGTCTTTTCCAACGTTGCACACTGGTCAACCGTGACGACGGGACTCCATGATGGGCCTTGTTGAAATCTCGTCAGAGAAGGCTTGGTCTTGATTTTCCGTCCTATCCGAGTTGGTCAGAATTCTCGGGTGATTGATCTTGAGCTCGTTTCAGCCAGCAGATCACAGACTGTTACACGCATGCCATAGAATTTTTCGATCCATTAATTTACATAGAATCTGTGTTACTAGAGGCCGGATAAGTGGGAGGGTTGTGCGCACGTAATCCGCACAATTTGCCTAAAGCAGATGGCCGTCCAAAGTGGACGCCGGCTGCACATGGGTCTCCTTCCTTTTATGTCTTGTCATCAATGTTTAAGGTTTCTGTACGTCTGTTACTATAATTTTGTATGATGTTCTAGTGAATATTGTTGTGTCTTTATGGCGATTTGGAGTTTGTATGATGTCATATATCTGTCACTTTCTTGTTGGTTACTTTCGCTTGGTAAATGCAGGGTGGTCATGCTGGAGATGATTACCTTTTCTTTGAAAACACTAGCCCGAAGTCCATTTCTATAGTTTTAATAGTGAATTCCAGTAGCCCAACAAATGTCCTACTAGGCATAGGTCTCACACAGGCGCCATATTCCTAGAATGAAATTAAAACCATGCACATCTGAAACTCTCCTTTCTCTTCCCTTTATTCTCTCCTTAAGGCACGACAGCTCCTATGTTTTAACACCACCATCCCCTGTTTGCCTCCTCAATATCAAAACTTTCAACAGGATTTCAGCATAAAGTTACATATTGTTTTTCACTGTCGTAACCTACTTATCATTGATTATACTTGCATTTAGCCGCAATTAATCCAAATACATGACATGGAGTGAAAACCTACACTTTTTGTTATTCTATGTTAGTATGAGTTGTCATCCTTGCCGCTAATGGTTAGGTGTAGGTTTCGACTCGATTTAAAACAATTGGGAGCTTTCTTGCCTTGTAAAAGGATAAAGAGAAAAGAAAGGGCGTTTTAGATGGGTTATAATTTTCTCTCAAGGAATCTGGTGCCTCTTGGGTGTCACTGGCAAGCGAGTTTTTGTAAAGACTGTGTCCTGGATATCTATTACAAACTTCTTTACTCATTTAGAAGTTCTTGATGATAGACTTTCTTTTACATCCTTCAAGGTCAGGATAAAAAAGATACAAAAGCGAAGGCAAATCAGCAAGACAGTCAAGAAGAAAAGAAAGAAAATATTAGTAAAAAAGAAAATCAGGGGAAAAAGAAAGAAAGGAAGACATCAGAGGAGTCTCCAGAGGAGAGTAACCAGAAAAATGTAGATAATCTCTTGTCCGCCTTGAGTCAGTTGGCTGGAGCAAAATCTGAGATACCAGAGCTTGGGGGGTTTATAGCAGATATAAGGAAAGACGAGGGTGAACCGAAGGAGGCCCAGGGGCAAAAGAAAACCAGGAGAGGTAAAAGGGAAAAGAAAGGGGGTAACAAGAGTGGAAATAACGATGATGATGATGATAATGGCGATGATACTGATTTGATATCAGGAGAGACTATGAGAGAGGGCAGTGCCAGAGGTGGAAGAGAAAATGGGAGAGGAAAGGGGTGGGACAGTAGAGGAAGGGACTGTGGCCAAGTAAGAGAGGGGAGGAGTCAACACAGATCAGGTGACCAAGGGCAGAATGAAGATGATGATGAAGATGACAGTGAAGAGGATGATGATTCTGACACAGGAAGTGTGCACAGCGCTGTTTATCAGCGGTCAATGGGTAGTGGTCTGAATATTGCTTCCCCAAACAAAGGAGATCGGCAGTTTTCTAGTACCGACAACATCAGCAATGCTGAAAGAGGAAGAGGTAGAAGAGGTCATAGGGGTCAAGGTCAAGGTCGTGGTAGAGGTGGCAATGGTAACATGAATAGAAACACAGCTGAGATAGAGAGTTGCCGTGATGAGGTTGAAGACCTTGGTTTGGACGAAAACGAAGTCTTTGAATTTGTCGTTAAGGAATGTGGAGGCATGGTCAAGCTATCGAACTTAGTCGACAAATGTCAGCTATTTCCTTCAGGGTCAGATGAAGCAAGGATAGGTCAGTGGTTCAAGACCCATAGACGTAGATTTCATGTATTCCAGGATGGACAGGAGGTCATATATGTTGCACCATTTTTCAAAGATGCCACTTACTGTCTGGATTACACAAGGAAGCAATGTAAGAGAGAAAACTGCGACCATTTCCACATATGTCAACATTACATGAGGGGCACATGCCGTAAAGGGGATACGTGTCCGAAATCTCACAGCTTCACTGATGATCATAACTTGGAGCAGAAGACAAAACTGGGCTTGGATGGATTTTCGGAAATTGATATGTGCATCATACTGTTGAATAGGTATCCACAGATTTGCCCTAAAAGATATTGCAAGGGAGATAAGAGATGTCCCTATCTTCACATTTGCCAGAGGTTCATAAGCAAGAATTGTAAGTTTGGAGAGAAGTGTAGCAAAGGACATTCTTTTGATACAGAACACAATGCCTGGATCCTCAATAGGATTTATCACATGGAGAAATGGGACAAAAGTGAGGGTTCTACATTCAGGAACATTATAAGCTTTCCTAGAAGACTACGTAGAAGGTCAAGACACGGCAGTGGATCATCAAATCAAGATGATATGGATAGCTTAGCAGGTAAAGCATTCTCAATAGGATAGAAATTAATACGGTAGGTTTGAAATTGAAATATATTGAACCTTCATTATGGCAGGCTTTACAGTGAAAGCGTTTTATTGATAAATCTTTATCATATCACATATTATCTGGTAATACCGTCATAAGATTACAAAATAGCTATGGGATTTCATGTAACAATGAAGTCATGGCAATCATGATAATTAAAGAAGTGTAAGGACAATACAAAGTGACATTATGCTGAGTCATCCTTTAACAGTAGTACCTAAACTATTATAATCATCATATTATAATCATCTCTTTATTACCTTGACCAGACCTTTTTTATGCCCCCGGAATCAAAGATTCGGGGGCATATAGTTTTCGGCCTGTCCGTCTGTCTGTTGGTCTGTTTGTTTATTTGTCCGTGACAAAAACTTTAACATTGAACATAACTTTTTGGCCTTGATATTTCACATGTGTATTCCTTGTGACAAGCCCTTTCTATTGATACCAAAGTTTTGACCTTGTCACCCTGATCTTGACCTTTGTCCTACTTTTCAAAAACTTTAACATTGGGCATAACATTTGATAGGTTAATGATGGGGCTTTGATAATTCACTTGTGTTTTCTTTATGACATCACCTTTCTATCAGAATGTTTTACTTCGTGACCTTGACCTTTGACCTACTTTTCAAAATCTTTATTATTATAAAAACATTATTGGGTACAACTTTTTATTAGTAAGTGATAGGGCTTTGATATTTTACATGTGTATTCCTTGTGACAAGACCTTTCCATTGATGCCAAATACTTGACCTCATGACCTTGATATTTACCTACTTTTTGACCTACTTTTCAAAACCTTTAACCTTGGGCATAACTTTTGATTGGTGAGTGATAGGGCTTTGATCTTTCACATGTTTATTCCTTGTGACTATACCTTTCAATTTAGACCATTTTTTTAACTTAGACCTTGACCTTTGACCTAATTATGAAAACATGTAACAATGGGCATAATTTATGAATGGTAAGTGATTTGGTTTTGATTTTTCACATGTGTATTCCTTGTGACAAGACCTTTATACCAACATTTTTAACCTCGTGACCTTGACATTTCACCTTCAGAAAATGGTGTAAACACTGACAAAGATTCCGAGGGGGGATTCGTGTTTCACAAACACAGATTTCATTACTTTCTGTTTTAAAGTGTATCAGTGCTTTACTTGTAATTTTTCATATAGATGATATATGACCTTTGTTCTTTGGACTATTCAGGAAACCTGAGTGACATGCCTGTGGAGAGTGACGATGAACCTGTCAAACCTGATCTGCTATCGAGGACAAGAAAAGACAGGTTTAACATTGACTTATGAATCTTTTAAACTTCTCTTTCTCAAACACTGCACAGTATTTAATAAAACTTTGAAGAAAATAGTATATAAGCATGATAAGGTCATTTTGAGATGGGTTTTTATCCGACGTGATCAATCAGAAATTCAGGGTCATGGAACCTATTTAACAGATAAGGAAAACAGAGGGGCCAAATAAGGATTCAAACCGAGAAAACGTTTGCTTAAATGTTAGTAGAGATTGCCTCACCTGCACATGGTGTTAAGCAGATAAATGATATACATGTTCATTGTATCAGTGTCGTGCAGATACAAAATAAGCTTCTTGAAAAAAATCAAACATGATGTAAATGCTGGTTGCACCAACTGTCAGATTGATTTGTTACATCCTGTACTCTGAGATCACCATCTTAGTTCAGAATGTTTCCTTTTAGGTTCAAATCAACAGAACAGCTCCATGACACAGAGTACCTTCTTGCAGTGGAAGTTAATATCGACGAAGAAACAACGTCAGAAGGTCAAAGGAAGAAAACCCGTAAGAAGAAAGGGAGGACGACTGAATCCAGAGGATCTGACATGTCGGAGGAAGAGGTGTTTGATGCTAGTGCTAAAAATAGAAACGGGAAAGACTGCGACAAGTCAGATGAAGGAGGAGCAAAGAGAAAGGACAAAAATAGAAGAGAACAGGGCAATTCTGATAAGTCAAAGAATAAAGATAAAGAATCAAAAGGTAAGACACAGGATCATTTTGTAACATTTTCTTTGTAAGATTTGACATTTGAAAATTCAGTGAACAACAGTGTAAAATAAGGATACCACATGACGTCATTGGCCGATATTAGAATTAAGCGTAGTAAAAGTGCATAAACCTGCATGTAGTTTATGATTTCTCTGAAATGGTAAAAATTAATTCCTTTTTCCATTAAATAGTTTAACTTTGTGATTCTACTTTTTAATCACATTCAAAATTCTCAATAATTTCAGAGAGAGCAAAGATATATCTAGATGACGCCGACAAGACATATATATGCTACAATAACGTTGCTGGAACGTGTCACAACGTGAACAACTGTAGATTCCATCATAAGACATATGGATTGCCGTACCTTTGGCAAGTCAAACTGATGGGCAAATGGAGGACATTTTCCCAGGAGGAGAACGAGATCATTGAGAGAGGCTTCTGTAACAAACTACAAAAGAAGGGAGGGGATCTCCAACAAGACTCAAAGGTAAAGTGTTTAGTCTTTGCTACAAGTATGTTAGGGTATTTGGCTGTCATCTGCGGACCGCACCATAAAGTAAGAATTGACCAGTCTTCATACACCTATTCCTTATAACAAGAGGAAGAACTCTATTGATTTTCAAGGTCATAGATCAAAGGTCAAGGTCACAGATGAAAAATGGCTAAAACCCTTGTGTACAGCCTTAAGGACTCAGTTTAGATCGAATCTTTACCAAACTTCATACACTTATGTTCCCCTCGCAACATAGTTGCAGGGGGATATAGTAACGCTATCTTTTGTGTGTTAGTGTGTGTGTGTAAGGGTGTGTGTGTGAGGGTGTGAGGGTGTGTGTGAGGGTGTGTGTTTGCTTCATACCTTTTGTACACAGCCTAGAGGTCGCAGCTTTGGTTGGTCAAAGGTCAGGGTCTCAGATCGGTAAAATATTTGTATACAGCCTAGAGGTCGTAGTTTTGATTGTATCCTTTCCAAACTTCAAACACGTATTGCTTATGATACGAGCAAGAACCCTATCGATTTTCAAGGTCACAGATTAAAAAGTTTTAAATCCTTGTATACAGCACAGTTTTGATTTGATCTTCACACAACTTCATACCTTTTTCCCTTGTGACTAGGGAAAGTACCCTATCGATTTTCAAGGTCATAGTTCAAAAGTCAAGGTCATTGATTGGAAATAGTAGTAGTAAAAATCCTTGTATGCAGCCTGAGTGAGTAAATTGATGTACATGTCGTGCGAAGGGATGCTACGCTTTGTGTTGCCTAGGTGTTATTTAATTATTCCGCTTGAGGAAATATAGGATTGATAGATTATTGTGACTTACACATTTTACAACCTGTGACTTATCCAATACTACATGTCCTACCATGAGGATGTACCGTATATCGGGTAATATTGACGCGATGGAAATTTTGGCTTTGTTGGCGGATGCAATAAAATTGCCAAATTTAAAAGCGCCAAATTTTCCATCCATAAAAGACAGAATTTATTCAGCTCGAGATCCGCCACTGTAAACGATATTACCCATTTTCTGCTGAGTAATGGCTTCATTTGCGTAATATATTCACCTATGCTTACCATGTTGTTTTAACAGGTATCATTGTTTACCTTCAAACAAACAATAAAGGTACAAACAATTGACATGTACCCCTATGTTGCTCTACGCAATTATCTTATTAGCAATAAATGCAAATGATGATCATACACGCTTAGGAAATATTTCACACGGATTCCGTTTATTGAGGGGTAAATAGGATGCCATATTTTGTATTTTTGACGATCGAACTTGTGGGCCGTGACCGTAAAAAGTCGGAACATAATTACAAAAAATAAAAAAAAAGACTGAAACATTACAGCACGATCACTGCAAAATCAATTCTCTTTTAAAATGCAGTGTGGATAATGGTAAAGTTAAAACGACATTTTATTTTACTATATGTGTAAACTTCATCTCTTATTTTCATGAATAAGGCACCGAACTTTTTTTTAGCTCTACTGGTCTATGACGAGCTTATGCGATCGCCGTGTGTCCGGCCTCCGTCCGTCCGTCCGTCCGTCCGTCCGTTCATCATTTCTTGTGGTTTCAAATCCTCTGAAACTGGTGGTGAGGGAAAATTATTTCTTTTTGCAACGTGATTGGTCTATGGTCTAGTTGTGCACCTGATATTTTGTTTGAGGCCCTGAACTTAAGGGTCTTAGAAAATGGGTGTGGTCGTTTTCTCATATATAACTCTATGTAATCTTGTGGTCACCATTTCTAAGAAAGTATAAATGATAGGAAGTTAATTCTTTTTGTTGTATTAAAGGTCTATAATCTAGTTGTGCATCTGACATTACCTCTGAGCTCCTGACCCCTGGTGTCTTATGAAATGGGTGTGGTCATTTTCTTCTATGTGACTCTATGTGATCTTATGGTCACCATTTCTCAGAAAGTATAAATGAGAGTAAGTTAATTCTTTATGCAATATTAAAGGTCTATAATCTAGTTGTGCACCTGGTATTTCATCTGAGCCCCTGACACCTGACCCCTGGGGTCTTTGGAAATGGGTGTGGTCATTTTCTCATATTTAACTCTATGTTATCATGGGGTCACCATTTCTCAGAAAGTATAAATGATAGAAGGAAATTCTTTTTGCTATATTAAAGGTCTATTACATGTATCTAGTCATGTCTAATTGTGCACCTGCTATTTCATCAGAGCTCCTGATCCCTGGGTTCTTAATAATTGGGTGTGGTCATTTTTGTGTCGCCTGCGAAGCATAGCGACACTAACGTATCACTTTATCCGTTGTCCGCCTGTCCGTCCGTCCGTCAGTCAGTCCGTCCCTCCGTCAGTCCGTCCGTCTGTCTGCCTGTCACTCTTTGGGTGTCACACCCCATAACTTTTCATTGGTAAGTGATAGGGCTTTGATATTTCACATGTGTATTCCTTATGATGAGACCTTCTTACACATACCATAAGTTTTGACCTAGTGACCTTGTCTTAGATATTTGACCTAATTTTCAAAAAAAAAAACTGAAGACAAGATTGACTATATCTTTTGACTGGTAAGTGATAGGTCTTTGATATTTCACATGTGTATTCCTTGTGATAAAACCTTACTATACATGCCATAATTTTTAATACAGTGACCTTGACCTAGATAGTTGACCTACTTAAAAAAACAAACTTATATCGGCTATAGATCTTGATCGGTAAGTGATGGGGCTTTGATATTTCACATGTGTATTTCTTGTGACATAACCTTGCTACACATACCATAAATTTTGACCTTGTGACCTTGACCTAGATATTTGATCTACTTTTCCAAAAAATTAAGATTGGCTATATCTTTTGATTGGTAAGTGATAAGGATTTTATATTTCACATGTGTATTCCTTGTCATGAAACCTTTCTACACATACCATATTTTTTTTACCTAGTGACCTTGACCTAGGTATTTGACATACATTTCAAAAAATTAAGATTGGCTATATCTTTTGATTGATAAGTGATATAGCTTTACTATTTCGAACATGTATTTCTTATGATGTTCCCAAAAATGTGTACCGAATGACCTAGATGATTGACCTTTTCTGAAAGTAATAGATTGACCATATCTTTTAATTGGTAAGTAAGAGGTCACATGTGAGTTCATTTGATAAGAATTTCCAACTGATACATGTACAAGTATTAAACCAAGTGACCATGTCCTACATATTTGATCAAATAGGCCGCTTCGCAGGCGACAAAAGCATTCCTTGGATTGCTATTTTTCCTATATAACTCTATGTTATCTTGTGTCACTATTTGTAAGAAAGTATGAATAGTACAAAGTTAATTCTTTTTGCTATATTATAGGTCTGTAATTGAGTTTTGCACAAGATATTTTGTTTGAGCCCTTGACCCCAGGGTCTTAGAAAATGGATGTGGTGATTTCCTCTTTTATAACCCTATGTAATCTTGTGGTCACCATTTCTCAGAAAGTATTAATGATAGAAAGTTAATTCTTTTTGCAATATTCAAGGACTATTATCTAGTTGTGCACCTGAACTTTTGTTTGAGTCCCTGGCCCCAGGCTCTTACAGTTTTGGTGTGGTCATTTTCTTCTATATATATCTCAATGTAATCTTGTGGTCACCATTTCTCAAAAAGGAAAAATAATAGAAAGTTAATTCTGTTTTATATATTATAGATCCATGATTGAGTTGTGCACAAACAAGATATTTTGTTTGAGCCCTGACCCCAGGGTATTAGAAAGTGGGTGTGGTCATTTTCTCCTGTGTATTTCTATGTAATCTTGTGGTCAACCTTTCTCAGAAAGTATAAATGATAGAAAGGTTGTTAAAGGTTTATGATCTAGTTGTGCACCTGATATTACATCTAAATCCCCGACCCCTACTATTAGGAAATGGATGTGGTCATTATCTCCTATATACAGAACTTACGGTTATTTTGTGGTCATCATTTCTCAGAAAGTATAAAGGATACAAAGTCAATTATTTTTGCAACATTATGGGTCTATGGTCAAGGTGTGTACATGTACCTGATGTTTTGTTTGAGATTCAGATTCTAAGGGTCTTTGAAAATGGGTGTGGTCATTTTCTCCTATATATATTATATATGTTATGCATTCTTGTGAACACCAATTCTCATAGTGCATAATGGACAGAGTATAAATTCATTTTGCATAATACATATGTCGAGGGTATCTGGTTTGATTATCCACTCGATAATTAGTTTTAGCCCATGACCTCCAGGGTCTTGGAATATGGATGTGGTAATGTTCTAGCATACAACTCTATGTAATCTTCTGAACACCATTACTTAGAAAATATGATCGATAAAAAGAGTTTTGCACTGTGTTTAGACGTACGCCTAATGATACGCTTGCGCATCTGATATACTTTTTTAGCCACTTTCCTTTTAGTCCTTGAAAATATTTGTGCAATTTGGCTATGAATTTTACTAAACAATTAGAAGAGTCTTATATTTTGTTTTGGCGGTGATAAAATATTGATGCGCCCATGAATTTGACCATTATAATTTTGGCAAATGTTTTAAACAATCCGCCAATCTTAAAAGTGCCAACATTTCCTACGCCCAATTTGGACCAAATTCTGCAAAAATTCCCGACGCCAAAATTACCAGGTATACGGTACATCCTGTACATATCCTTACTAATATCGTTGTATTCGAGGTTCTTCATACTAACTTATTCTTAAAAGGAGCTGTAACGATAAGACGTAAAATCTGCCCTGAAAAGTCCACATTTCAAAATAAGAAATTTGAAGAAATTTTTCATAACGCATATCTGAAACTAATGTCTTGATGAAAAGATTATCAAGTACAACACCAATATTTGGGTTAGAATGTGCGTGTTTTCTATAAAAAATTATTGGAAAACGGAAAAGTCTTTTACAACATTGTTCCAACTTGAGTAACAATTAAAATGCCACGTTTACCAAAGTTGTATATCATTAATACCAATTTTCTCACCAAGTGGGGTTCTGTAACTTAATGTGGAACAATGTCCTACAGACGAAAACAAAAGGGGGTGGGTGGGCTATTTTTTAATAATCTGACTTAAAAGTTTTAGATTGATCAAAGTTGTCCATTTCTTCATGTTATAGAATTGAACAATCTATTCTTAGTTGATACCGATGAAATATACAACATACAAGAATAAATTAAACGATATAATTTGAAAGATGTCTATTTCTTCACAGTGTGTATTTCGCACCTGAAAGCTAACGATATGGCTGTTTAGTACAAAATGTAACGGTTTTCAGTTTCCAGATTGCGTATTTTACCTACATGTATTACATTGGCATACTGGTTTCCGAGTTATTTTTTCTTTTTCATTTTTAAAATAGAGGGGATTAAAACAAAAAAATACTTCAAATTTACGTAAAGAATGCCGTTTTTGTTTATTTTCGTTCACTATTTGACGTTTTCAGACATTTTTTACCCCCTTCCCTATTCAAGGCGTAATTATCAAATCTTACATCACTTTTTTTCAAAATAAAATACTTCTGAGAAATCTTTAAATATATAATATTTCTATCCTGGACAACCTTTACCTTCGAAGAAAGGAAAGGGCAAAAAAATAATTGAATTATTTCAGGGCTAAATCAAGCCCTTATCGTTACAGCTTCATTATCAATATCTGATTACAGGTGTCTATTGAAGCCACAGAATACAAACTCCATGTTTGCCTTGATACGGATTTGAATGCTGTTGTATATGAGGTAGCCAGTTTCCCCGTACAGAAAGCTGAGCATGTACCTGTGCGCAGGTTATCTACACCCTCCTACGCTGAAAAAAGGGCAAATAAACCCCAGCACGGAGTTAAACGTAAAGGACCCACTAAAGAAGAGGAAGGACAGACTGGGACATTCTGTACACAGTGGAGGTGGTACTTTATGGATGACCACAATCGATGGACCCTCTTTGACAAGGTTTATATAATCAAAGTTCAATGACAAATATGGATAATGACCATAACTCTGTATACAGCACAAAATCGATAATTCAGAAAATCAGAAACCAAGGGCATACAAAATCAGGATAAAACAGGAACCAAAGCAAATAAACAAAAACCTCCACCACATGAAAAGAAGCGAACTCCCGATATGGGATTGAGACCAGGTGCCCATGAAGAGTAAGCGTCTCCTGCTTGCATGCAACACCCGCCGCTTCAATTCGGTAGAACTGTCACATCCGGTTACTTCCATTTCGGAAGACATAGAGTAAAATCTTTGGTTGGATGGTTCAAATGGTCTATGACAGAATATATTCCACCACTCTGGAGAGTGGGACATCATAGTGTATGACGAGTTCCCCATAGAACTTCCTCAGTGACGATATAAGTCGGTCACAAACATATCCCTGACTGAGAAGCTTATCTGAAAAACGCCTAGCTCTCAGAACAAAATCCGTATATTTGGTACTTGCTCTGGCATAGCGTATCAACTGAGATATGAACACGCCATAAACAGGCGATGAAGGGATGTTGCTACTCAGAAAAGGAAAGTTTGTAATGCTGGAATTGAAGTCGTCACGTTTGTCATAGAGTGAGGTGTTCATGTGACCATCAGTGTCATATGACAACATTATGTCCAAATAGGATGCTGAATTATTTGTCTCTGTAGTTTCTTTGACTTCAAGCTCCGAAGGATAGATACTGCTGAGGTAATCCGCGAATTTTGGATTATTGTTGGACAACACATCGTCTATGTATCTGTAATTGAAGTTGAAGTCAGAAGCTAAGTATCTTTTCCCTTCAGAGACCAAAGATTGAATGAATTCAGCTTCATACGAGTAAAGGAAAATGTCGGCAAGGAGTGGGGCACAATTAGCCCCCATTGGAATTCCGACAATTTGCTGGAAGACCTTTCCTCCAATCACCACAAAAATGTTGTCGATCAGAAATTCATGTAAATGAAATTATCTGGCTTTTCATATCCCCGTTATTAAATCATGTAAGTGTACATGGCACATCAAAAGACATTTAGAATCAACTATAATTGCACTAAAGTTGGAAAGTGCAAATGGGCTTCAAATTAATGATTTTCACTTGAAGTTACCACTTAATAGCAGATTTCTGCTTCCCTGATTACCCGAAACCTTGAGTTTGCTCACCAGAATTCTGTTCTTTAGGGCCAGAACTTTTGAAAATTGTCATTTTGTGTTGTTCAGTAGAATCCTGTCTATTAGTACGCTCTCGTTTATTTTAATTTTGCATCATGTTAGCTGTATTATGGCCATGTCAAATTCTCATATTTTAGGACGTGATGCAATTTACTTTGGAGAAGAAGTTTATGTGCAACCAGAAGACATACCTCTTCACAAGGCAAGATTACAACTTTAAGTACAAGATAGACTTTGACAAGATGGAACAGATCAACCTGGACTCGGGCAAGAGGAGGCGGTTACTTAGGCGCCCATTATTTGTATCAAGAATCGACGTTAGTGCAAAAAAATTGTAAGCTAATCTATCATATCAATGATAAATATTGCTCTTGTAACTTTACAATCACCACTCCCATGTTACACCTTTTTTTTACCCCCCCCCCTTTGAATTTAAGATTGTGGTCTGTCTGTTTATCTGTACGTTTGTTTTTAAGGTATATTATTATTCCTCATATCATCAATATGACGAATAAAGAAATCTAATTGGTCTAGAGACGTCACGTGGGAGGAGGACAAAACATCATGTCTCCCTCCGGAGACTCATGTCTCCCTCCTATTACCCTCCAGAGACTTCATGTCTCATGGCATCATGCAACTTCATATTCTAATTTTGTTTTAACAATGTTTATTCAAGATATAGGTTCAGATGAGAGTTGACATACAGAAAAATTCAGGATTGAGCATTTAAGCTCGCCCCTAAATACCCTATGTTGAGTAAGAGTTACAGCTGACTACGAGAATGACCTTTCATTAGCTTTTGGTATGATAAACAATTAAGGTCGCTCCATACACCTACCCCCCCCCCCCCCCCCTCAAAAAAAAAAAAAAAAGATTCGCTCGTTCAATTTTTCTGAAACTCTCAGAATTTGACAATTGGTATACAAAATTCAATTTTGCAAAGTATGAACAAAATCGAACCCACGTAACTGTTTTCATGACACTTTGAAGATTGGCGGTTTTTGGTTTTGCTCTTCTTTTTTTGCCAACGTTGCTAATTTGAAGAAAGTATGCTGGTTTTTTTTTAATATTTTGCTGAATTAATGAATGTTTTTATGATTCAGTTTTATGTTCAAACTTTTCCTTTCATCTTTAAACAAAGAATTTCAAATTGAAATAAGCTGAGAAAATGGAGGAATTATTACAAATTTATAAGATCATCTAGGAGGTTAAAAACTGGTTTTTCGATCATCATTTTTGACGTTATATGACTGATGCATGAAATTCTATTGTTTGATTTTCTTAAGACAAATATCAAATGATATTCTATAAGTGAGTTGTATCAACCAATAAGATTGCTAGCTAGCGGTTCCGTATTTTACGATATTGCACAGCATCTAGAATCGGGAGAAAATGACTGAATTACTCACTATTGGGTAATGATTCCGATAAATTATGAAACGTAAAGATGTTTGATGAACCAAATTCGTGCAACAGGTACATTTTGATGTGTAAACTTGACGTCTTATGATCAATGACGTCAAATACGGCGCCAAATGAGAAGCAACGTTACGAGAAGAATGTTTTCTTTTGTGATATGAAGTCTCTAAATATACGGAGTAATATCGATTCTTATTTTTTTCTTTTTCTGTTCTTTTTTTTTTGCACATAAAACATAGACCTTCCGATCTTGTGGTAAAATATTTTAAGTGATAATCATTATATTTTGGATAGTAAAGCAGACCTCTAGTAAGATTTAGATTTTAAAAGATGACTGTGATTACATAATAGAAGAAAGATGGACTGGGTATGAGTTCAATATGCAAAAATGTTGCACGGCTAAGACACAGTATATTGACCTCGGCCTTCGGCCTCGATCAATATAATATGTCGTACCCGTGCAATATTTTTGCATATTGAACGCATACCCAGTCCATATTTGTATGATAAACTATTGTATATGAAGTATTCTTATGCAATATGAACAAAATCGAATCTAGCTAACTAAAGTTATGATCATTTTTGTAACCCCACCCCCTTAATTTCTACGTTGCAATCCATATTCATTCGACGACGTTATAGTGACGTCAGAGGTAAGTTGAGTTAATTAGGGTATGACTACAGGGATTTGTAGGAAATTTGTAGGAAGTCTGGACTGAAACGACCTTGACGGAAACCTTACAAAGCTTTTATAGTGTGTGTCCATTCATACGAGATTCTTGTCTAAACAACAGAATGCCAACCCCCCACCCCGTTTCAATAAAATTCAGGAAAGAGAGAGGGAAAGCACGAGGGAGAAATACTCAGAATTAAGATGTCATGCACTCTCATCCTTAGAATTTTTTTTATATGGTGAGGAAATGACAGGGTTCAAAATAATCTTTTAAGAATTTTTAGGGGGCGACTCTGAAAGAGATTTTTCAATTAATCAAAGTACCAAGAAAGTAGGCGTCGGTTTTTCTCAAAGTAGGTGGTGACAAATAATCGGGTACCAGCTCATTAAGGGGGGGGGGGAGTGGGCGCTGTTTCGTATACGTTTCAGGACTGGGAAAACATAATTTTCTCTGACCTTTAATATGAATAAGAAATTTTTAAAATTCACTACGACAGGCTATATGTCAAAGTCAGATTCAGTAGCGAATCTAGAAACTCAACTACAAGGTGCACATACAACTTTTATTTTGATGTCTTGTGATACCAGGAGGATTGTGGGTATTGACAGATATTATTCACATGATCAATTATATAGCTCATATTACAATATCTAGAAAAACCATTTACATAAAAAGAAATTCAAAACAAACATAACTTAGGATAACTGAGGATAATCTAGTTTATAACGTATTCAAAAGAGAGAGATTTCTCCATCACATAAAAAAATACGAGAATTGGATTTGTTTTCTTTAATTTGCTCATTCAAAAAAATACGCCCTTTTTTTATTCGGTGATTCTTTTTCAAACAAATTTGGCGATATTTTGGCCCCATTCCCCCTCCCAGGAGTATTTAGTTTTCCCCTCCTTTCAGAGAAATTTCTTCCATATGAAAGATTTTTTCTATGGCTAAAAATGTTCTAAAATAGTATCAAGTTAAATTTAACAAAATCAGAATCAAATTAAAAAAAAATTTCATAAAAAACCCAAGATGTCTCCCCCTCCCAGTTACTTTGACCTTAGGCCAAGGGATAAAGCCTAGACAAGGAAATATGTACTATTCATTACAAATGTAGTATATGACCTTGACCTTTGTCACATGACCTTGGGTCAAGGTGATGTGAAGCCTTCAGGTCATAAGCAACAACATACTAATATGTGAAAGTTATCCGGCAAACGGTTCAAGAGAAATAACCCTGACAGGAATGAATGTACAATTTCATTAAAAATGTACAAGTGACCTAGACCTTGGTCAAATGACCTTTGATCAAGGTGATTTGAAGCCTTCTGGTCATAAGCAACAACATACTAAAATATGAAAATGATCTGGCAAACGGTTCAAGAGATATAACTCGGACAGGATTGTATGCATAATTTCATTAAAAATGCACTATGTGACCTTGACCTTGGTCACATGACCTTGGGTCAAGGTGATGTGAAGCCTTAAGGTCATAAACAACAACATACTAAAATATGAAAGTTATCCGGCAAACGGTTCAAGAGATGTAGCCCGGACAGGAATGTATGCATAATTTCATTAAAAATGCACTAAGTGACCTTGACCTTGGTGACATAAATATAGATATACGGTAGTATGAATATGAGAGAAGAAAAATAGTAAACAAAAACTTATTTCTATGGACTTTATTCATCTCGCTCGTTCTCAATAATGTGTGCAAATATCTGCGTAATGGATACATCTTTAAACAAAGCAGGATTGATACTAAACTTCACTCGCTTTAAATTTTCAAACTAAGAAACTTCATTCGATAACATTTCGCCGAAAAGTAGGAAAGTGGACAAAATTTCTGAAAAAAATTCTTCTGATTATAGATAATCAGAGATACAATACTTGAAATATCTGATCAATTATATCGCCAAAACTTCCAAGAAATAGCTTGTTAGATAGTTAAACTGAATTTATATTATTTGATTTGTTTTCAAAGCAAAACGTTGTTGAATTTTCGATGATAACGTTAAAAAAGGAAACGTTTACAGCGATAGCCAGGGGTCTTATTCATAGGATATTTCAGTTCGTATAGATCAAACGAAAAATCTAATAAAAATTAATTACTATCAGATTGTAGATGATAATTTTCTGGTTTTATCGATACCAAACTTGCTGAAATTCGTTATGAAAAAGCTAGATAGCAGAGTTTGGACGCCGAAAATTCCGAGCACTGTGCACACGATTCATCGGCGAGTTTGCTATATTTATTTGGCGCGTTATCATGACGCTATAATATTTGTGACGTCAATATCCTCGGTAAGAGAGCCTCCGAATAGACTGTATATTCGAAAACTCTGTGGAGCCACCTTAATTGCCCAGTTGGGAGGGAGACATGACAATTTGTTCAACCCAAATACTGCAGACTATGAGAATGACCTTCCATCAGCTTTGGGCAATAAATGTACAATAATGGCCGTAAATTATTTGAATGTTTAGTGAAAGATCTTTCACATTTCTTAGGCATTTCTGGTGACAAGTCCTCTCTATAGCCAACATTTTTTACCTCCTGAGTTTGACAATAATGGAAATTGATCTTCTTGAAAAAAAATCCCAACATTGTCCATAACACTTACTAAATAGAGCTCAATTTGAATGTAAATTACAAGTGCATATAATAATTTGCTTGAAATAATCCTTTTCTTTTGGTAATGTACCAAAATTTTTACTTTCTAAGCCCACTAATTCGGTTACTTTTGAAAAAAAATACAATAATATTTGGTTGGCAACTAATTCTAGAACTTGACTTAAGAGCGTTTAAATATTCTGATAGAATTCATGCATCAGCTGTATAAATATCTCTTTTATGCCATCCTTTGGTCATGTTAACGTTGTGTCCAATATTTAGATTCTTGGGGTTCAAAAATGAATTTGACTAACGAGAACTGATTGATATGCTGTGAGCCTCGTTTTGAAGGAAATACACAGGGATGTTATTTTAACCTTACCTCGACAAAGTTGCGTGAGCTTATGCTATCCCCCCGCGTGTCCGCGTCCAGTTAAGAAGTTTAGGGTAGCTCAGTATTTGGCAAAGTACTGATGTTACAGTAACCAAACTTGCACAAGTGATTCTTCTTTGGATGTAAACGTCTTCAAATTGAATAGCATCATTTAAGAACAAATAAATTGGCAACGTGGACCAGACATGCACGTTTCGGGTACTTAACCCTCATCAGTGATCCTTAATCCTAAATCTAAACAATGTAATATGCCAAAAAGTATGAAAGTTACTATGTCGAAAAAGGGTAACGAAAGACGTAGCAGGATGGGTGGGATATGATGCTACAGGACCCACTTTTTAGAAATTTCAAGAAATTTTGATAACAGAAATTTAGATTGCGTTGAAGAAACGATCAACCGAAATTGATCGAACTTGGCTACATGTGCCCTCGGGGACTCCTGGTCCACCAGCAGTGACACTCACCAAGTGGTATAAATGTAAACGTCTTCAAATTGAATAGCATCATTTAAGAACAAATAAATTGGCAACGTGGACCAGACATGCACGTTTCGGGTACTTAACCCTCATCAGTGATCCTTAATCCTAAATCTAAACAATGTAATATGCCAAAAAGTATGAAAGTTACTATGTCGAAAAAGGGTAACGAAAGACGTAGCAGGATGGGTGGGATATGATGCTACAGGACCCCCTTTTTAGAAATTTCAAGAAATTTTGATAACAGAAATTTAGATTGCGTTGAAGAAACGATCAACCGAAATTGATCGAACTTGGCTACATGTGCCCTCGGGGACTCCTGGTCCACCAGCAGTGACACTCACCAAGTGGTATAAATGTAAACGTCTTCAAATTGAATAGCATGATTTAAGAACAAATAAATTGGCAACGTGGATCAGACATGCACGTTTCGGGTACTTAACCCTCATCAGTGATCCTTAATCCTAAATCTAAACAATGTAATATGCCAAAAAGTATGAAAGTTACTATGTCGAAAAAGGGTACCGAAAGACGTAGCAGGATGGGTGGGATATGATGCTACAGGACCCACTTTTTAGAAATTTCAAGAAATTTTGATAACAGAAATTTAGATTGCGTTGAAGAAACGATCAACCGAAATTGATCGAACTTGGCTACATGTGCCCTCGGGGACTCCTGGTCCACCAGCAGTGACACTCACCAAGTGGTATAAATGTAAACGTCTTCAAATTGAATAGCATGATTTAAGAACAAATAAATTGGCAACGTGGATCAGACATGCACGTTTCGGGTACTTAACCCTCATCAGTGATCCTTAATCCTAAATCTAAACAATGTAATATGCCAAAAATAATGAAAGTTACTATGTCGAAAAAGGGTACCGAAAGACGTAGCAGGATGGGTGGGATATGATGCTACAGGACCCACTTTTTAGAAATTTCAAGAAATTTTGATAACAGAAATTTAGATTGCGTTGAAGAAACGATCAACCGAAATTGATCGAACTTGGCTACATGTGCCCTCGGGGACTCCTGGTCCACCAGCAGTGACACTCACCAAGTGGTATAAATGTAAACGTCTTCAAATTGAATAGCATCATTTAAGAACAAATAAATTGGCAACGTGGACCAGACATGCACGTTTCGGGTACTTAACCCTCATCAGTGATCCTTAATCCTAAATCTAAACAATGTAATATGCCAAAAAGTATGAAAGTTACTATGTCGAAAAAGGGTACCGAAAGACGTAGCAGGATGGGTGGGATATGATGCTACAGGACCCCCTTTTTAGAAATTTCAAGAAATTTTGATAACAGAAATTTAGATTGCGTTGAAGAAACGATCAACCGAAATTGATCGAACTTGGCTACATGTGCCCTCGGGGACTCCTGGTCCACCAGCAGTGACACTCACCAAGTGGTATAAATGTAAACGTCTTCAAATTGAATAGCATCATTTAAGAACAAATAAATTGGCAACGTGGACCAGACATGCACGTTTCGGGTACTTAACCCTCATCAGTGATCCTTAATCCTAAATCTAAACAATGTAATATGCCAAAAAGTATGAAAGTTACTATGTCGAAAAAGGGTAACGAAAGACGTAGCAGGATGGGTGGGATATGATGCTACAGGACCCCCTTTTTAGAAATTTCAAGAAATTTTGATAACAGAAATTTAGATTGCGTTGAAGAAACGATCAACCGAAATTGATCGAACTTGGCTACATGTGCCCTCGGGGACTCCTGGTCCACCAGCAGTGACACTCACCAAGTGGTATAAATGTAAACGTCTTCAAATTGAATAGCATCATTTAAGAACAAATAAATTGGCAACGTGGACCAGACATGCACGTTTCGGGTACTTAACCCTCATCAGTGATCCTTAATCCTAAATCTAAACAATGTAATATGCCAAAAAGTATGAAAGTTACTATGTCGAAAAAGGGTACCGAAAGACGTAGCAGGATGGGTGGGATATGATGCTACAGGACCCACTTTTTAGAAATTTCAAGAAATTTTGATAACAGAAATTTAGATTGCGTTGAAGAAACGATCAACCGAAATTGATCGAACTTGGCTACATGTGCCCTCGGGGACTCCTGGTCCACCAGCAGTGACACTCACCAAGTGGTATAAATGTAAACGTCTTCAAATTGAATAGCATCATTTAAGAACAAATAAATTGGCAACGTGGACCAGACATGCACGTTTCGGGTACTTAACCCTCATCAGTGATCCTTAATCCTAAATCTAAACAATGTAATATGCCAAAAAGTATGAAAGTTACTATGTCGAAAAAGGGTAACGAAAGACGTAGCAGGATGGGTGGGATATGATGCTACAGGACCCACTTTTTAGAAATTTCAAGAAATTTTGATAACAGAAATTTAGCTTGCGTTGAAGAAACGATCAACCGAAATTGATCGAACTTGGCTACATGTGCCCTCGGGGACTCCTGGTCCACCAGCAGTGACACTCACCAAGTGGTATAAATGTAAACGTCTTCAAATTGAATAGCATCATTTAAGAACAAATAAATTGGCAACGTGGACCAGACATGCACGTTTCGGGTACTTAACCCTCATCAGTGATCCTTAATCCTAAATCTAAACAATGTAATATGCCAAAAAGTATGAAAGTTACTATGTCGAAAAAGGGTAACGAAAGACGTAGCAGGATGGGTGGGATATGATGCTACAGGACCATGCATTGGATCCCTCATCTGACCTACATTTTCCGCTTGAGTAACTTGGTTAAGAAGTTTGGGGTTGCTCAGCGTGACTTGTTGAAGAAGTTTGGGGTAACTCAGTATCTGACGAAGTACTGATGCTACAGTAACCAAACTTGCACTAGTGATTCATCTTGCGATGCTGAGATGAACCCATGCATCGGACGCAGCATCTGAATAACTTTTTTAGCTCACCTGAGCAAAGCTCAAGTGAGCTATTGTCATAGCGCACCGTCCGGCGTCCGTCGTCTGTCGTCCGTCGTAAACTTTTTAACATTTTCGACTTCTTCTCCAGAACCACTGAACAGATGTTCATGAAACATGGTAGGAATGAAATACTCATGGTCCCCTACACGTGTTGTTGTTTTTCGTCCGGATCCATCAATAGGTGGCGCCATCACAGGCAAAAGTAGGTCACAGGGGGTACCCTCCTTTGACAAACTTCTTCTTCAGAACGGAAGCACGTATCGGCAAACTGAAAGCATTAGGATGATCTAGAGAGATGTCTTAAGAAGTGTTGTTATTTTTGATTCCACTTGGAAGTCATATTTTTGACGCGTTTTTGACGTCTTTTCGGACTTTGTCAGAAATGCACATTTTTGCATTATTTCGTTAAATAACTCAATAAGTGTATGATTTTACGCATTCATTAACCGCATATTTATCATATTTAAGTAAATAAATGCTTTAGAAGTATTTCATTCTAAAATCTTAATTTTTTGATTTTCTATGAATTTTTTTTCTTGTGTGAAAAGGAAGGGGGGGGGGGGGGGTGTGATTTTCAAACATATTCAACGTCTTCTCCAGAACCACAGAACAGATTTTCATGACACTTGGTAGGAATGAAGCTCTCATGGTCCCCTACAAGTGTTGTTGTTTTTCGTCCGGATTCCATCAAGAGGTGGCGCCACTAGAGGCAAAAGTAGGTTAAGGGGGTACCCTCCTTTGACAAACTTCTTCTTCAGAATGGAAGCACGTATCGACAAACTGAAAGCATCAGGATTAACTTAAGGAGATGTCTTAAAAATTGTTGTTATTTTTGGCTCCACTTGGAAGTCAATTTTTTGACGCATTTTTGACGTCTTTTCAGACTTTGTCGGAAATGCACATTTTTACACTATTTATATAAATAACTCAATATGTGTATGATTTTACACATTCATTTATTGCACATTTATCACATTTAAGTTACTAAATGCTTTGATATGTATTTTATACTAAAATTTTAATTTTTTGAAAATTTATGATTTTTTTTCTTATGTGAAAACGAAGTGGGGGGGGGGGGGGTTTGTGATTTTCATACATATTCAACTTCTTCTCCAGAATTGCTGAACAGATTTTTTTGAATATTTTTTTCAATCATGAATAGATATGTTTACTGTGCACATTGACCCAAGGCTTTTGGGTTCAAGTTCTGGTATTTCTTTTATCTATATCAGGAATTTTAACCCTGGTAACTTTAGTTTCGTATAAGAGGGGGAGAACTCTAACAGCAGAACTCATGTATGCAAGAGTTGTCTTTCTTTAATATTGATATATCTTTTTGAGGTTTAAATTCTTGAAATATCGATTCATTTGAATGTTATATATTTTAAATTATTGAATTAGTATGCAAATGGAAACTAAATGATTTAAAAAATATGAATAAGTTTTTTTTCAAATTTATCCAGTGAAGACTTAGATATATAACTTTGAAATTAAAATATTGAGAGCAGCTCAAAATATAAATGTAAAAACACAACTTATGTTATCAATAACGTAATGAAAGGAGGGGGAGAGGGCTGTAATCTATAAGCAGGATTTTGCTTTAGCTTCTGTATAACTGTCTCTCTCTGGTTACTTAGATTACTCAAGAAGAAAGGCGGGGGGGGGGGGTGATTTTCATACATATTCAACTTCTTCTCTAGAACCGCTGAACAGATTTTCACGAAGCTTGGTAGGAATGAAGTAATCATGGTCCCTACAAGTATTGTTGTTTTTTTGTCCGGATCTGTCAACAGGTGGCACCACCACAGGAAAAAAGGGTCATGGGAGGTACCCTCATTTGACAAACTTCTTCATCAGAACGGAAGCACATATCGACATACCGAAAGCATAAGGATTATCTAGAGAGATGTCGTAGGAAGTGTTGTTAATTTTTATTTCACTCTGAAGTCAGGTTATTTTCCTTTTACAAAAGTCTTTCTGTTTGATATGCTTAGTTTACGTAGTTTTCAGGTGAGCGATCATTGTGGTCCCCTTGGACCTCTTGTTGCTTGAGTGATTTCACTTTGAAAAGCCGATATTGTCCAATGTATAGATGCTACATGTACCAAGCTCGCATATTGGATGTATCTTTGATCAAACTCTCATAAAATGACCTTGACCTACTTTTTCCGCTTGAATGATTTTGCCTTTAAAAGCCAATATTGAGCAAAGTATAAGTGCTACATGTACCAAACTTGCAGATTGGATGTATCTTTGATGAGCTTTCATAAAATGACCTTCAACTACTTTTTCCTCTTGAATGATTTTGTCTTTAAAAACAAATATACATGTACTAAGAAATATGTTTAGATTGAATTTTGCTGCAACAAGGTGAGCTTCGTTATGTGTGATTACCTATGTACTAAGTCCTGCTATTCTCTGACTATATAAGGCAATGTACCCAAGGACTGGCCTCAGTTCATCAATTTAAATCGACGATGTAACACTCTAAAGTAATCAATACTAGTTACTCTTGCAAAATGGACAAAATCTGTGAAAGGGCAGTGATCCAATAAACATGTATGCATAAAAAGTTTTAACACCTAAAGATATCCATATCGTAACAACAGTAGGGAAAGATGCCCCTTCATATGCTACAGTGAAAAGGTGGATGGCGGAATTTAAACTCGGCAGACCCCCTTGAGGTTGACCCCCTTCCTGGAAGGCCTGTTACTATTGATCAATAAAGTCCATGGTATTATTATGACTGACAGCCGAGTTGCACATATTACATAAAGATATAAAGCCAGTACAGTTGGCATTGAACAGGAAACTGAGTACATTCCATTTTGACAGAAGAGTCTTGAAATGAGAAAGCTTTCGGTCCGTGGGGTACCAAGTCTTCTGACAATTGATCAGAAGCACATCAGGCGCACTTTATTGCGTGCTAATCTTAACCTTTTTGAGGGGGATCCTGTCAATTTTCACGATATGTCGATATGGATGAAACATGGGTCCATCATTTTACCCCAGAGGCCAACCCTCAGGCGAAACGGTAGAAGCAGCCTGGTTCACCCCCGCCAAAAAGGGCCGGCAAAGGATCTTCCTTCAGTTGGGAAGGTTATGGTCTCTGAATGGTTTTCTGAGATGCAGTCGGTATTCTACTGATAGATTATCTCCAAAAAGGACAAACAATCAATGGCACATACTATGCTTCACTTCTGACACATTTATGGGAAAATAATTAAACTTAGGAGCTGTGGAATGCTCACTAAAGGTGTGTTGTATTGTCAGGACAATGTTCCTGTTCACAATTCTGTCATTAGTTGCCATGGCTGTCATTTGATTGAACATCCGCCTTATTCACCTGATCTTGCTTCATCAGACTTGTGTCTATTCCCCAAACTGAAAGCAGCTAACCACTTTCAGTTCTATGATGACGTCATACCTGCAGTGGGTGGCTTTCTGAACAGTCAAGATAAGGAGTTGTTTAAACATTGTAATTGTAATGATGCCCTTAAACACAGATGGAAAATGTGTAAAGACACTGAAGGGGATTATGTAGAAAAATAAAGCAAAATGTCTGATAACATTCAAATCCTTCAATACGACATATCAATCAGCCCTCGTATCTATTGATTGAATCAAGTTGAATCGAAATAATTTAAATTCTTCAAAGATATATAATATAAACTGAAGAAAATGAATTACATGTATAAAGAATGAGCATTGTAGAATGACAATGTGCGTTTTCAGGACAATATCATGTTATGTTGAAATGTTTATATTCTACAATTGCAGTCCTGAGTGCTTATCTATAACAAACACACTTGGTACACCAGATACAAGTCATTGGGCGCCTTTGGATATGAGTGGTGCAGAATTTGAGTTGGTGGAACTAGAGAGAACTAAGGAATTCAACAGAGTCCAAGATTCCTTTTATGCCACTCTGGATAGACAGATTTATGAGATTGACTTGATATACAGGGTACAAAACAGACGTCTATGGAATGAATACTTTATGTAAGCAATTTTTATGTTGTTTTTCAATCTCCATATTATTATGCTTATGGCTTAAGTTCAATCTGTCCTTCTGTCTATCAATTTGACTATCCATAAAGATTCTGGTTCTGGCACATTTTTTTCAAGATATAGTTGTCATAATTCACATACACACTGAGATTTATACCTGTAACATTGATCTTTTTAAAAAGGCCAAAGGTCAAGGTTGAGCTTCGGACATACTCACCTTTTCAAAGTAGAGCTTTCATATTTTATATTGCCAACATAGATATTTATAATAATAATGAAAAGAACACTCTCATTCATATATGATTTCAGGAAGAAGAAAATGATGAACGAGAAAGCAGAGAGTGGGGCAAGCGGACAAACAGTGGACGAGAGGGATTTATTTCACGGAACAGACTCCCTGGAGACCTGCAGGAAAATCTGCACCAATTCTTTCGACTTTCGCATTAGTGGCAAAAACGCAACAAAGTACGGGGAGGGATCATATTTTGCTCTCGAGTCCGACTACAGCAATCGATACACAAATAAGACAGCTGGTAGCCGCTTGATGTTCAGAGCCAAGGTTCTGGTAGGGAATTACACCAAAGGTGAGAGTTCATATAAACGCCCTCCAGAGATCCCTGGTGGCAGCAATAAGCTGTATGACTCCTGCGTCAACGATACGGCAAACCCCACCATTTTCATTATTTTCGATACCAGCCAGTGCTATCCAGAATACCTCATTCAATATCATAAAAAAGGAGAAATGCTGGTCGGTGATGTATATGTCCCTCCACAGCCTAGACCAGCATCTGTTTCTTCTTTTAGTAATACAGCATCAAGTTCTAATAATGCATCAGTATCTAGTCCACCTGTAGTACCTCCTAGAATAGATGGTGTGTCCAATAACGTAAGCAGTCCCTCTGCAGCTTTTTCATATCCTTATGGCCAAGTTCCTACTGTTAGCCAATCAGGTGTTAGGACACAGGCATCATACAGCCAGGGTCCTGTTGGCCAATCAGCTATGCAGATACAAGCACACAGCCAGGGTCCTGTAAGCCAATCAGCTGTTAGTACACAACCATACAGCCAGGACAATTCCCAGTTCCATGGTAGTCCTCTTGATTATCAGAATGACTTCTTTAGTAGGTCAGCAGCAGAAGTAGCTCGACACACCCCGACACAAACTTATAGAACGGCTTCAGGAGAAGAGGTCCCTACTCCATCATACAGACGAAAAGTAGATGGATGTGTCCTCCAATAATCTGTACATTTATGGCTTGTTTCAAAAGTAGCTTCACTTTACTGGTGTATTAGCTTTGTGTGCCATACAACAGTAGTTTTACACATGCACTGAACTAGTATATGGTTCAAGAAAGACGATGGCTTTGACCTTTTCATTAGAAGTTTTCATACTTGAAGTTTTGCCTTTTTGTTGAAAATACTTTCACATGTCTGTGTTCCAGACCAAAAAAAAAAAAGACAAGAAATTACATTTGTCAATTAAGCTGTATAATTGATAAATGTCTGCATATTAATATCAAATTTCTACATTGTTCATTGATCAATTGATGATCTAACATAATTATTTCAAAATGATTTTTTGTATATTTGATGAATTGTATTTACTTGTATGGAACGTTACATGTTTAATTATAAGAATGTACAGGAAGTTGCTGAATTATTGTCTAAATTTACTTTAAAATTTATATTTATATGACTTTGTTGAAATATGACAATCATATATTTGTTAAATGTCACTCCCTAAAGATATATAATTATTTTGAATGGAATTTGGGTCTCACACATTGGTAAGAATACTATAAGTGTACTGTTTTGGAGGGATTTATAATTTAGCAAAGTTGATGCTGTTAGGACAGTGCTAATTCAAGATTATGCTTATATTTAGAATAGAGTTTTGAAACTATTATACATTTTACTGGAAATTGAGTTAAGTATGCTAATCAATGATTAGGTTAATGTGATAAATATGTTAATTTGCAAATTTTGCACAATTTCTGCTAACGATTTGCTGCCTTAAAGTAAGTAGGCATGTGGTATGTAGCTTTATATTGAAGTAAAATGTAAAATCAGATACGAGGGTTCACTTAGCGAACCCCAGTTATGTGTAGATAATAATGTTTCTGTATTGAAAATGGGGTATCATGCATGATGTACTCGCCAGATTTATGCAAATGCATATCAGGAATATATATTTAGAATTGGGAAATGGAGGCACAGATTTTGAAGCATATGTTAACTTGATGATGGTTTTATCAAATATAAAACATATTGCTTCAGAATTTCAAAAAAGGAACTAATCCTAGATTCCCCTTCTTAACCAAACTATTGCAGAAAGCAATTTGGAACTTGTTTCTGTGATAAAATATATCTGTTTACATGTACGAGATGTCCAGCATTTTCGATAGTTATATTGTCTATCATTATCCTTCTTATCTTAATTATTATGTCACCATACAGTGCAAGTTGTGAAATACCGAAAGTAATATACTCTGTTGACTGTATTGATGCCAATTTTAAAAGAAGTTGACAATGATTTATGTAAAATTTACAGAAAATCTTTACTAGTTTGTGAAAGCGAAAACATTGTCCTAAATGATTCTTGGTAATTTGTAAATTTTTACTATGAAAATCAAAAACATCAGTACATGCTCTAGCATACAGGATGCATAGCATATAATTAGCATGGGATTTGGAGTAGTCGAAGGAGTTAGCTACATGTGTATTATTAAAGTTGCACAGCTAGCATGGATTTTGGCATTATTTGGAATAGTCAGCAGATTTGAGAATAGTTATGGGTAGCTACAGTTTCTGGGATAGAGCTATAAAAATTGTAGTAACCAGGATATATTTGGAGTAACCAGGATATATTTGGAGTAAGTCAGTCAGGATATATTTGGAGTTAGTCAGGATATATTTGGAGTAACCAGGATATATTTGGAGTAACCAGGATAAATTGGATATCCTGTGTTACTGGAATAAGACTTGGTGTATGTCAGACTAATGCTTCACATAAAGACATGAAATATGCTATAACTTACCATGGTGTTTACATGTGATTGATGATGGACATGAGATATGCTATATCTTACCATTGTGTTTACATGTGATTGATGATGGACATGAGATATGCTATAACTTACCATGGTGTTTACATGTGATTGATGATGGATATGAGATATGCTATTACTTACTATGGTGTTTACATGTGATTGATGATGGACATGAGATATGCTATAACTTACCATGGTGTTAACATGTGATTGATGATGGATATGAGATATGCTATAACTTACCATGGTGTTTACATGTGATTGATGATGAACTTGAGATATGCTATAACTTACCATGGTGTTTACATGTGATTGATGATGGATAAGAATTAGAAAGCAGACCAAAACTTGATTGATCAGGTCTTAAATGATGCTATTGCATTTGAAGACGTTTAACATTTGAGTAAGCTGATATGGTAAGTTTTCAAAGTTTGGTGAGATCATTGCTTGATATGCCATGGTTGTATAGCAGTCATTCATGGTCGATATTTCTGCAATAGTGGTTCAAAACAGAAGGAAGGTATTGCGTTGCTCCATGCGTTTTTGTCAAAAATTGTAATCTGAAATTGATTATGACATTTATATCAATATGACAACAGATTGTTTGAAGAATTTGGTATGACAAAATTGGATGGATGTAAAGATGGATGTAGTGATATTCACATCTTACATGATGCGAATTTTGTCAAACTGTTCTTTATGACAATTATTGTTAGATCTAGTAAACATGTAGCTTTTATCAAATGTAATGATCCAAGTATTGTATTTGAAATAAAGCTTTCTTGTATGCAATTTTAAACAATCTTTTTATATGGTTGAAAATTTTGATAATTATGTGTACTTATAATTATCAATAAATTTCAAATCAATTATCAAGAAATGAATATGCATGTGCGTTTTTCAATCTGTAGAATGATTCTGTAATTCATTTAAGTATGCCATAAAAACATTGAATTTGGATTAGGTACATGTAGTAGTACATGTTCCAACATATGTTATGTAATGATTTCAAGTCTATGTTAGGTGATATAAGTTTCATATTGCATGAGTATTCCTAGTGACAAGACCTTAAGACTTTTCCTTTGATACCAAATGTGTTCATATTGAACTTTGACTTATATTTGAAAAACATTAACATTGGCATAACATTTTTAAAATTTCACATGTGTAGACCTTTGACCTACTTTTGAAAAACTTTAAACTTGTCAATTCAGTTTCAATTACAGTACTTAACAGAAATTAATGCAATTTTTTAAACTTAAGTTATATTACTAAGTTTTTTTATTCTTTCTTTGTTACAAAGAAAAAAAATGTCATATTTTTTGGGGGTTTGGAATTTTAAATTCAAATGTGATTTGGCTTGAAAAATAAGTTTCAGTTTGTTAAATATACATCTGTCCTTATTGTATTAAGTCTCAATGATTTATCATTGAAAACATTCTCTTTGATTATTCAATATTGATTTTTAAAGTGTTTTATTTTTTATGCCCCTGGAGTCAAAGACTCGATGGCATATACTTTTTGGTATGTCTGTTTGTCCATGGCAAAAACTTCAACATTAGACATAACTTTTGAAAGGTTAATGATAGGGCTTTGATATTTCACATGAGTTTTCTTTGTAACAAGTCCTTTCCATGGAGGCATGTACATGTACTAATAATTCTGATATCTTGACCTTGACCTTAAACCTACTTTAAAAAAATCACATTGGGCGTAACTTTTGAATTAAAAGTAATTGGGGCTTTAACTATACACGTCAGGTGCATTTGTTGCGACAAGACCTTTTAATTGATGCCAATATTTTGGTTTCTTTACATTTGACCTACTTTTCAAAAAAATTAATATTGGGAACAACCTTTGAATGGTAAGTGATTTGGCTTTGATATTTCACATGTGTGACAAGACCTTTCCATTAATTCCAACATTTCTGACCTCTTAACCTAGACCTTTCACTTACAAAGATGCCCACAGGGGCTGTGTTTCACAAACACAGGTATTTTTCATTAAAGTATTTATGTTGGTATAAATTGTATTAATCACAAAGTGATAAGAATATACTTTTTCTTGTTATCTTTTAAATATATTTATGATATTGAAAAATCACCAAGTTATTACAAAATGTAATAATATATATACAAAATGTACATAAAACCTTTCATGTATTTAAAGCATTCAAAACATCAGTTGATTTGTTACCAGGAGCTTATTTGCTGAAATACCAGAAAATCATTTATTCAACGAGGTTGAGTAAGATATCCCTGGTGTCTGAGTCATCATACTGTTAGGAAGTTTGGGATAGCTCGGTGTTTAACAAAGTAATTATCCTACAGTAACCAAACTTGCACACGTAATTCATCTTTGGATGCTGAGGTGAACCTATGCATTGGATGCTGCATCTGACTTATATTTTCCGTTTGACTGACTTGGTAAAGGAGTTTTAGTAGGTCAGTGTGATTTGGTTAAGAAGTTTGGGATAGGTCATTATTTATCAAAGTACAGATGCAACAGTATCAACACTTGCACAAGTTATTCATCTTTGGAATATGAGATGAACCAATCCATTACATGCAGCATTTGACTTACTTATTTCCGCTTTAGTGAATTTGCGTTTAAAAGCCAAAATAGATCAAAGTATTAGTGCTACATGTACCAAACTTGCATATTGGATGTACCTTTGATCAAACTTGCATCAATGATCTTGACTTACTTATTCTGCCTTTGTGACTTTGCTTTTAAAAGTCAATATTGAGCAAAGCGTAAGTGGTAAATGTACCAAACTTGCATATTTAATGTACCTTTGATCAAACTTTCATTCTATGACCTTAATCTGCTTTTTCTGTTCGAGTTATTTTGTATTTAAAATCCAACATTATGCAAATTATAAATGCTACTTGTAAAACTTGCATATTTGATGTATCTTTTATTAGAATTCCATAGATTGACCTTAGAAAATGTTTAATCAAAATTTAGCTGCCTTGATAGCATGCTGTTACGAGGTGAGATGTGTAATATGTTATCATCTAATAGTATGTCTTTGTTATATTAGGTCAAGTGCTCTATTGTGAGTGCTGTTGAGATTATCGTCATGATCTTCTTTAACTTATTATAGAGTTATAGCACTCACAATAGAGCACCAAATTAAGCATCGATGGATCCCTAGCAACCAGAAATTTGACCAGGTGCCGGGATGGAGTAAGCATCCCCTGTTGGCTAGCCGCACCCGCCGTCGATGTTTAGCACGAAAATGAAAACGGTATATGAAATCCATGCACTGTCTGACGTCATGTCTATATAGAAAATGCTATTGCGACAATATCAGGGAAATATATTCAAAACACTTACTTCAAACCCCTCGCGGGGAACCATTTTACGAGCTCCAAATGGCAAAGGGCATAAGTGTGACACAATTGATCCTGACGATAATCTCAACAGCACTCACAATAGAGCACAAAAATAAGCATCGACGGATCCCCAGCAAGATGAGTGTAGCTTGCATTGTTTCCAGATGATATCTGACGTCGAAAATATTATAACGATTCAAATGTTTATAATCAATTTATAATTATCAAATGGTTATAATAATTTACAAACAATACATTATGTCATGAATAAACCTATCCCTTGATATACTAGTGTCATACTTGTGTCATAATGTTTATTATGGTACCAGGCACATTTTTTGTAGTACAGAGAAAGTCAAAGTTCTATATCCATGATCATTCTGCTCTGTCGAAGAAAGTCGTAATCACTCTCTGGATCATCACGTGGTACATTACTGTTGTCATTTACTTCTGCTGCATTGCATGATATTTTAAATCCCTTGCTGAGAAAATGAAAAAGACATTTGTTTTTTTTTTGTTTTTATGATATTTTTATTTATAATTTGAAGTGCAATTTGTTATTAAAGTTATAAATTGTGCAGGAGAAAATTATAAGAAGCAAAAATAATAAAAAAGGGAGATTTAAAGATTGCCAATTTTTGCAGTGTTCGTACATTAAAAAAGGTTCAATGTTCACGTTTCTTTGAAATACAGCTGTAAGCTTCTGTAATAGAATACAATACGAATCCTCGTTGGAATTAAATTTTTATCTATATTGACTGATCAAGAGTGAAGGAACCCAGAATCAGACTAAAAATAAAATTAAAATCCATTTTTTGAAGAATAATTTGAACTAACAAAGAATATTCTAGTTTGTCGAATCCTCGCGATATCCTTCACGTTATCAACGATGTTGTACATTGTTTATATATCATGTGTAAGCGTGTACAAATGTCAGCTAAAACTTATTTTGTTTTTATTTTCCTGAAGGTTCGACTAGCGCGACTGTTTGTATTACGTCAGGTTTGCGGTTCCCACAAAATTCTCAACACTTATGACCGGTTCATTGGTGGCAAAAAGAAAAGACATGTATTTCACATTAATTGAGAATAGCTATATGAAAGTGAAGAAGGCAATGCAGCACGTACAAAGAGAAAGGAGGCGATCTCCTAAAAGACCCGGCTGCATCATAACATCAAAACACCTCAAGTGAAAAAAAAAAGAAACAGGGAAGACGAGTTATTTAAAGAATGCTGTTATAGATACTGTCATACTATATGTTTGTTAAGCCACTTACTTCATTCTACATCCAACTATTATAAGTGAAATCGCTAATGCAATCAAGCCTGCTACAATACCTGAAGCAAAAAAAATGTAAATATGTAATTCAAACTGAGACAATGAGCAAACCAAAAGAAGAACAACGAAGTACAGAAAAGAAACGAAATTACAATTAACCACAAAAAAATCAAAACGAGGAGAGATCATGTAAATCAGTCTTCATTATCTTTATCATTTGACTTGTATTACCAAGTCACGGGTATAATCTTGCAACGCAGAACAATAGGTTTTTCTATATTTTTGTGCAAAATAGATCATTTATAACAAAAAGTGAAATGTGATGCAGTGTAGGAATGTCTTTGCTATGAGTAATATCCAAAATAAGGTGACTATTACCTTTTAATAATGCATAAAAACTACCAGCGTTCTACTTTCACTTTTATCTTCATGAATCACACCGATCGTTTTTTTCAGCTTAAAGTTTATAAAAAGAAATTATTATCTCATTTTGGATAAAACTCATAGCTATAGCATCGTCACACTGCATCACATTCCCTACTTGTGATGAACAATCTATCTCACATGAAATTATAGAAAACCCGATTGTTCTGCGTTGCGAGGTTACCCACCGTGTAAGTGCTAATGAGGATTATTTATCTGGAACATGCATGCATGGTGTACAACATAACGAAAGTACTCTCCGGCGGCAGAGTCGGAACAAATCAAGTTTTCTTTATTGTTCACATCTTACGTCTTATAACTCTTACTTCAGAATGTTGTTCATTCCCATATGGCAAAATAGCGCTCAATTTATTCATATATGCAAATGTATTCAAATGGTTATAATATTACGTCATACATCTATGTTTGAAACGCGCCAAATCTTAAACAAGAATGACCCGACATGCCAGGAAAAGCAATACATTTTAAATTGCATCAGATCAAATAAATACAAAGAGCAGAATGCGCCCCGGTTCCTTACAAGTGTTTCTAATGCAATTTAGCTTAATAATTATCAAAAATGTAACCCAGTGTACGCATAAACACAAGATTATTTTGATCCTGTCAAAGCCGATAAAGTGATTCCATCAAATATGACAGGCCTATTCCTCAAAATATCGATTTTTCAACCCAAAAATGACAGAACTTAATTTCATTTTATGATTCTCAAATTGACCAAATCCGGAATTTGATATCGCGATCTATCCGAAACGATGTGGACAAATACACAGCACCCTTGATTTCCTAATGATAAACAAAGTTGAAGTGTGGCTAGTGACGAGTTTTGGACTTTCTTAACATTGGGGGTATGGGCAGCGTCGCCTCGCATTTTCATCTAAAAATGACAGAAGTAAAATTTCGTTAATTTATCAAAGATATGGATTTATCAATTCAGATTGTTGTAGAGTTTCTTCCTATATGTGGACAAATTTGATTGGTGCCATGAAATAGTGAGTATTCTCGATTTAATCCTTGCTTCCCATAGACTCCTATAGTAAGAATGTGAAGCCTACTGAATCCAATATGGGCGCTATGCAAATTAGGAAATTGAGCGCTATTTTGCCATATGTCGGAGTTCGCAACCGTTCCGATGGGGATTCTCACGATTTGGCCTTGCCTTCTCGACTTTAAGACTGAATAACTGTTAGGTACTTATTTGATGTTTATTGTATTTGTTGCAGTGTGAACGAGTTACATAGTTAATATTTATTATTTTAGTAATACTAAATCGGAACACGTCTGTATTACTAAATGGAACACCTCCGTTATTACTTTCCGAATAAAGTGTAGAAAGAAGCTTCTTCTTAGTGATAAATCAATTCAACTCGTTTCTTAATTGATCTTTCCTTTTAGTCGATATATGTTTCATTTTTTTGTGTTTCAAACAAAGGAATATCTAGGACATTCGGAACGTCCTATGTTGTATTCATTTCACAACTAAAACGCTATGCAAAAGCATGTTCTAAATACGGAAACTTCAAGTTCAGGGCGAATACATGTAGGCTCGCCATTAAACTCCTTGCTCAAGCATATCTCAGTTGATACGCTACATGCGCTATGCCAGAGCAAGTACCAAATATATGGATTTTGCTGTGAGAGCTAGGCGTCTTTCAGATAAGATTCTCAGTCAGGGATATGTTTGTGACCGACTAACATCGTCACTGAGGAAGTTCTACAGTCGATATGGGGAACTCATACACTATGATGTCCAACTCTCCAGAATGGTGGATGATATTCTGTCATAGACCATTTGAACCATCCAAACAAAGATTGTACTCTTTGTCTTCCGGAAGTAACCGGATGTGACAAGTCTACGGAATTGAAGCGGCGGGTGTTGCATGCAAGCAGGAGATGCTTACTCTTCCTGGGCACCTGGTCTCATTTCCATACCGGGAGTTCGCTTCTTTTCATGTGGTGGAGGTTTTTGTTTGTTTGCTTTGGTTTCTGTTTTTTTTTATTCCTGTGGTTTCTGAATTCTGAATTATCGATTTTGTGTTGTATACAGGGCTACGGTCGTTATCTATATTTGTCATTATTTTGGGAACGGCTTAAGCTGTCACAGAGGAAGTTCTATGGTCACTACAAAGAATCTATTGCTTATTTTCCATTGAAGGATGATTAAGGTTATTTGATCGTGAGTACGATATATCTAATTGACCGTCTTTTACCTATTTGGACATCATCGGATTTGACATGTTTATATTTGTCAGTTGTGGCGGGTGTTGCATGCAGTCAGCTAACGCTCCCGGCACCTCCATTTGGTATTCGCAATTGTTTTGTTAATGGAGACAAGTTTACCATATTCTCCTGGCTATTACACTCCTTATCTACGATTGTAACATCTTATTTTGTTTTCTTAGAAAAAGGAAGGGTTCTCCAGCAGAATTTGGTAAGTAGCAGAAGATGTTGTTCTACCGTACGTGCGCATACGAGAGTTGTCCGAAAAGTTCGCGACCGGTCCGGATTTTAAAGATGGGGGGGGGGGGGGGAAATCTCTTACTGAAATTGGTATCAAATAATTAATTTACCCTTTTGCTATTAATTATACACATAAATAAATCCATTATCATGTAAATGTTATTAATTTATTAACTTTAGCTACACAAAGGTGGAGTCCATGGAGCACCATCATTTTTCCGTAATATATGCTGCTCATCGTTTTCACATTTAGCTCTTGAAAATCAAATGAAACATGCCAAGATCTATTATTGCCGATGTCATATCTATGTATAAAATGTTATGGCGACCATGTCAAGGTACCTTTGCATTTTTTTGAAATACTTATCTCGATATATTCGTTGAGTACGGGATAATAATAGTAGATATAAAGTACGCATGTCCGATCTTTCAATTGAACACGTACGGACGGAGCAACGCGCAATGACACAATTTTGTGATGACTTAAGAAATATACCTATAAAAACAATAGTGATGCTTGAAAGGTGTATGACATCTTTGTTTATCACTTGTTTACAAATGGTGCAGGCCATATTCGGAAGGTTAAACACCTCTGATGATTGAAAAGGCTAAAGGGAAACGTGCAATAGTATTTTATGGCGACGAAAGGAAGGTGCAAATGATCGAGGTAGAGCTTCAGTCCAGAAAACCGTCTACTATTGGAGTAGAATCGATCTATAAACATGGCAAGCTTATACATATAAAAGCTATAACCGAAGGTTTTAAAACAAGCGAAATTTAGCAAATAGTTCAGCGGGTAGTGACAGATAAAGTACCAATTATTCTTTTGCGAGTATGCGTTTTACGTTATGGTCACACGTCGCTGTTGATCCGTGCGGTACTTCTACCTTTCATTATTATCCCTATAATATTGTTTCCGCATATCGTTAGAAAACGAGTTTTAGTGAAAAGTTATCTTTTTTTACTTCTATTAAAGATATTTTGTCTGAATTCGGTAAATCTTTTATTTTGAAGTGAGTAACGGGCCTTGTCCTCGAACTTTCCGCACAACCTTCGTAACTCTCCCAGTTACATGTATATGGTTATCAATTCAGTATATTGCTGTGTCATTTAATAATGGAAGGTTCCTTTCATATTACATGTATATGGTGAATGACTGACCGAAGGCGGTGTTAGGAACACAAGTCTTCCTTATACATGTAACATTGGGTGTTTTGGGGTTTTGCTGTGGGTGCTGTAACCGAGTGTTTATTTTAGATCCATCCATCCTTTTCTTTTTTCTATCATTTATCATATTCTTTTTTTAATTGTGATTATTTTTGTGTATCACCTTTGATTGTTTGTTTGAACGTTCGGTGTGGATGCTGTTTTACGGCTCAGTGCGTCGTGTTCCTTCTTTTGTCCGATCATCATTGTTTCATGCGAGTGTGTTCAGCTGAAATTTCCCATATTCCTATGACACACATTAATGTCTGCTGTCAAATATTTGAAAATATTTGTCAGGAAGGCTGCCTTGTTGGATAGTTGGAACACTTATGTTTTTGTCCTCGAATATAGAATTTGTTGTCAAGAATGAATAGGTGCACTCATATAGAAATTACATTATTAAGTGCTTTGCGGTGTATATACTTACGTCATTTATATTACATCTACTAATTAACCACATTCCTATATAATTCATCAACTGAAGGAAAATAAAGATTCTTAACTCCATTGCGAAGAATCTAGATGTTTGATTTTCTGAGTACAATTTTATTGTTCAGAGGAAAAATCAAAATTTTTGGATCCGCGTATTCTTTACTAAGTAGATATGTAAAGTTCCAAGCAATAAGTAGAGGACGCTACTAAAATAGATTCCGTTGTGTCTATAAACCACTTCTGCATAAAGAATCAATGATGATGATTTACTAGCCGAAACACGTGTCTGGTGCATTAGAAATTTGAAAGTTGAAAATTTACTTCAAGAATATAAAGAGATGGATCATATCCATATTTTCATTACAAATGTTGAATTTCACTCCTCTTACTGAGTTGATTCTGGTCTGACTAAAATCTTTTGTATAACATCAATAATAAAAATGTTTATCATGTTTTCAATTTGTATATGTAAAATGTAGATGTCAAATTTAAGAGTGAGAAACGCAGAAGCATATTGCGTTTTTTGGTAATTTTAGCAACAAAAGATAAACAATGCATTAATTACGACCAATTTATGCAAAATTAATAAATGTTAAACCTCACCTGCAACAGGCAACGTAAAATGAAGTGGTTTGAATACCGTATTTCCTTCAACAAAATGGGTTGTTTTCTTACTTAAATCTTTCGCTACAAAATGATCACACACAAAGAATATAATCACAGTTTTTTTCCATTATAAACATGATAAACATCATTTATAAATATCTCATGAAAGAATGGACTAGAAATACAAGTACATGTAAATGTAACTTTTAAGGTATCCGATTTACCATAAGGCATTTATCATACCTAGTAAGGTATTATAAGCTATATGTATTCTGAAAGGTAACAATGCCCATAGCTCAGAAATAATCAGTGTTGGGCTAGAATAACAAAGCGGAAAATTATGAAGCATTCTAATTGCCTATTTTCTCTAAAAACATCAAATAAACATCAAAGAAGTACCTAACCGTTATTCAGTCTCAAAGTCGAGAAGGCGAGGCAAAATCGTGAGAATTTCTATCGAAGCGGTTGCGAACCCCGGAATGAACAGCATGCCGAAGTGAGACCAGGTGCCCGGGGAGAGTCAGCGTCTCTTGATTACATGCAACACCTGTCGCAACAGCTCCATGGAAACCTGTCAAATTCGGTGATTGTCTCGATGTACATTTTGATGTACTCGATGTACATTTTGATGTACATATCAGGTAAGTATGTCTTGTTTGGTGATGACGACTGCCATTCGAACGCAATGTAGAATGTTACTGACCATTCCAGAAAGGGGTATCTAATATGCTTTTATTATATCCCCGTGGCGACCGAAGAACTTCCTCAATGATGATTTCAGCTGTTGTGTGATATAACCCTGAACAGGTAGCGTACTTGCAAGCCATCTGGCTCTAATGATGACGTCGTCATATTTGGAACATGCCCTGACGTACCGTAACAGCTGAAAAAAAATGCCAAAAGCAGGAGAAGACGGAATGTTGCTACTTATGATAGGGAAGTTAGTTATGTGGAAGTTGAAATCGTCACGCTTGTCATACAGTGAGGTGTTGAAATGGCCGCGTGCGTTTAAAGATAGAAGTGTATCTAAGTACGAAGCGGATCTGACGCTCTCTGTTGTTTCCTTGATCTCTAGTTCATTAGGATAGATTTCATGTAGATGGTCCTTAAAGTTCGGCCTGTTGATGGATAACACGTCATCTATGGATTTGAACGTAAAATTAAACTGAGATGCGAAGTGCTTTCGCCCTGTCGAGTGCAAGGTATGGATGAAGCCAGTTTCGTATGAATATGAAAATAAGTCCGCAAGCATTGGGGCGCAATTGGTACCCATGTGGATTCTGCTGGAATACAGTTTCTCCAAACACCACATAAATGTTGTCAATCAAAACTTCAAGGATCCGAATGATATCGTCTTCAGCATACTCTTTAGAACATGCCCTGAAGTACCATATCGTCCAAAAAAAAAACGATCCAGAGTTTACCGCTCTCTCAACGATTTACTTACTATAGCACGCAATGGCGGCATACATGAGCTGTTACATGCTCTGTCGTCAATACCAGTTATGAAATCTATCTTGGATGAAGCAGAAGTTGCATTCTTAAGAAACACTGACTGATTCAAACTTAATATCATTGTCTCTTTTGCACAGTATAAACTTTATCCTATTGTGAAAAATACCTCCCCTAAAAGACGATTCATAAAAATCCCGTTTACTAACAAAGCTTTTGATCTTCTAAATATCTCTAATATTTTTCGAGATTATCGCGTAAAAAGTACCATTCCTCAATATTTTGAAAATTTAGAACAGCTCTTATTTGTTATAAGTACAAGAAACCTATTCGAAACTTTGTTTTCAACTATAATAAAGTTACATCGGATCCTGACATCGGATCTCTACAAACAAGCTGGCCATATTGTGATAGGTGACTTTTTAATTATCCAAGACAGACAGCTCCGTGGTCTTCTTAAAAAAGCAACAGCTGATAAAGCAGCCAACAATACCATTATCATTTGAACACGTTACTACATATCAATTTTGGTTTCGGAACTTTCCTCTACTAATACATATATCAAAAGCATTGAAAGAGCATCTAACATTTGAAGCAAGCATAACAGTGAACTATCTTCATTCAATATCTCTATTTCTAAATTGTATCTCCCAACACTATATTGCATACCGAAACTGCACAAGTCTCCTTACAAATTTCGATTTATTGCTAATTCTAGTAGCTGCTCCACTACAATTTTGTCTAGAAATCTGACGTCAGTACTTACTGCTATTAAAGAACACGTAACTAGATATTGTGAAACGGTTCTAAACAGGAACGATGTAAATTTGTTTTGGTCTATTAAGAAATCAGGGGATGTGAATGACAAAATGAAATCTTGAAATTTCCAAGCCAAAGCGATTTCTTCATACGACTTCTCTAATATGTACACCACACTTCCTCATGACAAAATTAATTCGATTATCTAATCTCATTAAATGGTGTTTGGATCGAGAGCGAAAAACTTACGTTTGTACATCTGAATCGAAGGGTTTCTTTTACTAGACAGACTACAAATCATACAAATCATGGACATGTAGTGACCTGTGTGATGCCTTGTCCTTCCTCTTGGACAATATTTATATTAGATTTGGTGAGGATCTTTACAATCAGGTTGTAGGAATTCCTATGGGTACTAACTGTGTGCCTCTTGTTGCAGATTTATTTCTATACACTTATAAAAAAGAATTTATCAAACATCTTCAATAGAAAAAAAATGTGATGATCTGAAATGTGTCAATAATACTTCTAGGTATCTGGATGATATTCTAACTATTGACAATCCTGATTTTGAATAATATAAGAATTAAATTTATCAACAAGAATTAACACTTAACAAGGCAAACGTTACATATACAGAAACACCATTTTTGGACATAAATATCAAAATTGTAAACGGAAAGATTCATACAAGTATATATGATAAAAGGGATGATTTTGGATTCAATATAATAAACTTCCCCTGGCTTGACGGTTATGTTCCAAGATTATCGTCATACGGCATTTACATATCACAACAGCTCATCCGGTACGCTAGAGCTTGTACTGATATTTTGGATTTTCACAGTAGAAATTTACAAATTACCAAAACACTTTTAGGTCAAGGTTTCCCCTTTCATAAATTAGTTAAGGCTTTCTGTAAATTTTACAAAAATTTCAGTCATTTTCTTTTAAAATTCGGATCTATACACGCAACAGAGTACATTACTTTTAATGTGATATGATAAACAAAATTAGAAGGATCACAGGTAGGCAGCATAACCATCGAAAATGCTCCAGAGTCATCAAACGCCTTTATACCGTGGATATGATCCTAATGTCACCAGACGAACACTAGGCGTGATACTTGACCAATCTACAGTCTGGTACCAGCGAATCCTTGAGACTTGCACTCTGACTGACTGTGACGACGGGACTCCATGACGGGCCTGTCCAAACCTCTTTAGAGAAGACAGGGCCCCGACCACCTGTCCTCTCTGAATGTCAGTCGGACTCCTCGGGTGATTACATACATGGGCTCGCTACAGGCGGCAGAGCACGGACTGTATTATGCACGCCCTCTTTCTATATCCATTTACATATTCATCTGTGTTACTTGGACCACTGCGTTTTACGTTCTTGTTTGTGTGTCTTAATACAACAGTGAGGGGGTTGTTTTACACCATAATTGTGCGTTCTTCGTGACCTCTATGAAAGTTCCTCTCTCATGCATTTGAATAGTAAGCCTTTAAAACGAAAGTACAATTGTTTGCCGCTTTGTCAGCAGGAACAAACTTTTCATGGAGGTCAGAAAGTTCTTACTTAGAAGGTTCCTACGTTTATTTTTTCCGACGATATCAAGGTCACCAGTAACCACATGACCACCATTTGGCCACACGGTAGGTATAGGTGACATGAGCATTGTATGGGGTTTTGTGAAAGGTGATGTACATCTAGACATTTCAAACGTTGTTTATGATTTAACATTTTGGAAGCAACGGATTGTGTATATGTGTAGGAAATGCAATGTTTAATAACTTCTACAAAATACCTAAGTTGTTCAAGACCTGGGAGTCTTTAATCTGTACTCAGAGCATCATTACCTTTTAGAAAATATATAGTTTTTGTTACCTTACCAGGAAGAAAATTTACCATACTTTACAATGGAGACGATCGATTAAATTGCTATGTAAAATGAGTCTATTGTATAACGGATACCTTAATTAAGAAGATCCAGGACAGCTAGACTTATAAAAAGATCCTATCATTTAATCTTCCTAAAATCATAGATGTTAATAAATGAAACATATTTTTTTCTATCTGGAAAGTTTAACCAATTTTTACTTTCAGTTTTGAAGCTACGGAGTTACATACATACCCCTTGAAAGCCCCCAAAAATGGGCCGTAAATGTGACGTTAAAATGATCACAATATAGGGAACGAAAACAGTTATAAATCTCCAGAGGCAGAAAATTAAGAAGTACTGATTTTTTTAGATATGATGTAGGCAATCGGATATGTATAGAATAATAAATGATAACTAAGACTTTTAACAGAAATTGTGGAAAGGAAATAAATTACTGTTTATTTTTAGAACTTCTTTTCATGTGGTGAGGGTTTTTGTTTGTTTGCTTTGGTTCCTGTTTTATCCTGATTTTGTATGCCTTCGGTTTTTGATTTTCTGTATTTTGTGTTGTATACAGGGATATTTTCATTATCTATATTTGTCATTTGAGTTAATTTTCAATAATAAAGTCCGTTTATCTGAAATCCTTTTATCTATTTTCCGTAAAAACTTCATTTTTCTTTCTTCACATGTCTAGTAAAACATCGATAACTATTAAAATTTGACCGTCAGTTTTAAGTTATAGTGATTTTGTTACCTTCCCCCCCCCCCCCTCCTTATTTTACGTCTCCTAATGCAGCTGAAAACACGCCGATGTCGCCGTCTCTATTATGACGTCATAATTGATCTAGACCTTTCTAATTGGGTTCTTTCGGATACTGTTCTGGATCTCCTTAAGATGCATGTATAGCGCAGTTAATACAAGATAAGTGTTCATTTATTATAATAACCTATTTTCTAGTATTGTTTAATGTGATAAAACCAACGTGCAGGGATTTTCATACCTGTTTCATCAATTGTAATTGACATATTGTATTGAGATCTGCAAAAACAAAAAAAGTCATATGATTGTATGATAATGAGAATTATAACAATTTTTTTCTGAATTGATTCCCTTTTTATGATAATTAATCTTGAAGATTTACGACTGATTATGCTAAAACAAATAAGCACACATGAGAATCGTCGTACAAAAAAAAACCAGATCATAGAACACTTGACAACACATTATTATTGCTTTACTCGTACGAAGCTGAATTCATTCAATCTTTGGTCTCTGAAGGGAAAAGATACTTAGCTTCTGACTTCAACTTCACGTACAGATACATAGACGATGTGTTGTCCATCAATAATCCAAAATTCGCGGATTACCTGAGCAGTATCTATCCTTCGGAGCTTGAAGTGAAAGAAACTACAGAGACAAATAATTCAGCATCCTATTTGGACATAATGTTGTCCTACGACACTGATGGTCACATGAACACCTCACTCTATGACAAACGTGACGACTTCAATTTCAGCATTACGAACTTTCCTTTTCTGAGTAGCAACATCCCTTCATCGCCTGCTTATGGCGTGTTCATATCTCAGTTGATACGCTATGCCAGAGCAAGTACAAAATATACGGATTTTGTTCTGAGAGCTAGGCGTCTTTCAGATAAGCTTCTCAGTCAGGGATATGTTTGTGACCGACTCACATCGTCACTGAGGAAGTTCTACGGTCGATATGGGGAACTCGTCATACACTATGATGTCCCACTATCCAGAATGGTGGATGATATTCTGTCATAGACCATTTGAACCATCCAACCAAAGATTGTACTCTATATCTTCCAAAATGGAAGTAACCGGATGTGACAGTTCTACCGAATTGAAGCGACGGGTGTTGCATGCAAGCAGGAGATGCTTACTCTTCCTGGGCACCTGGTCTCACTCTCATATCGGGAGTTCGCTTCTTTTCATATGGTGGAGGTTTTTGTTTTTGTTTGCTTTGGTTCCTGTTTTATCCTGATTTTGTATGCCTTCGGTTTCTGATTTTCTGAATTATCGATTTTGTACTGTAGACAGGGATATGGTCATTATCCATATTTGTCATGCTATAAAACAGGAAAGTATACAGATCTTGTGATTTTTAATGTGCCTTAGATTATGTAACGAAAAGGACGTAAATTATGGGGAAAAGGGGTAATTTCCCAGAGATAATTTATACTTCTAGTCAGAGAAAAAAAATTGACATCAGCATTTCTGTAAAAACAAAAACTCATAAGTTTTACGTGTCGGATTCTCATCTTGAACACAATTTTTGATACCCAACCATATAGCAATATAGATTGCCTAGTTGCCATTAGTTTTCTGATCAATGTAGTGGTTATGGAGGAAAAGATTTTGTAGAGGGGTAACCCTTTGGATCCGGCCTTAAAGGGATCTGCACACAAAACAGACTTTTTATATGTGACTATAAGTACATCATTTCAACAAGGTCTCATCACATTCATTCAAGTGTTTCCGGTGGGAAAGTCGAAAATGTTGAAAGGTTAACATATTAGTACTACAATTAACGACAACAACACAGTCGACGGCGGACTGATTTCCATAAAAATAGCTCACTTCAGCTTCCCGCATGAAATATGTCCATGAAATCCCTACATAATCTTGAGAGCTCGTTTCATCATTGTGTGTAATTTCGAATCGTCCATAAATCTCGCCTCTCCGCCTTTATCAAGTGGAAAGCAAGAATTTGAAATTCTCTTCTTCAAATCCGTAACTGCTAATGATTTGATGATTTCCCAATTAAACATTCTGAGGCGTAGAAAAAAAAATACGTAACTCATACTCGCTCCACTGTCCGATTTTTTTTCATTATTTTTAATTTTAGCTCCGCTCGCCGTTTGAAATATATATCTTTTTTGTGTCCCCCGCGAAGGATCGCGACACTTAGTTTGGTAAATGTTAGGGCTTTGATATTTCACAAATATATCTCTTTTGATAAGACCCACTACATGTAACGTGCGACTACGATATAACATTTTTAACGGTAATCGCGACTATTTTCTTCTGGTTTTTGATGCATTATTCGTAATTTGATGTGTTTCTAGAGTTTTCTCCCAAAAACTCTATCCATTTTAGTTCCTTTATAAAAATAAGTATCAATATGTGTTTATAATATCTACATCTATAACTCCAAAGCATAAAAGATAAGTAAGCAGTGTTTATTGCCAGATTTTCCTCTTTATACCTTTTTAAAATTTTTAAACGTAAATCGAACAAATCTTCGATGCTTCAGTCACGTGTATGTTCGGTTTGATAGGATAAAAGAAACATAAGAGTTTGAATGTCGTTTGGGTATGCTTTCTGCTAGAAAAATACAAATAACATACATTCAGGCGACACTTTTTGACGGTAAGGGCGACACTTTTTACGGGTAAAGCGACTGTTTTCTATGGTGAGAGAATTGAACCTGCGATTATTTTTTTACGGTAACTAGATATTTGTTTTACAGGCGAAATATCATTTATCTGACGGAAATGTCATTGGAAGGACAGTTACTTCTGACAAGTCCCTACGCACTTAAACAGTAAAAAATATACAACATCATACTACTACAAGGGCATAAAACAAAGGGATAAATGATCTACATAATGATAAGTTGTATTGTTATACAGATAACCTGCATGGAATCCAAGTTTGAAAACAGAATAATACGAAACCAATTGTCATTAAGAGATGAAATTAACTATCTATATATAAAAGAAAGCATGCTCCTGTATCATACCCTTGTTTGTTAGACTTAAGTGTTAATGAAAAACATGTTATCTTTATCGTTTTTATAAAGCGCATGATATACTAAAAAGTGGGTCCTGTAGCATCTAAAAAGTGGGTCCTGTAGCATCATATCCCACCCATCCTGCTACGTCTTCTGGTACGCTTTTTCGACACAGTAACTTTCATACTTTTTGGCATATTACATGGTTTAGATTTTAGGATCACTGATGAGGGTTAAGTACCCGAAACGTGCATGTCTGGTCCACGTTGCCAATTTATCTGTTCTTAAATGATGCTATTCAATTTGAAGACGTTTACATTTATACCACTTGGTGAGTGTCACTGCTGGTGGACCAGGAGTCCCCGAGGGCACATGTAGCCAAGTTCGATCAATTTCGGTTGATTGTTTCTTCAACGCATTCTAAATTTCTGTTATCAAAATTTCTTGACATTTCTAAAAAGTGGGTCCTGAAGCATCATATCCCACCCATCCTGCTACGTCTTTTGGTACGCTTTTTCGACACAGTAACTTTCATACTTTTTGGCATATTACATGGTTTAGATTTTAGGATCACTGATGAGGGTTAAGTACCCGAAACGTGCATGTCTGGTCCACGTTGCCAATTTATCTGTTCTTAAATGATGCTATTCAATTTGAAGACGTTTACATTTACTTACTAGTAATTTAAGGTTTTCATATTATCTGCTCGGTGATTTGAAATCAACGAAAACGTACTGCACAATGGTAAAAGGTTTGGGAACAGGTTAATATTCTTGGGGGAGGTTGAACGAAAATGAAAGTCCCGGTTTCGCATTAAAATGACGGAAATGTACAACAATGATGCTTTTTACTTAATATTTCATAATACGAAAACAGCCCCCGATCTACTTCGATTGAACAACGACTTCTTCCGATATTTTCACTACGTGCGTTGCAAATTCATTTACATATGTAGATATATGATTCTTTTAATGTACCAGTAATATTTGCTCAAATCAGGGCTAAGTCGAGCAGATCGTCTTCATCAGTCGTATATATACCATGGGAAAGTACATGTAGTTAGATCGGTGTCAATAGAGAAGGTGGGGGCGACTCGTGGTAAAGTAAGGGCTTAGTCTTGGTGAGTCGGGCCTAAGTCGGGGTAAATGATTTTCTGAATAAACGATTTTTCTTGAAATTTCTTGAAATTTCTAAAACGTTGGTCCTGTGGCATCATATCCCACCCATTCTGCTACGTCTTTTGGTATATTTTTGGACATAATAATTTTCATACTTTTGGCCATATCACATTGTTTAGACTGAGGATCACTGATGAGGGTTTAGTACCCGAAACGTGCATGTCTGGTCCATGCTGTAAATTTATCAGGTTTTAAATGATGCTATTGAATTTAAAGACGTTTAACATTTGAACTACTTGATGAGTGTCACTGCTGGTGGACCAAGAGTCCCCGAGGGCACATGTAGCCATGTTCGATCAACTTCGGTTGATCGTCTGTCTCTTCAACGCATTTGAAATTTTCTGTTACAAAATTTCTTGAAATTTCTAAAACGTGGGTCCTGTGGCATCATATCCCACCCATTCTGCTACGTCTTTTGGTATATTTTTGGACATAATAATTTTCATACTTTTGGCCATATTACATTGTTTAGACTGAGGATCACTGACAAAGGTTTAGTACCCGAAACGTGCATGTCTGGTCCATGCTGTAAATTTATCAGGTTTTAAATGATGCTATTGAATTTAAAGACGTTTAACATTTGTGCTGTATAGAGGGATATAGTCATTTTCCATATTTGTCATCCTAGCTCAGTCGAGAAGAAGTTCTGTTCCCGATTATCCCCGACTGAGCTACGATTTACACCGACGTAGTCCCGAACTTGTTGCAACCTAGCTCCGACGTAAATAAGTCGGGACTGAGCTCCGACAAAGCACATGTATACATTTGTCGGGGTGTCTCCCCGACCTTCCCGACTTAGCTTTGACCCACTCCGACTCGCCCTGACCAAGCTACGACTCGCCCGTCAGAGCCCCGATTCACACCGACTTCACAAGTCGGGCACTTTGTGACTAGGGATTAATACTTTTTAAGGCTCAACCCCGAGTTCGTCGGAAGAAGGTCGGGGAGGTTGGATCTAAGCAAGGGTAAATCGTAGCTTAGTTGAGGCTCATCGGGAACAGACCTTCACGACTGAACTACAAATCACCCCGACTTAGCCCCGATTCACCAAGACTAAGCCCCGACTTTACCACGGGTCGCCTGGATCTTCCCGATTGACGCCAACCTAACTATAGCTGATGAAGACAGAGCTACGATCTGCCAGACTTAGCCCCGACTAAGCCTTGACTTGAGCAAGTATTTCATTATGTCTCGCAGTTGACCAGTTTATTTTCACCATGCCATTAAAAAGAGGAAGGAGCTCCAAAACAGGTTCTAAAAAGACTGATACTATAAAAGAATGATTATCGTATATCAATTTGCGACACAAGTCGTAGTTATGTCGGCGGAAGTCATTGTTTAATCGTGGTAGGTCGTAGTTAAGACGAAGCGCAGTCTACTCAAGTCGTGGTGAGTCGGGGCAGGTCGTTACCAAATCGGAAAGGTAGACCTGGGCTAAGTTGGCGTGAAGTCGTAGGTAGATTGTGGTAGATCGTAGTCAAGTCGTATTGAGATCGGGACAGAGTCGGTGTTACGGTCATCAGGATATCAAAATTTTAAGTCGGGGCTAATCGGGGAGCTAAGTCTGCTGCACAACTGCTTCAGTGCCTGGATATATTAATAGCATACATGTGTCTGCCTATTAACATATCTCATATACGTATACCATGTATTTCAAGTGCTAAATAAAAAAGGTTACACGTTTTATGAACGATATTATATGAACAGAAAGTAAAATATTCCCTCCAAAAACAGTCGCCTATAGCGTAAAAACTATCGCGATTACAATAGAAAAGTGTCGCCTAATACGGTTTTCTACCGTAAAAAAAGTGTCAACACGGGACAAGTAAACTTATTCTTCAGAAGACTTATAGATGAAATAAAGAGTTCTATATATTTCATTCTGGTATATTTCTTACGTGAAAACGTATCTTTGTCTGATAACATCAGTATTTCCATTTTGATACTGAGTTTTGAGGACATAAACACTAAAAATCGCTAGAAATTTATGTTTCTGGCGGTTTTGTCGTCAGAAACGCGATTTAAATTGCTTAATTTCCAAAATATGTAAACATTTGATAGTCATAAGAGTAAATTCGAAATTATTTTACAAAATAAACGTTAAGAAAGGTCGGAATCTGTATTTTATCAACCGATTTCTCAATAAAATGAAAGATCTACCGTAAAAAAAATGTCGCGATTACCGTAGAAAATGAATTCCCGCAGTCGCACGTTACATAGAGTGAGACCTTTCTACACATTGACTATTTTTTGTCCTAGTGACCTTGACCGAGATATTTGTAATTATTATAAACTTCAAGATTATTGTTCGAATCGTAGCTGATACCATTTGTTTAACTTTGCTTCCTTAAGAAATAAAACTGGCAAATTGTACAATATCTAAAAGTTAGATTACCAACTCACTCTTTTGTTGTCAGCGATCGCTTGGTCGTATTTAAATCTGAAACTGATAAACACAAATTGTGATTGACTCTCCATTATTTATTTTTGTCTTTTCTAAGTTTTTAATTATACTAATCTTACAGGTTTACAAAGATAAGAAAGGGATATCAAAACAATATGAAATATATTTCCCGTATTAACAGCAGTGAAATTAGTCAAATTCTAAACGAATTCAAATTCAAAGGGAATTACCATCAATCCTATCTTTGTTTTATTTGTTAATTAGTTTTTTTTCGGGGAAGGGGTGCTTTATTTGGAATGAACGTCGAAGTCAATCACCTGCAAAGTCATAGCTACATAAAATCGGATGTTAAATGAGTTAAAGAATATCCTGACGATAATCTCAACAGCAAGCACAATAGAGCACAAAACTGAGCGACGTCGGACCCCTAGCAAGCTAGAGGTGGGACCAGGTACCCGAGAGGAGTAAAGCATCCCCTGTTTTGGCTAGCCGCACCCGCCGTAGATGTTCAAGCACGAAAATTTAACCCTATAGTGCCCGCACCTATTTATAATTGACGGAGAATCATGATTTTTTCCCATGTTGATATGTTACCCAAATGTAAGAACAAAACCGAAGAAATTTTTCAAAAATTCCCTCTCTAACAATTTTTGGGTATGTATCATATATGATACATCAGGCATTAGTGTAATTTCCAAGTCTTCAATTTATTTGTTATCCTTTTTTTATTCAAAAATTTAAACGAATAATAAAGTTTCCCATCTGAATGTGCATAGGGGACCAATGGGGACCAATGCACAATAGGGACCAATTGTGCCCCACTCCCGACATTTTCCGTTACTCGAACGAAGCTGAATTCATTCAATCTTTGGTCTCTGAAGGTAAAAGTACTTAGCTTCTGACTTCAACTTCACTTACAGATACATAGACGATGTGTTGTCCATCAAAAATCCAAATTTCGCGGATTACCTGAGCAGCATGTATCCTTCGGAGCTTGAAGTGAAAGAAACTACAGAGACAAATAATTCAGCATCCTATTTGGACATAATGTTGTCCTACGACACTGATGGTCGCATGAACACCTCACTCTATGACAAACGTGACGACTTCAATTTCAGCATTACAAAGTTTCCTTTTCTGAGTAGCAACATCCCTTCATCGCCTGCTTATGGCGTGTTCATATCTCAGTAGATACGCTATGCCAGAGCAAGTACCAAATATACGGATTTTGTTCTGAGAGCTAGGCGTCTTTCAGATAAGGGATATGTTTGTGACCGACTAACATCGTCACTGAGGAAGTTCTACGGTCGATATGGGGAACTCGTCATACACTATGATGTCCCAATCTCCAGAATGGTGGATGATATTCTGTCATAGACCACACAACCATCCAACCAAAAATTGTACTCTATGTTTTCCGAAATGGAAGTTACCGGTTGTGACAGTTCTACCGAATTGAAGCGGCGGGTGTTGCATGCAAGCAGGACTATGCTTACTCTTCCTGGGCACCTGGTCTCACTCTCATATCGGGAGTCAGCTTCTTTTTATGTGGTGGAGGATTTTGTTTGTTTGCTTTGGTTTCTGTTTTATCCTGATTTTGTATGCCTTCGGTTTCTGATTTTCTGAATCATCGATTTTGTGCTTTATAAAGGGATATGGTCATTATCCATATTTGTCATAGAATGAAATATTTCCCATGATTTTTGTGTCTCAGCTGCCAAATGTATCATATATGATACAGTCATTTTCAGAATATAATTTCTTGTAGAAAAATCCAAAATGGAGACAACTTCTTTAGAAAGCTTAGAAAGCGAAAATGAAACAATATATATATATATATATAATACCATGCACTGTCCTAGGTAATGTCTATATAGAAAGTGCTATGGCGACAATGTCAGGGAAAATATTCAACGCACTTACTGTGAAACCCCTCGCGGGGAACTTTTTTACGATCTCCACACTGCAAAGGGCATAAGTGTGACACAAATGAGTTGTAGAAGATCCTGACGATAATCTCAACAGCACTCTCAACGGAGCACAAGATTGAACATTGAGATTGAGATTGACCCCTAGCAATCTACAGGTGGGATCTGGTACCCGGGAGGAGTAAGCATCCCCTGTTGGCTGGGCGCACCCGCCGTCGATGATCAAGCACGAAAAACAATATCACGCACGAAACTACTACAGGGAGTGTCATAAAACTTGGTAGGAATGGAGTATTCATGGTCCCCTGTTGTATTTTACCTTCAACAGGTGGGACCATCATAGCCAAAAGTATGTCACAGTTGGTACCCTCATTCGACAAACTTCTTCAGATTTGAAACATATATCAACAAACCGAAAGCACAGGGGTAATATAGAAATATGTCTTAACGCATTTTCATCTAATTTTGCATGATTTTTTTAAAATTTGGAATGAAAGGAGTTAGGAGCATTTTCATTCATAATGGAAATCCTCTCCAGATCCAATGAGGGTTTTTTAATGAAACTTTGTAGGAATGAAGTTCTTAGTCTAGTAATCCCCTACAAGTATTCCTCTGGTACTTCCGGATCCTTCAACATTTGGTGCCAACACAGAAGCGGAGGTCACGTAGAGCACCCTCCTGTGACAAACTTTTTCAGAACCAAATCATATGACGAAAAACTGTAAGCATCAGGATGATTTAGAGACATGTCTTAAGGAGGTATGAGTGTGAACCGCATTTTCAGGGAATAATAGAAATTGAAAATAATTGTCTACATATGAAAGAATATCCTTTCCTTCATCGATTGCAATATTTCATGAAAAAAAGAGTGTAGCCGTTTGCCCCCTATATACCGACGAAAAAGGAAGGTAACTCTAGATCTGCACATTTTTTCCAAAACAATGTCCCACCTTTGGACTTTATTTTAAAAATCAACATAACACAGTACGAAGTAAATCTTTATTCATTGACGTAGCAAATAAAGTAAATTTATCATTTTCGGAAAAAATCTTTTTGTTGCCATGTTTAACATGCTGGAGAAGTACATTTATTTCATCCCATTTTTGACAGTAAATATTGTATGAAAAATTTAAAAACATTAATTTTCGAAGTAGTTGGCATAATAGAATTTTGATAAAATGTTTCTTTTATCATCTAGTGATACATGTTAAAGATAAAAAAATATATATAGAAAAAGAGAGTGTAGCCGTTTTAAAGATATTCAGCTTAGAATTCCTCTGACCAAGCCTCTGGATATGATAAATCCGTTGTTTATGATTGAAAATGGAAAGTTGTTATATATCTATACATTTTATCTGAGATTTCCTATAATCCGGACTTCAGACTAAAAATTTGAGTCATATTCTGATCATTTTTTTATTCATTTTTCCAACAATTACCGCTTTTAAGCACCGACAAGGTAACGTGACGTAGCGCTCATCGTGAAGCTCACTTTAGGTAATGTTCGGCGATATTGTATACTGTTAATCTAAGTGAATGAGAAAAAATGGATATTCTAAATTCCTATCTGTATGCTTCTTCTGTATATCATTTCTCTCAAAATTGATTTAGCGGCATCTACACGAATCTATTTATTCATGTACATGTAGTTTTGACATTCATACATATTGTACCAGATTTGAAAGAAAAGAATCAACTTTAGTAGAACAACGATACGAAGGATCTCTTAATCTCTTGATAAGTTTGCTTTGAAATAATTTATCTAAAGTTAGCTGAGGCAAATTTCTAGTTTCATTTTACTAAGTGCTGGGATTAGATGGGGGTGTGGGTATGATCGGAAAGGTAGTAAACGAACACCCTGTCTTCCGCATTGATTTCCTGCACATGCTCTCTTCAATGAATGTCGTTATATCATAGATTAGTAAAATTGAAACAGAATAATTCCCTTTTCAACAGGGCGTACAATAGGAAGTGCGTTTACGGAGTCCTTCGGATCCATTTATTTTACAACGTACATGTACATGATGTACCTGATTTTTGGTCCTTTTGATGATTTGACAGTCGGTCGTCATGCTCACTTATTACAACTACTAATCAATCGGCCTCGTGATATAAATTCTGACTAAATCATTACAACATACGTTTTGTAAATGAAAGAAAAGTACGTTCAAGATATATTAGTTTTACACGTTTTCAATATTTGAGGTAAATTGCATGGTCAGTAACGCCGCATCGTCAACTTGCACTATAAAATATAATTATTCTTTTGAATTTATTTGTGCCTTTTTATGCAAGAATAAATTTGAAGTATTAAGTTACTCAATTCAATCGCAATCAAATTATTCCGCTCTGTAAAGTTGTCATGGCGTGAAATAATATAAGACAAATTGAATTTACCGGACTTCTAAAGAACAAGCACAAAGCGCTTTCATGATAATTCGCAGGAAAATATTACAACGTCATAATTCAGTATGACGTCAAATAAAATCCCGATGATGACGTAAACTATATGCCAAGGGTAAAACGATGCCGTGATAGAAGCGTATTTTAGATGTAAACAAGGATATATATTGCTCGTCATTCGAAATGCATTGCTCTTTAATCTAGAGGTATATTCAACAATTAGTTCAATAAGTTATGTCTTCATATTGGACCCTGTTTTTAGATGTGATCATCTTACAGTGATGATAGTATAACGATTATGATAGAAAGGGTTAGGATGTACTATCATTTAAATACGTTTGATTTAATTTTTGACACCCTCCCCCCCCCCGAAAAAAACAAAAATAAAACAAAAATGTGCCTTCCTTTTCCATTTATTTCTATATTGCTTAGTAAAATCATTTATTGCAGATATTTCGTATTTTAGTCACTTTAACTAATGCTTTGATATATATTTTACGATTAAATCTTATTTTATTGTCATGAAATCTTTATTGATTAAAGACTATAAAAATTAGTCATGTTTATATGCACACGGACCTAAGTGCTGTGAGTTCAAATTTCGGCACTGGACCTATTAGTAAGCATTGTCAGTATGGTTAGAGTGTTAATAAGTATCTCGTCAGCGTTGTGCTCCATTGTGGTTCTTGTTATTTTGGGTATAAAGTAGCGAAAGGTAAAAATAAAACACTGAGTAGACATACGGAATAAAAAAAGTTATGTCTTGTAATTAGTCTTTAGTCATATTTTATAGGTATGTAAGAAAGGAGGGATGGTGTACTTTCAATTAAATCTAGCCGAGAAGATTTTGAATTATCATATGAATAAATCTCCATACAACAAAAGGAAATACATGACATATTTAAGGTTAGGGTTGCGACTACAGGGAGAAAACTATATTTTCATATCAAATTATATGCGAAATCACAATAAACGGTACATGGTATAAGCTCAAATTGTTACGAAAAAAAAAATAATACTCCTTGAAACTTTCATTGCTGAAAGGATATTTTTTGGAAAAATTTCAATGAAAAATCGCCGAAAATAGGAAAAAAATTGTCATTTTTAAACGAGTTTTGCTACCAAAGATTCAAACATCAGAATATTTACTAGGCATTATACTCATTAAAAGTGAGATAATTAGAAAGTCGAACTTCCGGTTAAACTCTGTGTTTCTGGGTCAAAATGTTGATTTTTTGCATAAATTATTGCGCTATTTATAGAAACAGTCATATCTATTTGAGGTTCATATTGATTTTACTCCTTTAGGAAAAAACACTACCATAGATACATATGTAGAAAAAAAAATTGTGCAGCTGACGACCTTCTAGCTATTAATAAAAATAACGAGTTGTTGCCATGGCAACCAGCGACATAGGTTTTATAAGAAAATACTCTCCTAAGAACTGATTAATTTATCCGAATTCTGAAAAAGCTTTAATTCATCCACAAGCTATAAAAATCTTGAAAAATGAGGATATATATGAATTTTTGAAATTTCATGCATTTCAGAGGTATGTAAAGTTATGATGTGGTATTCTCTAAAATGACAAAAATGTTAAAATAGACCAAAAATGGACGTTTATAGCCAAAAAACGAGACAGGCAAATTTATTTTTTTTGGTGTGAATAGTTCGAGATGATGTTCCTCTACATATGAACCTATCCATCTTTCTTCTACCTCATTTCTATTAAAAGTCGCCACCCTGACCTTAAGAGTTCTAATCAATTCATTTTTTTACATACCTTGAACTGAGGACATTTCAGAGCTAGAAATCCTGTTGCTGGAAATCGTGTCATTAAATATTTGTCTTTAAAAGAATTGGAAGAGGAATATTTTAGATAATTATAAAAAGAAAATAAATTTTGTTATTTTTTTCTTACATTCTTTTCAACAAGTCTTTTCGTCATTCTATTTCTGTATGTCTTCATATTGGACCCTGCTTATAGATGTGATCATCTTACAGTGATGATAGTATACTGAACAAAAAAAGTTATATCCCATTTTTGTATTGGTTTAACATGAATCGTGAAAACAAAATTTATTCAGAGGCGGTATTCTCGAAAAATAATTTTTTGAATTAAATTCTAATCTGTATATCCATTGATTGTTCGATTCTGACAATGATCTTGATAAATTGCTGTATATGCTACGTAATTATCAAGATTTTAACCAAAGGGGTTTCACCTGTTTGATCCTCTCTGGTAAGGGCCTTTCTGAATCTAAAAGAATTTTACTTAACAAATCGGTATATGCACACCCTTAGATACACTTTCAATGTGCTTTTGGTTTTTGACATGGCGCATGGACGACTGTGGACTTCCGGTGTGATTTAAGTTTGATTTTTCTTGCATTACAAGCTATTTGACAGATTTATGGATAGTCGATATCAAAATTTTATTCCGTTTTTCAATGGAGAAATCTCCTATGCTTATCTATACACTTTTTGCTTTCGTAAGCAGTCAACCAGAAAAAAGAAACAGAGAAATTTTCCTTACAAGATTAGGACGCTTTGTTTCATCACGCTTCATTGTGTTCAATGCCTAAGTGATAAAAAGAATTTTTTTGAGTTTTTATTGAGTAGATTTTACTATTTCAACGGTTATAACGTTTCATCTGCACAAGTGGTGACCTTTCATTTTGAGGGACATAACATGTTTTGTTCAGTTTATTATACAAAACAATTTCGCGTTCATCCATACCTCTGTGTAACCGAAAAAGTTGAAGGGTTGTGCGCACGTAATCCAGATAACCACACCATTTGACACTAGCGAGAAAGACGGCTGTCATAATTCGGCACCGATTGCCAATTATTTTCGTTGGTTTATATGTACATGTAGCCTTTATAATTTGATGAATTATTTGGTGTTCCTTGTCTCTTTATTGACTCCTTCTGTACATGATTTCTCTGTGTTTTCACATTTTACTGCATGCTGCGACCATGTCTTGCTAGAGATCCCCTCCTTTCTTTTAAAACACATAATAATCAACATTACATAGTTGCAGTATATTCTTTGAAGTTGTTGGAATTCATGTGGATAGCCTCATTTGATCTTCCGTTATTTTGAGCGTCTGACCAAAGACATGCAGGATCTGCAAAGGTAAGGTAATGTGTTACATATATCCCTTATCCTGTGATATACGTTATACTGTAATTCATTTTTTTTTAGATTTGATAAAATAAACATTATAGAAGACCCATCAGTTATTCAGTCTCATAGTCGAGAAGGCAAGGCAAATTCATTAGATTTTCCACAGGAACGGTTGCGAACCTCGGAATGAACAAAATTCCGAAGTGAGATCAGGTGCCAGGGGAAAGTCAGCGTCTCCTGATTGCATGCAACACCCATCGCAACCGCTCCATGGAAACCTGTCAAATTCGATGATTGTCTCGATGTACATTTTGATATACATATCAGGTAAGTTTGCCGTTTGGTGAAGA